>VZSC01014390.1:0-190809 GCA_013398225.1 Steatornis caripensis
ATGGATGAGACAGCAATTTGAAAACTCCTCCATAAGGTCGGGCAGAGCTGCCGGGGTTTATTTGCTCCTTTGCCCTAAGCGAGATGGAGGAAGTTGACCCCTGAAGTTTAAAAAAAACACTCATTGTTTTGAAAAATAGGAAGGGAAACATTGCCTTCTCATCCCTCCTTTCTTCCCTTAAGATCTAACTGTCCCACTGCAAACCGCACCTTCTTATTTTGATTCCCCACTGAAACCAGATGCTNAGTCGGGCAGAGCTGCTGGGGTTATTCGCTCCTTTGCCCTAAGCGAGACGGAGGAAGTTGACCCCTGAAGTTTAAAAAAACACTCATTGTTTTGAAAAACAGGAAGGGAAACATTACCTTCTCATCCCTCATTTCTTCCCTTAAGATCTAACTGTCCCACTGCAAACCGCACCTTCTTATTTTGATTCCCCACTGAAACCAGATGCTCCCCAGCACCAACCACGTTTAGAAACCTTCAAACAAATTATCACGCAAGGCACGCTGCGGCAAAGATGCGGTACGCAGCAAGACGCCGCTTGATAACAAAAGGCATGAAACAAATTGCATGTAGGAGGTGAAGCGCGAGATGCGATTTTAAATATTGTTGAGCCACAAATAGCCAGAAGTATGAGAAAGAACGGACTGAAACAGATAGCTGAGACATGCTGCTGTTAAGTATGCCGAAATGATGAGCAGGGACAACGTGAACACCCACACACATACACACACGCTGTTCCCAGGAAACACCGACCAGAGGTGGACAGAAGTGAACGAGAACAGCAAACACAGCCACAATCGACAGGCAACTCCCAAATGTTCACTTAGAAGGGAGAAACACAACAGCTATTCACTTTTTTCCTTCTAAGCAGCACAATGAATATTTCAAAGATTCACTTCTCGCCGAGTATCTGAAATTCAAATGCAGCCTTTATCCTGCATCTCATTAAAAATCTTTATAAATACAAGCTGCTTCCATCTATTGCAGTACTGAAACGCAGCTAAATTGCCAGTAAACGGTATTAGCTGTGAAATATTAGATATCAATTCAATAGAGTAATTTAGGCTAAGAAGGTATCATTGGAGTATTGTATCCGAGTAAGAATACAGGAAGAATTTAGAAAAAAGGAAAGCGCTCAAGAAATCTGGGGGTTGACAAGCCCACACTACCTTCCTGGATCTTTGCAGTGTTTTTAACATAAATAGAAACAGTCAGGATACCAGTTTGCATCCCATCTGGGAAAATCGCTTTTTTTTTTTTTACAGCACTGAACATGAAAAAAAATGGGGGCACGGGCTTGGTACAATATTGAATGGAAAATACCACTCAAGTGGGAACTTCCAAGGCTTCCTGAGCACCCCTTCTCTCCTCGTACGGCTTTCTCATGTGTTCCAAGTTTGAAAAAGGAAAACGCTAAACAATTTTGTAAGGCAATAGTGAGACTGAATTTAATTTCCAGGTGACAGTTAGCGTGCACACACACGTATACACCTCTGCAAGCATACCTACCCCTAGAGGTATTTTGCGAGACGACAGCTTTGACGATCCAAACTCCCTCGTCGCATATTTTTCAGAGGTGACTCAAGGCAAACCCAATATTCTTTCTTATTACTTTGAATTTTCAGAATTGAATAAAATGGCCAGTTCCCCTGTATGGCCCATTTTCTTTCATTTATCTGGCTGCATTCTCACTGCTATAAGCACGTACTTGCACACTCAAAGAAAATATTGTTTCTAAAAGCAGAGCTTGCACGTAAACCCAACCCTCCTCTCCCATTCCCTGTGTTTCATTTTTGTTTGAACTTCAGCCATTATTTGTACTGCATTATAGACCATTGCAGTATTTTATGGTTCTACTAAAATGCTGCCTCCATCACTTTTGCAAATCAAACCCCCTAATTATAAATAACGATAAAAACGCAGGGCAAGAAGTCCTTTGCTTTCCATCTGCTTTTCATTAGATTACTCAACCCAGCCAAATCTATGGACAATTAAACACCACAAGGAGTTCTATGTTTGTAAATGCCTTCATGGCAAAGAGCTTTAAGCCGCAGATAAAAAATGTCCTAGATGCTCTACACATCATATTTGGATTAAAGAAAACAAAGTTTGCGTGTTGATAAGCGTGTCTTATCAAGCCCAAACCTAAAACTTCACGTTAATTGTAGATTAAATACCTTGCTAATGTTCAGTAAGGACAAAAGCTCCATCCAGGTGGTTCCTTTTAGAAAAGTCTCTACTCCTTGGGAAAAGCCCATCTGATGTCTCAAATATAGGGGAAGGGAGAAAATTAATTCACATGGGTATTTAAGTGTACGAGAAATACCCTAAGTGCTTAAGCAGCCGATTAGAAGGCACTAAATGCACGGAATATGGGAGAGGAACATGCAAGCTCTTCTGCATTATCCCAGCAATGCAATTGCTCAGGAGGCTCTGGAGGAGCCACGCGGCAGGATCCAAGGCCGCGTTTCACAGCAGTGCTCCTTTGGCCACTCAGGCTGCTCCAGCAACTCATTCCTGCCCCTCGGCCACCTTCCCGGACCGTGCTCACAAGGCGTGCGGCTGTGCGGTAACCCAGCCCAGGGAACGGAAACTCCTTCCTTCCCCTCATCGTCTCACCCCTTCTGTCCGCCACACATCGTTTTTCCCTCTAGGCAGAGAGGTTCCTTGAGTTTGCTCAAGGAACAGCACACTGAATGTGCCTCGGCTACGGGAACCTCCTCCCTGCCTCCTCCCAGCTCCCGCCAAGTCACAACTTCTGTAGCGACCAAGGAGGAGCCTTCCAGACTCCTGCCTGCACCACACAGGTACTGTGGCCTCCCGAGGTGGAAAAACCCGCAAGCATAATGCTACAAAGACCCGGCATCCCAAACGCTGCACGCAAAGGAAGGGCAGGGAAGGATTCCAGCAACAGCTGCGACGCTCGTTCTAGCAATCCTTACATCTGAAAGCTCATTAGCATTCTTCTAGAGCAGTCTTTCGCCTTTAGTTGTACGCGCAGAACAGCTGCCAGCGAAGGTGAACACGGACAGCCTCGCGACTCGGCAATACGTCTCAACTTACTGCTTTTAACACAACTTGGGTTTTTGGTATCAACTTTGTAACAAACATTTCCCAGGACTGAAAGAGGAAATCCGTCCCCCGGTGCGCCGTTAAAGCCAAACAGAATCTGTTAATCTACGCCGCTTCACTATCTGTCGTTAAAGCACAGCAAGAAACTACTCACTAGCAGCTCGTGACATTTAATTGCCTGAGTCATACTTAATAATAAACATTTGCTTATGATCGTATCTATCAGCCTGGCCTGTATTTAGATTTAAAGTTGCCCTTGTCTGCGTGCTTTAGCTCACAGAATATAGTGAAGCAACTGATCACAGTGTTGAGAGATCAGCGTCAAACACCACGAGGCAGATACTGGATTTATGGAATGACCACCTGCTGCAGCGCTTTGCATGGCCGGTGATCTCTGTGACACCGATTCCAGCACATCCATTTGCACGTTCCCAGGAGTAACAAAGGCTGGAGATAGCAATGGCTGAGAAAACTATTTCCCTCAACTGCCAGCTCTTTGAAGCACGCAGATTAATGCAGTGCACTGATCGCTTAGGGTGCTCATGACTTTTTTACCACCGAACCAAAAGTTCCAAGCTGTAATGCAAGACCTGATAAAATGCGTCTCCCTTAGTAGAAGTCAAACCTTTGAATCACATCTACTTGTTTTAAAGTATCAAGTCAGCAATCTTAAGAGGCAAGGAACATCATTAAAATAAAGAAAACAGACAAAAAGAACGCCAGTTAACCAGCTTTCCAACTCAACTTGCCGGCTGTGTAATGTTTTAAGAAAGATCAGCAATTTCAAACTGCTTTCTCTTGATACAGATGATATACAGATGTATCTTTATATATATGAATATATAGATTTTTTTTTTAATTGTAAGAATAAAACAAAAGCTTCACCACCAGTAAGTGCTGCAGAGATGTCAGTTATGCCAGCGTATCTAACTGCAATCGCTGCCAGTGCATACTAGGATGACAGTAGAGCCAGATCCAAGGTATCGTTTTCTATTTATTTTTCCTCTCCTCAGTATTAATTCACCTGTATTCCACACAATACAAAACTGCCCAGAAGGCAGTAGGAAGTAGATGGAATCATAGAGCAGAAGCAATTAGGATTCCAAGTTCTGTTATATCTTTCTCCATCAATGCCCAAGCAGAAAGAAGCTTCCACTACCTAATTAATCTATTCCAC
Source organism: Steatornis caripensis (assembly GCA_013398225.1). Classification (NCBI taxonomy): domain Eukaryota; kingdom Metazoa; phylum Chordata; class Aves; order Caprimulgiformes; family Steatornithidae; genus Steatornis; species Steatornis caripensis. The sequence continues at coordinate 4,253 of VZSC01014390.1, forward strand.
CTAAGTCAGCATAAACATTTTTGGGTCGCCTGTATGCTCTCTATGAAAAAAACCTAACACGCAACACTCGCTGGACATCAAGAGCTGCGATGCTGCATGGAATCACTAGTTAAATTGCTGAAGGAATCTTACATTCTTACAAGCTCAAAAATCTTTCAAATCATGCAGGAGACAGACACTGATATGAGCTGACAAAACACCGCAGACGAAAAGACATTCAACAGTGGCAACTATTCAGAGAGCTAACGTGTGGGTGATCTACACATACGAAGGACAACATGGTATGTATGAAAGATGATCAATACACAGAGTATGACATACAGTTCCAAGTATAAAGGAGATCTTAAACACTGAACACCAAAAAGATAGCTCCAATTTTTTTCACTGCATCATAAAACTTAATATACATACCTGGTTTTGGCACAGAATTGGTCACAGACTGAGGAACTTTGTCATTAATTAGTTCAACACACTCACTAGGAAAAAATCCAACCTGTAGTAAAAACAGAAAGAGACAGAATATTGAGTGCAGTGGGTTTAAGGTCTGAACTGTTAAACGAGTTAAACATTTCCCTCGAACTCTGCTCGCCTGATGCTCCGTAACATTATCCAACCTAAAACGACCAGCGTAAGAGTGATAATTTTTCAAAACGATGCAGCCAAAAATTCTACAAACCAAATCATTAGTGCTGCAAAATACCATTTTCTAAGCTCGGTCCACAGGACAGAGATGTTCAGCTTGCAACAGAGAGGGGAGAGGACAAGCGAGCTACACACCCTTCAATCTCAAGCGGGACACGAGAGAGAGACAGAAAGACCTCAGCTGGGTTTACTGCACCTGGCTGCGTGTACGCGACATGAAATTCAATGAAGAGAGCAAGATGTTTCAGCTCTTAGAACCTCAATTATCTGCACTCAAACCTCACCAACACTTGACCTTTTTTCACTGTCAAAACACTATACTCACAAGCCCTGTAACATTTTATCCCTTCAGAAAATGGAAATCAAACACGGGTCAATATGTTTGCATGTCTGTGTAGTCCCATTACAGAAAAACGCATGTTCTCGTACGGTAAGTTGGGAGGAGACAATTTGGATGCACAAAGCTCTCTGCCGTGTCCTAGCCTTACTGCACGCGCTTGATCTGACGAGCGCAGGCAATCGGCGATGCCCCTGAAGCATCCAAATTAAGCGTGTTTAAAGACCTTGCTAAAGAAGTTCCACGTGGTTCCAAGTGACTGACTTCAGTTCAGTCTTAGAACTGAGGTTTAGTAAAATAGACAAAGAGTAAAGTTGAGTTCCACGCTTTTAAGTAAGGACCCAGTAATTTGACTGGAAATAAACACAGGTATTTTTAGACGAAACAGCATCGTGTAGCAAAAAAATCCTGGTGTGTACTCTCCTTATCCGCGTCCGAACACGGATGAGCCAGCGCAACCACTGTGCCTCAGTTTCCCTGTCAGCGAAGGACGATGGAGAGCAGTGCCACAAAATCCATTACTGAACACTGATTCGAGAGAACAGCTGACGAACATACCGCTCGAGCTGTTTAACCCTTATCATTTATCTGTGTATCTGCTGATCGTACTGAACCAGAAAGAATATTCCAGAAACCAACCCCACAGGCAAGCCTCTCCGTTGCAAATATTAGACGACGCTTCAAAAGCAGCGACCCACCCTGGGCCACCACACAGCAGTGCTACGCGCAAGAATTTTGACACTGAATGCAGCTGCTTCTCTGCTGCCAGCATCACCGACAGTGAAGACATCTCCGAGTGCCCAGCTCACAGCAAGGTCCTGCGACTGATTACTTTCCAATGCCAGTTTGCAGCGCTGACCTTTAACAGAGCACTTTTCCCGGCATCCCTTCTAACTCGGGAATGCTGGCGAGACTGTCTGAACCAGCGTAAGGGTTAAAGACCAGAGGGTGGGGAGGATCCTAAAAGTTTTGCTGAAATAGGATGTGCCTGCTGAAATTCACATGCTGCTCAGAGCTCTCTGTATCTGGGGACAAGTGAAATTGTTTCCCTTTCATGGTTTAAGGATGGGATCAGATATTTAAAGATGGGATCAGAGAGAAGTTTTACGCTTCCCAGCATTCCAGCCTTCTCTCCACTTCACAGCGCCTCCCTTCTTACTCTCGTCCCAGGTGAAAGTCAAGCCAGACCAGAGCCTTTGGCAACTCTTATCCTTAGTCTGTATTTCCAGACCTTTTTCTCTCATATCCGACCTCCTCACCCACCACAGCCTCTGTACTGCGACATGTAATCCCAGCACCACCACCCTTCTGAGATAGCCCGCCTAAGCCAGGAGCAGGATTTCCCGTCCCGTGTCAGGCATGCGATTCGGACAGCTGAAAGCATCAAGTCGCTCCAGCGCAACCACAGTTCAGTCAAGTGCTGCACAATGCATGGCGAAGAGCCAGCGGATGGGCCCCGAGCTCATCTGAACAGAAGAACTGGGCCAGGACCGCTGCCAGTCATGCTAGCACATCTATGAAATTCATTGGAGCCACAAGGCAGTCAGCCCTGCGAGTCTGGCCAACAGTCCCTTCTCTGTCCATCTCATACAATTNGAGCTCATCTGAACAGAAGAACCGGGCCAGGACCGCTGCCAGTCATGCTAGCACATCTATGAAATTCATTGGAGCCACAAGGCAGTCAGCCCTGCGAGTCTGGCCAACAGTCCCTTCTCTGTCCATCTCATACAATTCCCTTTTGTCTCCAAAGAAAAAAACCAAACCTCTTTCCTACTCCAAGTCCATTTTCACCCATACACCCCCAAGTGATTTAGTAGCAGTGTCACACGTGGCGTGTCCAGGTAAATGCTCCAGGCTTTGAAACTATTCCGAATTCCCTAAGGGAAGCAACAGCTAACAGCAATACTGGGTAACTTCTCCTTCCCACATCCCCAAAACCCAGCAAGGCAACATTTTGTCCAAGTAAGAGGACAAACTGTAATCCATCGTACTTAAAGACTTGGAATATGCTTTTTGTTAAGACTATGACAGCACGGGAACAGAACTTGTAACAGCAGCACTATGGCTCAGTAGACCTCGCTCCTCTCATCTATGGATCCCTGTAACTGAGACTGGCCTGTGCATGACGCTTCTGCTCAAGCGACCCACAGAACTGAAGAACTCATCCAAAAACCAAGATAATGCATGGCTTCACCCAAGCCCTCGCTCAGCTAGGTGTGCCAAGTTTGCAAGGAGATGATATCCTGGAGTTACATAATATAGTGGTGATTTTTGTGCAGTTTATAGACAGAAATATGCCAATTAGCAGAAGAAAACCAGCACGTATACTGGCGTCACGTACAAGGGCCCTTCAGCAGGCAGCTCAGTGATGCTGCTTTGCCAGGAGACGCTGAGAAACAGGCTGGTTGGCACACACACAGAAAGCACCGCTATTTAAACAGAATACATTATACGTCTTAAAAATATTTTCCTATAGCTAAGAGTCTCTGTTGGACATGTGCTGCGCAAGAGACGCAGGAGACGATTAAGTCAGAAAAAATGTGCAAACCCAGTGAAAGTCTCAGCCCCGTCACGCAAACGATACATTTGGAAGACTCCACGGCTGAAGTGATATAGTTTCTTTCCTTCTCAATGCTTTGAGAACTTGTTTTAATTGCCCGCGACGTCTACGCTTGAGACGCGTAAAGGACCCTGACGCACCTGAAGAAACGTCCCTGAAGTACGTGAAGCAACCTGGACACCAACCTTCTGTTAATCCTAATGAAAAACAGTGGATCTGAATCCAACCCCAAAACCCAACACTGCAAGCAAAAGCTCGTTTGCCTTTGATTGTTACCGTAATGTGTCTCCTGTTTCTGGGTGCGTGACTTTAGAAATGAGAGAAGACCCAAGATGGTGATGTCTCTGCTTTATTTCCTAAATAAAACACAGCACCTGTTCTCAAAGTATCACCATGTTCGCAACCAATAATTGTAATGGATTTTTTAGGGAAAGAGAATTGTCACTTGTGCTAGCGCTGACAAGCTCTCTGATGTTAACTTACTGGTCACAGTTCGGATGGCTTACATTTTCTGACTTACTTAGTCTAACTTTTCCTGCAAGATCCCCAAGAGGTCATCTTCAGGGTCACAAGCTGTAACTTGTGCCTCATTCCCACCCACCTAAAAGACGCTGCTTTTTCTCCCATGGAAAGTTTTCCGTGATTTCGTATAAATAAATGAGTTTAGCCCAAGAGTTCATCTCAACAGTCATGGCGAGGCACTATTAGCTTGAACCAGGATTAAAGGATTTGGCAACATAGGAAAAATAATAGCAAGGTCATCTAAAGGTTAAAAAATCACTACGCACCTTACCCAAAGGAGGAGAGCACAGGCTACTGTTCTATGTAAACATTCCTGCAACAGCTACTCTATCTTTTTTCTCCACTTTTCAGCTAAAACTGGAAGACACCTGAGGCTTTTTAAGGGGGAAAGTCAAAGTAACAGCACACTTTTCACCAGGCTGCTTGCCAAGTAACTACACGTTAGTGGCGCTCGTGGGCTGGGGACGGCGAGGGAAACGCCAGCACACGCGTGTGCGAGTGCCTGCGCCCGTGCAAACTGCTGCTGCGTGCCTACAGGCAAAGGGCAAAGCGGATGCGTGCAGAGCAGGAAACCCGTGGCAAATGAGTTCAGACAGAGTTTTGCCCAATCTGTTGCTGCAGTTGGCATTGTTCTACAAACGGAAGCGGCCATCTGCCTGAGAAAGGACGTCACTGGCGACACGTCCGCTGGGCTCCTGCACATCGCCTGTGTTGCAGGTGATACCGTGCCCCAGCCAGACGGCTGCCTCTCACACCGAGTTCCCAAATCAATGTACATGAACCAGAAATCCAACTGTGGCTTCTCATTTAAGAACCGGTGTTCTCCAAAGCGACACTAGCCACAAAAACGTGCTCTGCCTCCGCAGGCCGTTTTTACGAATTGGTACCCTATGTTCACATCACATACGTGTTATTTATTACAAAATGATGTGAAACAAAATCTTAAAACTGCTCTCAACCAACAGTCTGTTTTACTCCTATCAGTGCAAGACAGAACACATCCCTTTTTGGGAAATCCATTCAGTGTTAAATCCTGCGTTCAGGTTCAGCGTGCAACATGGTTTGAAAGCCAGGACCTGCAGTTTCACAACCAGTTTGAGCTCATGTAAGCACAGGCTGATTCCGAAAACGTCCCGTCCACCTCCGGTGACGCAACCCCCGTGCGTTGTTCTGTGTCACCCCTAGGCGCTGTGCAGCTTGCTATTGTGCAGTACTGCAACTAATGAAACTATACCCAAAAGACAGAATTATTAAGAACATCAAAAGGCAGTTATGCATCAAAAAAGAGCCTGTCCCTAGCGATTCAGCTGTCTGAAACAGAGTTCCTGATTGAAAAGACAAAGCATGAAGAAAAAGGAGAACAAAGAGGGCTGGAAGGCTGTTAATGCGGAGGTGGCTGTAATTTAGGTAACAATCTTGCAATAAAAGCAGTGACTCACTAAGGACACTTGAAAAGAAAAAGGCTTGAGGAAAAACGTCTTCAAAATGATTTTACTTTAAGCAGAGAAAATGATAAGAGGCCTAGCAGCTTGTTTTGTTCTGCACAGGATTAAGTATCATGCAATGCAGTCATTAGAGCGGGTATCGGGAGACAGGCGCCCGCAACTGCAACACGAATCTGAAGGGTAAGAAAAGCAGGGATTCATTCCTGAAGGAGAGTTCTGGCTGGCAAAGAAGAGACTTGACTTCCATGCTGAATCAAAGCTGCAGTTCAAATTGAACGTACTTGCAAGCTATCAGATACGCGTTTCTGTCGATGCCTGCAGACCTGCCTCTGGTTCACTGGCACGACACAGAGAACCCTCCCGTTCTAATAGACGGGGGACACGCAGAAACGAAAGCGCTCCTGCCCACACAGACGCAAGTCACAGCTGGTTTAAATGCACAAAGCCAAAGTCCTTTTAAGTCAAGAAGCAATTTTTTTCCACATTCGGGGAAACCTTCCTCTCCTCCTACCAAGACATCATTTACAATGTTCCCTGGGGNGAATTGAACGTACTTGCAAGCTATGAGATACGCGTTTCTGTCGACGCCTGCAGACCTGCCTCTGGTTCACTGGCACGACACAGAGAACCCTCCCGTTCTAATAGACGGGGGACACGCAGAAACGAAAGCGCTCCTGCCCACACAGACGCAAGTCACAGCTGGTTTAAATGCACAAAGCCAAAGTCCTTTTAAGTCAAGAAGCAATTTTTTTCCACATTCGGGGAAACCTTCCTCTCCTCCTACCAAGACATCATTTACAATGTTCCCTGGGGCCCATTTGATGAAACCTTGCTCCTTTCCCAGCACAAAGCAAGTACCTGAGAAGTAACACCAACAAGCTGTCCACACGTTTGGACCTCCTCCTTTGATCTGCTCTCAGAACCACAATATCTGGCAAGACAGTCTTTGCTGGTTTGTTCTATTAATTAAAATGACCGGACAGACCGATTGCTATCACGTTTACAAAGGCTACTGTTTCTCAACGGGGGCAGAGCGGTTCGCCTATAACAAATGCTTTAAAGGCTGCACAGGTTCATCAGTTCCTATACGTATTACTACAGCAACACTGTTCACCTCTACACTCTTTTTTAAAGTATTCATCAAGCACATTTCGGTATTGAACTGTAACACATCTCTAGGTCTGGTGTGTCAACACCAGAGAGAAATCTCCTTTCTCCAAATTCTCTTCTCACAGCAGCAGTCAGTATGGTCAAAACACTCCATCACAGCAGCAAATGCACTTTTCCTGTACACTCGCAGCTTATGGGCCTTACATTTGAAAGCCAGGTTAAAACCCCCTCTCCCCCCTTTTACAACGCTAGAATTTGCATCTCTCAGTAGCTGATGGTGTTTCGTGGAAACAAAAAGCTTTGATAAGCACATTGCAAAGAAATGACAAAAACCTGCCAATTCACAGGAAAAATGCACCTCTGCAAATGAGATCCATGGCTGTGTGAAGAGGTAAGTTTATGAAGCAATAACTGAGTTAGCACAGCTTATGAAATTGCTGCCTGTCAACTGAGATACAGCTGTTGAAAACCATCTCTGAGCTAACTAGCTTCACCCTGCAGTCAGCAGGGGCAGAGAGCACAGAGATNCAGGAAAAATGCAGCTCTGCAAATGAGATCCATGGCTGTGTGAAGAGGTAAGTTTATGCAGCAATAACTGAGTTAGCACAGCTTATGAAATTGCTGCCTGTCAACTGAGATACAGCTGTTGAAAACCATCTCTGAGCTAACTAGCTTCACCCTGCAGTCAGCAGGGGCAGAGAGCACAGAGATAGCCCAGTACCCTACCTCAGCTGACAGGCAGTAACTTCTTAGAACGCACTAACTTCATTTTCTGCGCATCTGCGAGCACATCCTGAGAGCTGCTGAAACAGGTATTAAGGCCGCTGCACTTGCAGCAGCGTGGGGTTCAGTGGCCGTAATGGGATCCACGTTGTGCGAGATTCCTGCTTATAGTTTGAGAGCAAGATTATTCCACCCCTAATTTTCTGTTCAGCAAAAACACGGTGCTCTGTTTCTGCAGCTGTTCAGATCTGTTGTGTCAGTCTACTGACTGCGCACGGCTACAGACAAATCCCTTTTCAAGCGGTCTGCTCATCAACGTATCTTTATGCTGGGAAAGCACAATAGGATTGCTCTGGCCTGAGAGACGGAAGGCAGCGACAAACTGCAAAAGAGCTCCCTTGCTTCTCGTGTCTTTAATCACTAGCGATGCTGTTCTTACCTGGTCACAATTTCAGTCAGCCTGGTGGCAAGCAGGGACTAACGGAACGCACCGAGTCATGGAATCTACATCCCACGCGGGGACACCGTATCCTTGTAATCAATCAGTTTCGCGTAAAGGGTCTGCACTCGTGCACGGACCACAACGCAGTTTTGTTTTGTTTTATTGATTCACTTGGAAGTTAAATGTGTCACAGCCCGATCGTTCCAAGTACTACTAAAAGCATTTCGTTAATTTTTGATGGTACAGCAAGTACAGCTTTAGGGCTTCTAAGATCAGAACAGAACTTCTAAGATCAGGCCTGCAAAGACACGACACTGTTCAGGCACCAGAAGAACGGTCAAGTTTGTTCAAGAAATACCCGTATGTTAACTCTAGAGGCAAATTTAATCTGAGAGCAGGTACGATGTGTCCACGCTGCTCTGATTTTACAAATGAGATCTTATCTCAACTCCTTCGTCTGATATAAGGCCAACAAAAGCTGTATCTCACATGCTCTGGCTAACCAGGCCAAAACGTAATCATGTAACTAACACTCCGTTCAGATGGGATCTGTAGTGTTCGGAGATCGAGCCGCACACAGCCCGGGTATTAATGCCAGCAGAATCACAAGCTGGATCTCGCACAGAAAGGTCTGCCAGGGAAAGTCTGAGGTGCTTGGAGAAGCCTTTCCAGGCCAAAACATACAAGTGTCTGGTCACTTCTGAGCCTCTCCAGAGCAAAATCGTAATTCCACCCACTCACAGACAGCAACTGCAGTCTGAAAATCCCTCCTACCTGAAAGGAGCCGAAATGTGAGACGCCACAGTGTGAGGAGGTAGAAACCCCAATCGTCAACAGTATTTCAGTTTTGTTTTGTAAAGAAATACTATTGTTTAAAAAACAACTTCCTAATGAGAAATTCCAAGCGAGGGCCTAACAATTCTTTTGGAAGGACAGTGCCATTTCGACACAGAAGTTTTGGTACCCAGTTCTCATGTACGTTTAGGATCTTCTGAAAACTCGGTCTAAATCTCTCTCTGCTAGAAGGTTTACAGAGCAGTAATATTACCACTACACAATAAACAAAGACACGAAGAAAGCACAGGTTAGGCGGGTGGCTTGTGTCTTAGCAACTGGCTTTCTCTGAATCCTCTACGTTCTGCCTGAGCTGGTTTTAGACCGTGGAAGGAATGGGATGATTTGACTAACGGTGTCAGCTGCCTCGGAGGGGGTGCGACAGAAGCTTCCACTAACATCAGGCCAGCTGTCGATCAAAGGGTAGGGAGATAACTTCCTATGAAGACCACGTGCCTGCTCTAGCCCAAGGCCAGAGAGAAAGGGGAAGTCCTCTCATACCAACGCAGGGACACGCTGCTTGCACCCCCGAGTACTCCAGCGCAGGCACAGCAGTTCGTGAACACGCTGCTCAGTTTCCTGCCTTTATTGAAGTTGCACTATCAAGTCTGATGCTTGTGCCTACCTGAAATCCGTGTTTGCCTCTCCACCACGTGGTCAGCTCCTTTGGTGGCATGTCGATTACAGACACTATGTCTCCCACCTGCAAAAGATCGGCAACATCAATCACAGCTTGAGACGTGGCCCGGAGCAAAGCGCCATACAAATAACGGCATTCTTCAGCACCGCAAAAAACCGTAAAACTTGTGAGCGACTGCACCGATGCCAATCTTGAGACATCTGCCTTGGTAAACTCAAACTGCGAGGTGGAAGAGTTACTGCGTTATACAACATAGAGGATACAGCTGTTTGCAAGGAAACAATTCTCAGAAGCAGCAGGCTCTCTGCCAAAGGGCACAGAAGCGTTCTGATTAAACCACAGACGTAAGTAAGCAGCGACAGTGTGAAACGCTTTTCCAGAGTGTTTCACGCTGTCACTGTTCAAGTGACAAAAATCAGTTCAAGTAGCTGAACCAATTTTTACTACGTGCCCTACATGTGCGTATGTAGGCAGCGACTTGTGTCTGCTTGTCTCCCTTCACAGCAAAAAGTTAAGAGCTCCCTTTGTAGTTCACAAACTGACCAAGACCTAACTTTCCTTAATTAGAAAACGAACAGAGGAGAGGTGGTGTGGTGTTACAGCAACGGGAAGGAAAATGATCACGGAGACCAAACAGGTTTCCTGAAAGTTTGCTCATTCCCATCACAAAGTACCACTGCAATAGTTCAAAAGGAAATCAGTACCATCAATACTAAAGTTGGCTTGGTCGGAATCAAGATCCGTGTGGCCTCTATTACAGAAAATGAGAATGGCCAGAGCAGAAGGGGCAGACCCTAAATAAATACCTCAGCCAGGTATAGGAAAAATTGTGAACAGCGATGCTCAAATTTTACCAGTTGTTTTACACTAACGGGTCTCCGAGTGCTTTAGGAAGGAGATAACACATTCCTATTTTTTCGGAAAGGGATAACTGAGACATGGGGAAGTCAAGTGATTTCCTCGAGGGAACAGCAAACCAACAGCCAAGCGGATTTCCACACAGGAAACCGCCGTGGCCACGACAAGCAGAGAAGCCAGGTATTTTCCTGAGTGCTGTGGACCAAACACCAGGCAGCTACTTCTGCCATTGCTTATCAGAAATTAACAATAGCCTAAGCATAAAGAGACAGTTTGTGTTAGAGAGGAGAACCACAGCATCGTAAAACAACTGATCGTATTCCACTTCTGTTCTGCCAAGGCTTCTCACTGCGCAAACTTGGAAATCCAGACGTGCCTTGGCTTTCCCACTTGTGTGCTTTGCCTCGTAACAACTTCTTGGGCTGCACGGCACTTGCAAGCTGCTGGCACGGGGCCGAGAGGTTTACAAGCATGGGAGTGCCATTTTAGTGCTTTTATTAATACCGACACACTGACAAACAGCCCGTATCCAGCACCGCGTGCATTCTAACCGGGAACGTGACATACCCACACGTCTTTCTGATAAGCGCAGTTCTTCGGCGTAAACTAATAATCGCCTCGGGTCTGAATATGAACAAAACCCTGGCAGCACAAGACCACCACTATTATTTTTACTTCCTGCGCTGCATGTTAAGAATGTGATCACAAAAACTCCTTTGGGCACTAACTGTTTTTCTTTACACCTCTTTGCAGACCACCGTGAATCCTCCATTGATAGTACCGCTGCACAGAGATGCTCAGAGCATGAAACGCTGCTGTCTGGGTAGAACAGACAACAGCCAGATCCCAAACACTTTCAGGGCCTGATCTTGCAAATCTTTGCTCTACAGCAGCTCCTACTCTGCATCAAGTAAGATTTTCAGAACAGTATTAGATTATCACCCGTCCCACTTTTTTTTTTTTTTTTTCCACAGTCTGGCTCTTTACTTCTCATGGGAGCAGAATCTCTTAAAAATTATTTCAGACACGGGGTTGCTAACAGGAACACAGGTTGTGTAAACTGTCCAATGAGTAATTAAATTGGCCTGTGTCCACATACACACATATGGGGACAGTCTTCCTGAGCAGATAAATCATACTCTGAATCCACTGTACAGCACAAACTACGCAGGGTCTGCTGCTCCTCAGACCGGGCTAGAGTTCTTGGCAGTATCCCTTTAATCAGAATATACTAACGCCAAGTAAAGCCATCTTTTACAGGTGACTGAACTCCTCCCTGTACCCAACACAACGCAAACCTAATATTTAATTGGATCTTCTAAGCTTCACCCCACAAAGCATTCTGAAAGCGTCTGAGTATCTTCCTGATGCACATGCACGCGCACACGCGACACACACATTGCGCTCTTCTGTATATGACAAGGAACACAAGCTCCTTTAATTATTTACCTCAAAGGACAGCTCGTCTGCTGCCTGAGCGATGTATCTCTTAATAACGTGGGCAGCAGCGATAGCAGGAACGTTAATGGATGATTCCTCGTGGACTAGAAGGTGATTCCCCTTGTTATCAATCTGAAATAAAGCGCACAGGAGACTGTGAGGCAGCTGAGGACAAGGGAGGAGGCATTTTAGCGGTGCTCATACACGGCAGGGACTTCAAGCTGATTCAGAGAGACAGCGCAGCTTGGGGGCCCCTGAGGAGAGCAGCATGGAGAGACAGCGTAGGGCACAGCACACAGGGAAAGAAGTGGAAGAACAATTCACAATGAGTATTTTCAGAAGGTCGCACGTCTCCTTCCACCTAGCTAATGAGACCATGCTGTATTTGTGCTTCTTTGTGTACAAACGGTAACACGACGGGGAATGTGGACACCTCCCTTTAACACCAAATCGTATTGTTTTTCCCGAAGTACTTACAACAGCAATACAAAAAGGACTACAAAAATTCTTTGGAAAGAGGAATTAACGCTCAAGAAGAGGCACTGAGGTAAGGAGGAAATGCTGCCAAACCGAAAGCTAGTGCCACTCTCAACTTTCTCCCACCCTTTTATTTCTTTTTTTTTTAAAGAAAACATGGCTCCCACCCCTTGCTGCAATCATCAGCCTGTTTTCAAAATTCCTACACTTTTGTGCTTGTGTAGAATTTTGTAATTGGAAAGCTTAGTCTGTATTGCACGTGCAATAGGTTTGCTGTAATCTCTAGGACCGCTGCGTTGCCGTAAATTCCACTGTTTCATTTTTCTCTGTAACTTACTTCCTTCGTGCCGAGAAGGTTTCCAAGATTTTTCTCATCCCAAAGGATTTCAGGGTAAGGAGCATAGCAGTGAGGAAAACGGCAGGAAAGCACACTCAATCCTTATCACGCCCATTTAAAAATGAATTGCAACAGTCTAATAATAGCTGTTTCTATTTCTGGTGTGCAGTAATATCATCAGGCAATGGAAAGACACACAGATCTCTACCCGGACTAACTGGAGCGAGAGCACCGCTGACACAGACAGGTGGCCTCGAGCACTCAGCCCCGTTCTTTCCTGCCCTCCTTGCCCAATAAGGTCCATTGTTTAGGACTGCAGAAGACCGTTAACAGAGAAAGCAAAGCTGCAGCTGCAATTCACAATGTGAACACAGTGCCACCGCAAGCACAACGCGGGCTCTGTTGAGCAGTTTACCCAACAGTAAAGGCAAAGAGGAGCACATAATACTTATTGTTTCTGCAGCCATCGCATGGAAAAATCTAAAGAAAAAGAGCAGGCAGACACCACAACTGAGACAGCTCCCACAGGTTTAGAAACTTGCTGCACTCGCAGCATCGCCTTGCCAAAAAGGAGCGTAAGAACGTATGCGCTTTCTGCAACCTATTACTCGGAGACTTCAGCCGCGAACTGGACCTTTCCCCGGTGGCCCGCTGACCCCATCGCCGCTTCACTAGAACTGCCACCTCCTTTGATTTTGTGAGTATCAGCAGAACGATATGTCTCCAGGTGACGAAATCTAAGCAAGAAGGGAAAAAAGCTCCTACGTTCTTAACGCTAGATCCGATTCTGTTTGTTCTATACCTTTTGTGGCCACCTACATGCCTGTACCAGGGGAATAAAGCTGTTAGGATAGCATTTGAGTGACACCAGTAGGTCGGGAAGGATTATTCCTCTTTCTGGAAAGGCAGGAGAGCACATTTGTGACTTGCTTTGCTGCCAAGGTCAGGAAATAAAGAACAATCTAAGCTTCATACGATACCTCCATCCACGTGAGCGCAGGCCCGCAGTTTATCTTGTTGCCTGCGATGGCCGAGAGACGTGACAGGTAAGCCATCAGCATCTGGGTAACGAGCTGGAACAGAAACAAACGGACATACAGTTTTCTGTTAATGCGCCAGAGTTTGGAGAGGCTTCCCGCAGACTTGGAGAGACCATAAATTACCCGTTGCCACAGGCAAGTGTTGCAGTACTACATTCCCTTTTGCAAGGAAACCTGTCATTTGGAGAAGGACAGCAAACTGCACGCAGCGTTACGGCGATTACACACAAAAACCCGTGTAAAGCAGCAGCTCCCTGTGAAAGCAGTATTGTTATTTTCATTAGATTTTCATAATTTCTCTGGTCAAGATAGCTTAAATCTAAAGCCTTCCTCTCCTCACAGGTTTCACTTACAAGCAAATCATTTGCGTTACGGCCATCAAACTCTGAGAACCATTTAGCGAAACAAAACACTGGCTGCCTTTTCCACCCCCTTGCAAACCCTTAAGAATGTGGCAACTCAGAATGACCCCTTGGAGAAAGAGTAGTATTTCAAACAGTAGAAGAGGGTTTTAAAGATACACGTAGCAATGTCCCTTCTATAACAGTAAACTTGCTTTTATTAAAGAGAAGCTAGTGAGGTCTTTCCGCAGCTTATCAGTGAGAGTGTTATAAAGCAGTATTGTAGGCCAGAGTTTGTCAGACTGTTTAAAACATTGTTCTCCTCGACCATCTGTTCAAATGCGGTCTGTCCAAAACAAAAAAAATAGAGTATAAGGCACCACACAGCTGCAGAATTACATTTCAACAGAGCAGCAGAGCTGTTCAACATCTTTACATCTTCTATGCTTACAGATATAACGCAGATTTTCAGGCTCATGCTATAAAGTACGTATTAAATCAGCTGTACAAATAAAGACGTAAGAGATAGGAATGCCTAAAATAAAACTTAAAAAAAATTAAACGCGAGAATTCATTATCCTGAATATTGCCACTTCTGCTGAATTTAAGAGACTGGAAACTTTAAATTCTCTTCAGAAATAGCCTGCATTAAGCCAAAGCAACTAATAAATCGGATTCTCTGGTGAGCAATGGGACCGCGTTATCAGCTTCCTATATTCAACGGCAAAAGCCCTGGCGACTCGAGCGGGTACCGATTTCAGCCGTTGCACGTTGTTCTCAAGCAATCGATCCTTGCCCGCTTGGCACTGAAAGAACGCGGGTTCTGATTTACAGGTCCTGGATGGATTCTGCTTTAGATGCCTGGAAGGGCCTCAGTTCCCTCACTTCGCTTTTCAGCTACACACCTCGTGGGCAGGCAACATGAGCCTCCCGACACAGCGTGTCGCAATTTTTTCCCGTACTCGATGGCAGGGTGCAAGCATACAACTACAGGTCCCAGAGATAAGTGACCTGTGAAATGAAGCAACGGGTGCTGTCCGTCACCGTGATACACGCTCTTCCCGCAAACGGACCAGGCTGGGGGCAAACAGTTTTGTTATGCTCTACCGGCTCAAATAACCTCTGTGGCCACGCACTGCACTGCCTCCCTTCTCCACATGTTCCAAAACGATGCAGTCGAGACGCACCTGCTGCTTTCCAGCAGGTTATTCTGGACACGAATACATCTTCAAATTGTCAACAGCCAAGACGCCGAAGGAATTCCAGATCACCATACTCCAGGTGAAGACAGCAAGTCAAGAAATTAAGAATACCTCTTACTCATTTAGGGTAAGAACACTCTTTGAGCTTTCTTAAAGGCTATTTAAATAATGCACTAATGCAAACGGCTCTTACAGCTTCAGTAATTTTCAGTTTATAAATACAAGTCGAGTGCTCCTGTGTATTACTTGTGCAGCGCTGCAGCCCTAGGACAGCACGATTTCCCGGGAACGTTACGTTGCTGACGTTAGGTTAGGAAATGCCCGCATGATTGAAAAAGTTTTCAAAGATGTAACAAAATCCTCATCTACGGTACTAACGGGGCAGCCTCTTTCCCGACACCCTCCATAACCACTCCACATTTAGCAGCTCATTAATTCATATGAACTTGCAGGGCGTGTCCCTTTGGATCACTGACATTAAGGGTGGAAAACACATACTGATCTTACTACTACTAATTGATTTCCAAATCTGACCCAGGCTGCATGAAAACTACTTTGTACACGCTTGGAAATATCTTCCTTGCTGGTGACTGTGCTTTAAATGTTTAGAGCTGACTGACCACTTACCTCCGGACTGTCCTTCAGGGCGTCGGAGCGGGGTAGCTCTGAGAGCTGGGAGAAGCGCCGGTCATAAATACACAGGTGAAGATGTTTATCAAGTACTCTGAAATCTTCATAGCTCCGTTTCACGATCCAGCTCCTCCCCTGCATAAACAAAAGAGAGAATCACACTTTTCGAAGGTCCTCTCCAGTTCAGGTTGGACGAATAAAATGAAAGTTTGTGCAGAAGTAGCACACACATCTGGCCATCCTTCTTCTCAAAACATTCAAAAGTGATCAAAGTGCCTTAGCGCTATTTTCATGTTTTGATTTGTAGACAGCCATGCGTGCTCAAACTAGCGGTTAGTGCTCCTGTTTTAATTATACAACCGCAGGTTTGGATGGGGCCCAGCACTGAGATATACCCAAAGCTTTTAACTTCTACCTGCCTTACCAGGATTGGGCAGCATTTGCATACACAAGGTGTCTCTGCACAAATGTAAATTACCAAACGGTTGTATAAACAGCGTGAAATTAGATTCTACATAGATAGAGGAATATACAATCGGGGATCCGAAGGCAGAATTGAAGCTTGCAAAATTTATTTCCGATGCCCCAGGCAAATCTTCAGCTGAATTAAAAAAACCCCAATCTATTATGAATAACACTAGCTGAAGATTTGCTCCTGAACGCATATCATTCCCCCAATTAAAATATTGACAAGATACACACTGCTTCAGGGGACAAGGGAGGCACCACAGCAGCACAGCATAATTTGCTTTGTGAAGCTTTTAATATCTAATGAGTACTTCTAAACGCTTCACGGCCTATTATGATCAATAAAAAAATGTTGTAATAATGCAGCAGTTTACAGGTCAGAGCACTTCATGAACAGCCATTAATCCTCTCAACATTCCCACGCAGCCCCTAAAACGAGGCGGTTCCCGTTTTACAGATGCAGACGCCGACTCAGCGACCGTGGACCTCCACAGAGCTTCCCCACCTATTTCAAGTGCAAAGCGCTTCTTCAGTGTTTCTTTCCTCAAATTGACAGCACGGCCGTATTTGCAAAGAAAAGAAAAAAATATATCTATCAGCATTACACGCTCTGCTTCACACTCCGCATGCGCTGGTTGTCTTCTTAGGGAAAGGATGAGAAAAAGAAGAAAGCACGCAACAGATGTCAGCCGTGCTGTGCGAGTCCAGGTGCAACGCTAGGACTGCAAGGACTCGGAAGAAGACGCCAGAGGAAGGAATTAGCTGGCTCCAGGTTACACACGGCCACTCAAAGGATTAAAAGCGACAGAGGGATGCCTGGCAAACAGCACAGAAAGCAGGGAAGCGCGTGGGGTTAAGAGGGGACGCGGCATCGTTTCAGTTTTCCACGGCGAAAGCAGCTGTAAGGTGTGGTTGGACTAGATGATCTCCAGAGGTCCCTTCCAAGCCCTAGCATTCTGTGGTTCTGTCATGTGCTGTACTCCATCTGGCGGAGTTCTGGATCCCGATGCCCTCTTCAGCTGGGCTACAAAAAAGAGCACGGCCTACTCCGACTTCCCAGTNAGGGGACACGGCATCGTTTCAGTTTTCCACGGCGAAAGCAGCTGTAAGGTGTGGTTGGACTAGATGATCTCCAGAGGTCCCTTCCAAGCCCTAGCATTCTGTGGTTCTGTCATGTGCTGTACTCCATCTGGCGGAGTTCTGGATCCCGATGCCCTCTTCAGCTGGGCTACAAAAAAGAGCACGGCCTACTCCGACTTCCCAGTCAGAATTCCGCTACGTTCATTTGTTTATCAGGAAAGTTAGGAGCATCACTTTCCTATTAATATCCAAAGCTCGCAAGGTAACTGTAAATGTAAAACCTATAATCGAGCGTACTAGCTATTTTCTGTCAAATTTATTCAGGACAACTCCAGACTGTGTACTGTGCCCATAAACTCTGCTTTCGTATCGCAAGAAACCATCCACGTGTCACAAGCCTACAAAGAGGGTACCTACACGGGACACAAATGCTTTGTAACTTCTGCAACTTACATCATTTTATTTTTTGTCTAAAGGAGAAAAACAAAAACAGGAGTGCAAGTCTAATTATCTTCAAAAAGATGACAGCCTTTCCAGTTTCTCCATCTTCTGCAATTATGGAGTTCTTGCTCTCTTGGTAAGTTGCCAGGATGACCTTCAGCTGAGCAAGGTTTAGTCACCAACGTTAAGAAACAACAGATGGAGAAATCGCTGCAACCCTTTACTCGTTTTGACTTCACAGTACATTTCAATGCAATTGTGAATGCCACCCATGCAAATAACCAACCTATTTTTCAAATGATCGTAATTCTCTCAGTAATTCCACGGTATTTTAATTGTAAGTGCTGGACTGTAGATGTGCAGCCTCTTTTTACTGTGAATTAAGACAGCGAGAGTTAAATTTACAAGACAGGAATAGCTGGGGTCAGCAAACCACTGGTCCGTGTGACGGGGCGTGCACGATGAGCTGCGGGGAGAACAGACTACAGGGACAGCATTCTCCTCCTGATGAAATCCATTCGACACGATCACAGTAGCGAGGCTACTAATAGCTAGCAAGGAAGGCGATTAATGAGCAGGGGCAGCTTACCTCACGACAGCAGTGGTGTTTCTTGCCCCACCGTCTCTCTGGGAAGTTCTTGCGCTGCACAACTGGTGGAGCAAGGACTGAGCCGTCGCCGCCAGAGCGCGGTGCAGAAAGGTATCTGAGAACCACCTCTCCTGTACCTTAAAACTGCGGCAGTTCCACAGCTGCTAAGCAACCAGCTGAGCTATCCCTGCGGAAGCGGCAGCAACCTCCATGAGAGGGGTGGTGCGCACGCCTGGAGGCCAGAACCGCTGTAGCCATTCCTAGGTAAGTCAGCCCTGGATTTCAGGTTCTCATGCAAAAGGATCGCAGGGTACTCGTGCGAACGGGGCTGCCCGTTCTTCGGTCCCGTTCAGAATGACTGTGCATGTGATGTGTTAGTACAGGAAGCAGTTTCAGGAGCAGTAATACAAATTTCCACCCAGCAGAAAGTTATTCCACCGCCCTAAATGTGAATGTTGCCTAATATCCTACGGTTTTAAAGTCTGCCGTAACTCAATTCAAAAGCAGACGTGCTTTAGGTTGTTCCGGAAGTTGTACTAAGCAAAATTTTTGCAGCTTTGGAGCCCGAGTGATGAATTTTTAAGCAAAAATAAGACGGCCATATTTACAAGGGGTGCAATTAACTTTACAGAAAGGAATCATTGCAGCAATCTGGGAAGGAACCGAACAACACTTAGTTCTTGCCCTCAGATCTCCGGTACAAATCACAAGAAAGTCAAGTCTGAATTCTCTCAGCTAGACTTCCAGAGTTGCATAGCCAAAGCAGCACAAACAACAGCGACCCTCGTTCAGTATCAGAAATACTACGACATTTCACTACAGCAATACAAAAATCGTACATCTTGCTCCCACTTGCTGTAAAATTTGAAGTGCCAGAAGGGTTTGGCAAAAGGGTGGTTCTTTCAATTTTAGAGAGTTAATAAAATAGTGGAAACAAGTAAGTGACTGTTAAGTCGATCTCATGTTGTCAACTGTGTTTTATGGCAAAGCTAAGCACTGCTGGTGCTCCGGGCACGTAATATCCATACAGCAAAAATGCCGCCTTCACATTCTTGGTGATTTCCACAAATTGTTGCTCAAATCAATTTTTGATCACCCTCTAATTTTCCAATTCAATATTCACCTCTCTACTCTTTAACTACCGACGGTCCGGATTTAGAGAAGCACATGCTTAAATCTCATTGATTTCAATGGGACATAAGAATAGAGGTGAAGTTAAGCACAGAGTCAAGTGATTTCCTGGATTCAGACCTTTAGTTACAAAGCTGGGCGTGACAAATCTCATCAAGAATCAAGTCTCAAACGAAGATTTCAGTAACGCCATAAAATAGCTCCACGATCTCCGAAAGGAAAAATTGACCACTGACCTAAAAAAACACCCTCTTGAACTAAACCAAAGTATTTTTTGGAATTGCATTTTACAGAAACACTCACAATCGAAAGCATCATGACGACAATCCTGGAATTTCTCACAAAATGGAAAATCTGCACTCATTCCTACTCTAATCACAGTTTGATCTGTTCTCCCTTACTCTTGCATGCTGGTAGGATTAAATCTATGACGAAAGACTGATGAGACTTCAGCGCGCTGGCAGAGAGCTGCTGATTTTTTTCCCCGATTATCAAAGCAAGAAGAAACGTCACGCTAAAAAAACGAGTAGAGATTACCAAGCTGATGACTTAATTTCCGCTGAGTTGGAGATTTGAACCTTCCCTTAGTAAAAGCATTATACTGAGACTGCGGATCATAAAAAGCTACCCAGGCTTCACATCACACGAGACAAGATCCAGAGGGACAAGCATTCAGAACTCCGGCTCCACCAGCAATATTTTCAGCTTTACTGGTCAAAGGGCCTAAGGAGGACGACGTGCAGCCATAGCCAGGAGAAGTTTACACACTGCCCCAAGCACAGCTCATTTGGTGATTCTTCAAGGGAGCAGCAGTATCGCTCCCCGCTCCCCTTCTTCCCAGGCCCAACGCACAGCACGACAGCTGCAGCTCAGCGATGGCTTGTTTCATTACCAACAGAAAGACACTACTTATTCCAGTACTGCTTGGTAACTGCTGGACTGAGAAAAGCAAATTTCAAAGGAGGGATTTTAAAATACCCTTTGCGTTTTCATTCCCATAATTAAAAACCCCACCTTTGCTCCATCATCTCTTAAACCTTCCAACGGACCAGTACAAAAAGCTCCGTCATTTCTAAGAGAGGCTCCCATAAGCTCAAGGCCGGTTCCATACTGGAATATTTGAATGTGAACCGCACCGTTTTCACTTGGGATCTGGCAAGAAGCAATTCTTGCCCTGTTGCGTACAGAACAGCCAACGCCTTACTTGGAGGCATTCGGCTAACACAAGAGTAAGTTTATCGGTGTCAATGTTTGTGACACAATTCACTCAGCAAACGGATACACACGAGTTTTATAATAAAGATTTACCTATCTCCTCTCCCCGCTGCATAAAAAAGACGATGTTTCCAGCTGAATCTGTCTACATGTGTGCAGCCAGGACTCCGTTTTGTCCATCAATGCCTCTTCAAGCCGGACTGGGTACTACTGAGCTCCAGCACGCACAGCCTTCCTGTCCCACTGTCTGAACATGTTTTCTCTGCAGCACCTAAGATTTATTTACTTTAAGACAGGGATAGACCTTTCTTTTCTGGTTCAGATGCTTACTTCCTGAGCGAAATCACGTGGATACTCTCATGAACCTCACCAGTCCACGTGGAGATGGAGACCAGAAAATGAGATGGAAGTATATGGCAAAAGTCAATGCAGTCTGACCCCAGAGTAAGAGAACACCACGTATTAAATAGCTGGAAAAATGCCAGCATCCACCAGTACAGTTTAATTCTGCCGTGTGGGGGACTTTTACAGCTGTCTTGGGCTCTGTATGTTATTCCAGGACGACCCTTCAGCCCTTTCTCTATTGCAAGTCGCACTGGAAAACGGCTTCGAAATTCAGTCAAAACAGAAAACAAGACTGACAGAATCCATCAGAGTTTACCCAGGAAGTGTTTTTTAGCTGGTGCCGTGGGTGGCTTTACCCAAGCTTAAGTCTGTTTACCAAAACGTCCTGGGTGATTTCCTGACTTCTGGTGTATTATCGTAACTTTCGGGAAATTATAAAACTTTAAAACTCAGAGGCAGTTTGCTCTAAGGCAACATAAGGCTACTTTATTTCTGAATGAAAGCGTACGCTCAGCAGCGTAAGGCTTTTTGGCCAGCACGCCTCCAGGTCTCGCCTTGAGGCCACGGACGGATGCTCGCTTTCGTTGCTCCCGTACCAGCCTTCTACAGGAGTTTACTCCTTCCCTCCACAAACCATAGGGTAGGGAACACTCGCATTAGGACTCTTCGTACAGCTGGGAGACTTTTGCACTAGCTTAACCCCACTGAAGGATGCATACATTTTCCTTAGCAAACATCAGCACTTGCTCCCAGGGGCCTTTCGGCCGGCAGAGCTGGGCAGCGACGGACAGCTGGGACAGTAACATCAAGATGTTTGTTCACTTCTGGAGTTGGCCTCGCTTAGAAGATAGCATCCACGGCTGGCAGCGTGATACCCGTTCTGCTGTCAGGCAGCTGCACGTACTTATGAACAGAAGAAAATAAAATATGGGCAGGACGAAGCTTTAAATAAGGTGCTCTAGGCAAACCTGCTTTAGCAGGGGGGTTGGACTAGATGATCTCTAGAGGTCCCTTCCAACCCCTACCATTCTATGATTCTGTGATTCTATGAGAATGATGGAAACACTAAAACTCCCGAGCTCCACACGGAATCACAAGAAACGGACACGACAGACCGACTATCACCAGATGAAGGGAACATACGTACGGACAGACCGCGAGGCAGAGGAGAAAGTTTAGGATATTTATGTGGTGAATCCTTAGCAGCCTTATTTCAGCGTTAATTATCAGTTCCTTATCAATTAATTGCAATCAGAAGGAAAAAAGATTTTAATGGAAACCACTGCAGCTTTTCTCCTCTAAAAATTATACTTCCTTGTCTTCCCTGATTCCAATTACAGATAGGAACACTGAAACCACACGCTGGCACACAAGGCTGCCCAAGACCTAGTCCGAACGGCAGCAGCATTATCCCTGCGTGTTCTGACCGATTTTGGAAACTCACCACTATCAGGAACACGCAGCTTTCCGGGCGCGAAGCTGCAGTAAGCCATGACCTTCCAGTAGTTTCTGCGTCACTCAGAAGAGCAGCTTTGCCAGGAGCATCCAGACAGCAGGCAGATGTTTGGCTGAGGCTTTGGTGTCCATTGGTTTTGTAGAGATGCAGAGAAATAAGGACATGCTAAGACGACCTAATGCAAACACACCGTGCGTACGGCACCTGAAATGCTAATGGCCATTTTTCCTCCCACAAGAAAGCCTGCTTCTGAATGGCAGGCCGGCAGAGACCTAACCAACTTGAAGCAAGATTTACAACTCTCAACACGTGAACCAAATTCCCCGCTCTCCTGACGTGTTCTAATTTAAACAATTCAACGTTAATCATCTCTTTAGTAAAATTATACCGCAAGAGGTCACAGAGAGACCCGGGGATGAAGGGGAGGGCGCCCACAGCATGGGGGACTGCTTTTCTACACTTCAGAAAATTAAAGTTATAACCCCACGTGAGCGCCTACAGCCACAAAGGAAATACTCCAAAGCCACTAACAGACCACGTGCTAAGTAATGGGAACTAAAATTTTACCATCCTACAGGTAGCAGGGCAACCCGTGAACGCGTATATATAGATAGATAGATATAAATTTTTACAAATTACATGGACATTGAGCGTATTTAAACGCAACACCCTGTACCCCAAATGTGCTATAATCTACTCGGCACTTAACCACAGAGAAGAAACCAGGTTTCCAAGTAAGCCAGCACCGCTATCCCTTAAAACAAACCAAACAAAAAACGCTTTGAAAATTACTTGCCTGAGGTTAGCGAAGCGAAACAAAAAAAGCTTTCAAAACGACTCGCCGGAGGTTAGCTGGAGCAGCAGTAGCTTAGATAAAAATCTCAATTTTCTTCAGTCTCATTTCTTGGGCACATCNCGTACAGCTGGGAGACTTTTGCACTAGCTTAACCCCACTGAAGGATGCATACATTTTCCTTAGCAAACATCAGCACTTGCTCCCAGGGGCCTTTCGGCCGGCAGAGCTGGGCAGCGACGGACAGCTGGGACAGTAACATCAAGATGTTTGTTCACTTCTGGAGTTGGCCTCGCTTAGAAGATAGCATCCACGGCTGGCAGCGTGATACCCGTTCTGCTGTCAGGCAGCTGCACGTACTTATGAACAGAAGAAAATAAAATATGGGCAGGACGGAGCTTTAAATAAGGCGCTCTAGGCAAACCTGCTTTAGCAGGGGGGTTGGACTAGATGATCTCTAGAGGTCCCTTCCAACCCCTACCATTCTATGATTCTGTGATTCTATGAGAATGATGGAAACACTAAAACTCCCGAGCTCCACACGGAATCACAAGAAACGGACACGACAGACCGACTATCACCAGATGAAGGGAACATACGTACGGACAGACCGCGAGGCAGAGGAGAAAGTTTAGGATATTTATGTGGTGAATCCTTAGCAGCCTTATTTCAGCGTTAATTATCAGTTCCTTATCAATTAATTGCAATCAGAAGGAAAAAAGATTTTAATGGAAACCACTGCAGCTTTTCTCCTCTAAAAATTATACTTCCTTGTCTTCCCTGATTCCAATTACAGATAGGAACACTGAAACCAGACGCGGGCACACAAGGCTGCCCAAGACCTAGTCCGAACGGCAGCAGCATTATCCCTGCGTGTTCTGACCGATTTTGGAAACTCACCACTATCAGGAACACGCAGCTTTCCGGGCGCGAAGCTGCAGTAAGCCATGACCTTCCAGTAGTTTCTGCGTCACTCAGAAGAGCAGCTTTGCCAGGAGCATCCAGACAGCAGGCAGATGTTTGGCTGAGGCTTTGGTGTCCATTGGTTTTGTAGAGATGCAGAGAAATAAGGACATGCTAAGACGACCTAATGCAAACACACCGTGCGTACGGCACCTGAAATGCTAATGGCCATTTTTCCTCCCACAAGAAAGCCTGCTTCTGAATGGCAGGCCGGCAGAGACCTAACCAACTTGAAGCAAGATTTACAACTCTCAACACGTGAACCAAATTCCCCGCTCTCCTGACGTGTTCTAATTTAAACAATTCAACGTTAATCATCTCTTTAGTAAAATTATACCGCAAGAGGTCACAGAGAGACCCGGGGATGAAGGGGAGGGCGCCCACAGCATGGGGGACTGCTTTTCTACACTTCAGAAAATTAAA
Source organism: Steatornis caripensis (assembly GCA_013398225.1). Classification (NCBI taxonomy): domain Eukaryota; kingdom Metazoa; phylum Chordata; class Aves; order Caprimulgiformes; family Steatornithidae; genus Steatornis; species Steatornis caripensis. The sequence continues at coordinate 28,737 of VZSC01014390.1, forward strand.
GTTTTTATTTACCCCCACGTGAGCGCCTACAGCCACAAAGGAAATACTCCAAAGCCACTAACAGACCACGTGCTAAGTAATGGGAACTAAAATTTTACCATCCTACAGGTAGCAGGGCAACCCGTGAACGCGTATATATAGATAGATAGATATAAATTTTTACAAATTACATGGACATTGAGCGTATTTAAACACAACACCCTGTACCCCAAATGTGCTATAATCTACTCGGCACTTAACCACAGAGAAGAAACCAGGTTTCCAAGTAAGCCAGCACCGCTATCCCTTAAAACAAACCAAACAAAAAACGCTTTGAAAATTACTTGCCTGAGGTTAGCGAAGCGAAACAAAAAAAGCTTTCAAAACGACTCGCCGGAGGTTAGCTGGAGCAGCAGTAGCTTAGATAAAAATCTCAATTTTCTTCAGTCTCATTTCTTGGGCACATCTCTGAAGCAAATAGCTGATTTTTTTAATTTATTTTTTTTTTCCCCAAGGTACTGAAGCACATCAGCATGTTTTTGTTAAAACTAATTGTCAGGAGGAAAAGACTTTGTAGGTCCAAAACTAAGAAGCTTTGTTTGAAAAAAGCCCCCGTTATGGTTCCCACGCAACAGTGCACACACCTACCACATCATTTACAACACAGCAGCAACTTAGAAGCATGGAAATAAATAAAAAGGCGGTGCACCTGACACCACTTCCACTACAAACCCATTTATCTCGACACCCCGGAACGAAGCAAAAAACGTTAATGGGGTTTGGAAAAATATCACTAAGACCATAAGGAATGCTTCGCTGGGCCAGGCCAGCAGCCCGTTTATCCCTTCAAGAGAGGCAAGTCAGAGATGCTCTGTCCCGAGGGCACGTGTGAGCTTGGCTGCTCCTGCAGTCCATTCGCCTTGCACGCCCCCAGATTTATCACGGGATATCAGAGGGAACCTCCCTGCCTACTCCTCCTCCTTTGGGTCGGGTTATAGAGATAAAACGCATGAACATTTCAAGGAAAAAGCTATGCAAGCAGGTACGTTAAAACACGTAGCTGACCAAAACTCAAGGAAAGAGGGTCGAAGGCTAAAACATTATTTAGAAAGCACAAGAAACGGAAGCAGCTTTGGAGACGTTTTGTTAACAGGGCTGGAGCTGGAGCCAAAATGGAAAAAAATAGCTGCTTTCCTGGCAGCTGCATGCATCCGTTTTAAGAAGAAACATTGAAAAGCAGTGCCAAGACTCGGGAGATGAAACGTTTAAGACAGGCCATCTTTAATACCTAATACTCCTTATGAAGATCTTTTAAAAAGGGTAAGCCATAGAGTTTGAAATAAATACAGTACTTAAAAACCACAGACCAGTTAAGAAACGCATCATTAGAAAACCAGAAAGTCAGTTCCTTCGTATCTGTCAAAGCCCGAGCCCTCGACTGCAAACCCCTACAGTCTCTAACGGGATCAGGTCGCAATTATGCTTGACGTCTACATCCCACAGCCCGTCTGCGCATTCGCAGCTTCTGAAGTGTGGAGGCTACCAGCCCTTGCCAACAAGCGGAGAATTGCGGAATGCACAGCAGGTCTACGACGAACTGGTTCTGAGTAGTTCCACACTTCAAGTGTCAATCTTGCTCAACGAGCAGAGACCTCTGTGTTCCCTGAACTAGGTCAGTTTATCACGGGTTCCACAACACACAGCAACAAGAAACACACGCTTGATGGTTTTCAGCAAAGTCTGGGCACCAACCTGCTCTGTAACTCTAGGAAAGCCCTGATGGACACAAATATTTAAGGAACAAGCTCAATCACATTCCTCCTGAGAATTCTGTCACCAACTCCTCTAAAACAAAAATTATTTCTCATTTAACATACAGTCAGTTACAAATCCAGCTGGGTAAAGCACCTCTAGTTATTGAGGAAGACAACGGCATTTAACACTTCAGTGTCTTTATTACCAAAACAACTTCATTTACAAGTCTTATTTAGAATATCAGAGTTTAACTAAACCAGGTGCACCTGGCGTAAGTGGGAGGACGCAACTTTTGAAATCTTTCCGGATTGCATATTTTGCCCCATGCTCAGTGACGGTAAATATTTGCTACAAACAACGAAAACGATGCGTCTTTCGTTTCCTGCTAAGGCACCTTTACGCACATATTATTTATTTTGATGTGGCTCTGTGCCTTGAGAGTGCCTTTTATAAAAATATTCTTTACTGACCTGCTTGTCCAACATTTTATGTCCGGTGAATCTGTTGTTTGGAAGCGTAGATGCTCTTCTGAGGCCTATGAACTCTACCTACGTGCAAGTCGTTTGGGGTTTGAGGCATCGTAACGGCGCACCTTGTCTTTCTCCCGATGTTTGCTTAGCCACCTAGCATTACCTGTCGATCAAAGCAACCTTGCTGCCTGCCGAGGATGACACTGGATGAAACTGCTTTGGATTATCTGTCCCAAAGGGCTGTCAACTTCCCCAAGTAAGCAGGCACTGTAACGTTGCTGTTAAAAATGCACGCACGTTAAACTTCTCCGTAAGGAATAAACATCAAGGCAGCTAAGAAAAACAAGAACATCCACCGCAATCCTCCTGTTGTTTCGGATCTGAACCAAGCCCAGCTCTTGGAGAACTTGTAAAACAAGTAAAATTGTAGACAAACTGCTCCTCTGCAACGCATTTACGTTCGCTTAGTTATGGGGCAGGATTCAATGTCTCTTCAGAATAAAGCCAACTGTCCTCTTCAATTTGTGGCCGGGCCCAGCCTTGTCTACAAAGCACCCCACGACAATCAGAAGCCCTGCCAAAGCGCATCACTTACAGAAAGAAACCATAATTGCTATCCTGCCTGCTTAGATTTCAACAGCGATTTTCACTTTTGCTTCAGAGCTAAGCAGAATATGATTTGGATAGAAGAAGATTGATCTCTCTAATTCAGAGCTTGCTTTCTGAAGGCAAAATGCCCAAAGGACACGATGCTAACAAACTACCATATAATTGTAAAAGCTTCTGTTGCTTAAAAAAAACAAACTTTCATGGCGGCACAGTCACGTGATACTGCATTTTATTCTGAGAAATAATTTTCCCTCTTGCTCGTCATCCCTTCCTAGACCAGGGCTACACTGACCATTCACTTCAGCCGGTGGGTTTCCGTCACAGCAAGCCACCCGAACAGCACGCGAAAGCAGCCGTTGCCACGTGTGCCTCGGCGTTCCCTTCCACAGATAAACGTGCAGTCCAGCGCGAGGTCGATGAACCGGTAGGCTGCTATCTTGTGGTGATCGTTTTTGGATACCCTCTTTCCCCAGTAAACCCACCGTCAAATAAATTCACCAGAGTTCATAAACTTCACTAGAGTTAATAGCCGAAGCCGTTAACAGAGAGCACAGCCAGCCTCCATCTCCGGTTACTGAAGGGACAGCTTGAAATGCACCCAAATTTGCACCTGCTGAAGGAATGTGCTTTAGCCCAAGCCGTTCCATGGCAGCATTTATCTCTGCAGCATCACTCAATAAAGAAATCATTCAATTCAAAATCCATGCACAGCTAGAACCCTGTTCTTGCGTCTCAAGCATCCAGAGTCAAGAAAAAGAAAGGACCGTGCTGACACTGTTTCCTTCACAATGCATAATTTAAATAGAGAAAAAATCAGAGCGTCATGAATGGAGAAATTAAATACCAAAGTCTAAGAACTACAGTCATAGATTTACACACCAGTGTACTGAATCCGTCCAGTGTCTGGGAACGGAGTGAAGGACAAGTTCCATCAGCTGGGCAACGAAACCCCAGAGCCCCGACGACACACCGATGGCGCTGTAGGTCAGTGCAACCCTGGACTCATTGCACCCTCCTGTGCAGCACAGAAGACAACAGCTAACTGCCGTATTTCCACTCCATAGTCCCAAAGAGCACATATATATTGCAAACGGCCAAAGGAAGCAAATGGCACAACTCTTGGAAGCCTCCCTCCTAGATCCCGACGACGTCAGAATAAACGGCAGCAAAGACAACAGGACAACGATCCCCTGTACCTCAAAACTGCTACTGCCATTGCCACGTGTCTATACTGCTCGTGTGAACTAACGATCACAGAGCTACATCCAAACCCCACGACGAACAGAGGGTACAGTGCAGCATGCTTTTAAAAAAGGAAAAGGACACAGCACACCGCAGTGCTAATCCCGTTTGATGTTGAGTGAGTGCTGCCCTTCCCAAATCAGTGTTCTGTGGCAAAACTCCAAAAAACAGTCAGTCATATACTTGTCCTTAATGATTATTATCCTAATTAATGAATGAATTTATCCTTTAGTGTTATCACAACAGCTACAGAGTAATAGATGTTAATTATGCAGTTCTTAAAGGCTTCTAATGCAACCCAACACCTTCTCTCTTCCCTACAGATGCTAGTTTACTTTCAAAAAGCCTGGAACAGACCCAAGTTTTTCAAAGACACTACACCTCGGCAGCGCTTTGGCATCGCCTGAGCTTTGAACACAGCCCAACAGCGCTTTTGAGGCTGCCTGCCAGCTTCATGCATTCCTTATTAATCCACATTACTATTGTCACTTCATTTTTATTTATCGCTGCTGAGAGCGGAAGGCATGTAGTATATGACCTGAGATCAACCGTTCAAGCACAGGACATCGAGTGATGGATTAGCATTGTGGAAACAAGGGTTTTGGTCGCTTTCTTTTGACTAACGTGAAACAGCCCTCCTCACCCGAGGAATGCTTAGGGCAGAGGTTTCAACATTTGCGAACATCTGGAGGACAGGCGAAAAGTACTCCATCCATGAAGGCCTATGGTCAGGTTTTAAAAAGTTTCGGGGGACTTACAAATAAACACCCAGTATCACAGCAGGGATTGTGAAACGTGCGAGGAACCTAACTCTCATGGGCAAACTTGTCGGTGGAAGTTCCATTTCCCTAGGCATTTTGTTGCCGTGATCTTCAGGCAAGCAGTACCAAGCATCAGAAAAGCGGTACAGAAAACAAGCTGGGGGGAAAGGCCATGACCGTGACTGGCATTTTAATGTATTTTAAACCAGAGTAAGTTNAAAGTTTTGGGGGACTTACAAATAAACACCCAGTATCACAGCAGGGATTGTGAAACGTGCGAGGAACCTAACTCTCATGGGCAAACTTGTCGGTGGAAGTTCCATTTCCCTAGGCATTTTGTTGCCGTCATCTTCAGGCAAGCAGTACCAAGCATCAGAAAAGTGGTACAGAAAACAAGCTGGGGGGAAAGGCCATGACCGTGACTGGCATTTTAATGTATTTTAAACCAGAGTAAGTTTCCTGAGCCGTTCCGAGCAGATAAAGCTTTAGTATCTCTACTGAGGGTCCCTACGTGCAATTTGTAAAAAGTGGCGAGCACGCTACAAAATCAGAGCGTCCCCTTGTAGTTCTGTGCGTGTTCATTTTACACTTGCTTCAGCTTAGCTGCACCACCACCAAAGTACTGCACCAGCCATGGGGTGGATTTGGTTTTCACCCTTGGTAGGACTCATCCAGCAGCAACACGGATGCTAGACCTCAGGTGGAAGAGAGGGGTGAGAATGCACGGGCAGGGGCAGGAGACTGCAGCCAGGCTGCAAGAGGCATAATACGAAACTTCACCTGAATTTATTATTCAATACAAGGACGCAGTAACTGCTTTTGTTTAGCAAAATCTTTAAACAATGAAGGTGGAAAATTCTACATTAAGACAGGAGAAGCACATTAAACACATACTCTGAAAAGAGATTTCGCGTTGCGTAGCACCCAGCTTGGATGCTCCACATACATATATCCCACTAACAAAGACGAGACCAGCTTTTCTCTCTTTTTTTTTAAAATATGTATCTAAACCACACACAAGTATATACGCGCATGTGAGAATTTGCACCTTAGAGTCATCTGCTTAAAGAACGGTAGCTTCTCACTGGAGTAATGTTAGTAGCACTTACTAACTGTTCTCTGGGTGTTTGAGCTTCAATCACACAAGACGAAACACATCAAAGAACAAGAGACACAAAAGACAACCCTTTAAGAGAAAAACACAATCATACAAAGGGTTTTCAAACGTTTGACTCAAAAATCCTACTGCAAGCAATTTGCGGGTTTGAGTATGGACTATCACAGGCAGAGAGAACCAGCAAACCATACTTTAGCCGTTAGTAGTCTGAGCAAGACATTTGCTTCTGTGAAAATACATTCCACTCTCCTCTCCCCACAAACCACCCAGGATGGGGAGTCCTGTCTGCTCTTCCTACTCGGATCCCATTTTTTCCTGGCATTCTCTCCGCTACCCTTGAAGCACTTATTATCGCAACCACACTTCCAGCTGTGGAACGCTGGATGGAGTTGCCTTCAGAGTTTTGCAAATACTGATCCTCAAACAGAAGATACCGAGCTTGAATCTGCTGCAAAGCAGAGCTGGGAGATACAAGTGGCATGTGTTTGTGTAAATGCCTTCACCCAGTTCATCAGAGACCTTATTCTATCAACCCAAAGGAACACGGCATGGACGGCAATGGCTGCCTTGAACAAAACCCAGGGAAAGTACTGTGCATGCTGTAGAACAAAGCCACGTGGCTCGACACACTCCAAGCGTGGGATCTGCAANTATGTATCTAAACCACACACAAGTATATACGTGCGTGTGAGAATTTGTACCTTAGAGTCATCTGCTTAAAGAACGGTAGCTTCTCACTGGAGTAATGTTAGTAGCACTTACTAACTGTTCTCTGGGTGTTTGAGCTTCAATCACACAAGACGAAACACATCAAAGAACAAGAGACACAAAAGACAACCCTTTAAGAGAAAAACACAATCATACAAAGGGTTTTCAAACGTTTGACTCAAAAATCCTACTGCAAGCAATTTGCGGGTTTGAGTATGGACTATCACAGGCAGAGAGAACCAGCAAACCATACTTTAGCCGTTAGTAGTCTGAGCAAGACATTTGCTTCTGTGAAAATACATTCCACTCTCCTCTCCCCACAAACCACCCAGGATGGGGAGTCCTGTCTGCTCTTCCTACTCGGATCCCATTTTTTCCTGGCATTCTCTCCGCTACCCTTGAAGCACTTATTATCGCAACCACACTTCCAGCTGTGGAACGCTGGATGGAGTTGCCTTCAGAGTTTTGCAAATACTGATCCTCAAACAGAAGATACCGAGCTTGAATCTGCTGCAAAGCAGAGCTGGGAGATACAAGTGGCATGTGTTTGTGTAAATGCCTTCACCCAGTTCATCAGAGACCTTATTCTATCAACCCAAAGGAACACGGCATGGACGGCAATGGCTGCCTTGAACAAAACCCAGGGAAAGTACTGTGCATGCTGTAGAACAAAGCCACGTGGCTCGACACACTCCAAGCGTGGGATCTGCAAACACGAGCAGAAAAATGGAGAAAATCCACGTCTGGACCACGAGAGCTTCCTGCTTTGAAAACAGCCTTAGAAACCCACCTGGGCTGCAGCGCAGAGGCATGCAGGACACTGGCGTTACCCCGTGACAAGCCGGAGAACAGAGAAGGTAGCGCAGCTCTGTTCCCAGATCACCACCGTCAGTCTGCGTTTAAGGGACTATCACAAGATCTAGTCCTCAGGTTTTTTTAAAAATCACTCTTGCTTGCATGGTCTGTCATTTCTGGTTTCTAGTGCCTGTCATTTCTGTTTCAACAATCTCACTGTGATAATGAAAATGAACAATAAAAACCGCAGGAGATGGCTAGACTTTAAGGTCTCCCTTAGGACTTGAACATTTTTACAACCGGTTTCTTGTTCTCTCCTTGCTGTTCAGAATTACACAAAAACGATGTCCGTGGAGTTGATATAGTGCAACTCTCACACTGTAACTACTACTGCACACTTTGTATTTTTCTTTCATTTTTCAAAATAAAAACTTGCATTAACCATTCTAATAATACTTTAATACGTACGCAGGTAGTTGCTGCTGTACTGTCACACAAGCAAATCCAAAACCATCAAAAAGGCAGATTTTCAGCCTGCTTTACAACCGGACAAAACACACCGGATGGATCAGCCCGTTTCAGCCTTTTTGCAGGATCTTACTTTTGCCGATTTATTCCCAACACACACAGTAACCCGTTTGAAGCGTGTTGCAGACTTTGTAAGTTCTTTGCTTACCCATGGGGAACTTTGCAAGGATTGCAAACGCTGTCAATGGACCTTCACGGCCTACACGTACCGCATAAACTCGTACAGGTCTCAGATATTCCCTGCGGACCTTTAAGGAGTGCGGTTATTGTGAAGGCTTGCAATTACCGTCTACGGAGTTCAGAAGGTTCACAGGTACAGTCCTCACGTCACACGTTTCAGGATTCTATGCTTCTCTGTTTCCTACACAAAACCCAGCCTCTAACATTCCTTAGAGACGTTTTCGTCCCTATCAAAAAGGCACGTGGCACACTGCCTGTGCTCCGGGAAAGCGCAAACTCAAAACAGTCTTTCTTTTCCCAAAAACCTCTCCTCAGATTTCAAGAGCTGGTGGATTGTGTGGAAGTCTTCTTTCCCTTCACCTGTCCCTCCCTTTTATCATAGAAAGGGATTTCGATTACGTTTATTTTCATAACAGGTATCTTTCAACAGCAGTAACTGTATGTGTCCTGAAAGTGATCTTCTAGAAATTAAACAGTGCAATCTTACTTGGAAAAAAGGAAAATCCACCTACACTGCTCTAAAAATCCAAACCCCTCTATCGTCAGCTCTTTCCAATACAATTTAAAAGCCTACTGTTGTCACTTCCTAGTTTTCACGTTTAAATTTGTTCAAAGAAGTCAAAAGAACAATCCTACCTTCCCACTTTTCAGAAAGACTTGGAACAGCTGTCTATATATTCCCACTTCTTAAGAGCTAATAAACGGGATTAATTTTTTGAGGTCTCTCAGTAGAAGAGAAGTTGCATAGAGACTTAAAAAAAACCCCCTGAACCTCACACAAAGCTTGTATTTCACAAGCTGACTCGCAGCAGAAACGTGTCACAAGTGCAACTCCAAAATTACTTTTTTTTTTTTTCCAAACCTTATCCGGGAAGGTTTTGCAGAACAGGCATCAAACAATAATTCTCTTTACACCACTAAAATTATACTTACAGATTGGAAAGAGTGGGACAGAATTTCCTTAGTGTGAATGCCGAGCTGCAGTCTGCCAAACACAGCTAAGACTGAGCTGGGTGTTTTAAAAGCCGAATGTTCAAAAGCTTTGGTTTGTTGTCTGCTACGGAGTGAAATAACAAAACCAATGCCTTTTTATGGATCACACAACACACAGATTGTATCTGCAGAGTCCACACCGGGCAAGGCACAGCAGTAGAACGCGCTCACCCCCCAGACTGGGTTTTTAGCCCTTTTCTCGAAGATGTGTAATCTAAAGCTGCCAGGATGGCCAAACACCCTTGCTTTTCACCGTGCTATCTGCTTTTGTAACAAATCACAAATATCTTATAGCTTTTAAAGTATATGGGTTTAGCCTTAATTAACGGACTTCGTTTACTCTGTGTCCATCTGAGAAACCAAGGAGATTCCTGCAAGCTGCTGCAGTAGGCTGAGCACCGATGCTAGCAGCATATCCAAAAGGCAAGGAAAGTGAAATCGGTTTTACAGGGTTTTCTTCTTTCTTTCAATATTTCTGGCCTGATACGGATCTGTCCTGCCAAAATGTCTCCCCGCTGCACTATCATGCCATGAGCTATTTCACACCTCCCATTCCATTCCAACATGGAGCCAAACCCATGCAGACACCGCTGGTATCCAACGCGTGACAGAATGAAATCTTTCCCTGGACATTAGGAGAGGCCATGAGATGTCAGGGGTGTAGTATCTCCACGGTAGAAATGATGCTCAGCTGCGCAGCTCCTTCCACGCCTCTCCGTTCATTGAATCCAGATGCACAAGTTTCTCAGCTTTGTAAGTATCTGAGAGGCAGCGACAAAGGCTAACATGGAAGACATGAATCACGGACTTGGGGGGGAGAGAAATTCTAGCTACCCAGAAGGTTTACTTAAAAAAAACCCTAAAGAAATAAAAAAAAAGTGGCTGGTTCTATGCCCATCCTTTAAGGTGATGAGGCCACCTCCTGGTGCTTTCATTTCAGTTTAGTGACACAGAAGAAGGAGGTAACAGAACTTCTCAGTAGCTGGGTATGGTTCACAGCCTCTGGATCTACTGGACAGCAGCTCGGTCAAGTCTTGCTGTAGCACCTGCCTTAGCCGAGGCACGGAATCCACCACATTGTCCCCACACAAGTCAAATCTCTGCACTGCATTCTCAGAAACATCCCTGCAAAGCATCTGAGAGCCTGACAGCAGTGTCAGACAAGCTGCTGGGCAGCTGGGCTCCCTGCGATCACTGCACCGTCAATGCCTTGCACGCTGTGCACTGGCTGTTCGCTACTCCTGGGGCTTGCTCCTGCACAAACATTCTGCAGGACAGAAATTACACCTGAAGCTGTCCCGATAATCTTCAGAGATGTCAGTAAGGTAGGTAGAAAGATCGGCAGCAGTACACTTCAGGGTTAGAGAAAAGCTGTTCTATAAAACAGTGGCATTTCCATAGGCTCACCTGAAATAGCCAGGACAGAACCCAGGGTTCGTCTCTGCATTAAGCACTGCGAGTGCAGTCCCAAACATGAGGAGTCAAAACATATCAATATTCTTATTTCTTTAAGTCCCCCGAAAAATCTCACTCTGGGTCACCATACCGCTCTTGGCTGGGACACAGATGCGTGTCCACCATTAAGTTTTGCAGTGCTGCTTGTTAGCTTGGACTGCTTTTCCAAAAAGTGGTTATTTTGTATGAAACTGGCTACAGCCGGGTTAGAACAGTACCAGCAAAATGCCCCAAAACGGGCAACTTTAAGAGATGTTCACTTCCAGCCTCTCCTCCCTTCCCCAAGAGCGCTATTTGTAAGTACACATACATATACACGCATGTGCACGCGTGTGCTTGAACCGTAAGAACCAACAACAGAGAGGAATTGCTCCATGTGTTTCTCTCGTGCTAACTACGTTGCTGTAGCCCAGCTTGTGTCAAGCTCCACCTTCAAAACGGTGCAGGATGCTTCTTCGCTCCTCAGCGCTCTCGGGACACCCTGCACCAGTGCGCACACAGGGTTAGTGCAGAAGGGCGAGTTCACCGCAAATTCGTGTTTCTTGGCGTACGAATGCCCCTAGGCTGGAACAATCCGACAGCAAACACTTCCCTGCCCCACACAATTCTAATGTAGGTAACGCTGGCGTGCGTATTCCATGTGCATTCTTCTTGCGCCCGAGAAACATCGTGAGACTCACATAGAGAGCTTTAAAAAGCGAGACAGACAGCGCAGCGATGCCCATTCCTGTTTGGCATAAATCGGTAAGATGGACACTCAGGAAGTGCCGAGATGAATCATGAAAAGAACCGCGATGCTAAGACCAGAAAAAGACCAAACGCAGGCATTAACTCTCAGTTGCATTTGTCTACTCAATATGTCTCCCACAAACAGCAATCCCACTCAACATTGTAAATCGCTACTTAATAGGTTATCGTATTTTACTAAGTCCCTATCCCTGTATTACCAGACAGGGAATCTGAGGCAGAAAGCGGCAGATTTATCTGCCCAAACGCATTTTGATACCACAGTAGCAGAGGCAGGGAAAGAATTTCGTAACAGATGTCTGGATATGTTAACTGGGAACAGATCAAGAATCCCCATCTCCCGGCTGCCAGCAGCATGCCTCGATCAACAAAAATACTGGCCGGCATTCTGCCTCACGTACTTCCTCCGCTTATGTATCCGGTGGGTCAGCGCATGCTCCCCCCACCGCTGAGGCGCACACGGACGCGCAGTCTAAGCACGCACGCGTGTGTCTCTAGGCTAATCACCGCGCAGCTCTGCACAAACTGTAGCCAGGATTATTTGCTGAACGGACTCCTCTTTCTCCCCTTGATGCTCCTTTTCTTAAAATTAGCTGGTCGCAGTACCACAGACAGCATCCTTTTGAGGACTGAGCTAGTGAAGCAGTGCAAAAAAACTACACATGCCGCGGGGAAGCGTCACAGCAAAATACGAGGAGGCTGTGTTGCCAAAAATAATGCAATACACTCCGCAAAATGAGGTGGGGGCGAGAAAACACGGCATTTACCTGACAAGAGATCTGTACAAGGTAGACCAGTTCCTTGGATTCACAGCCGTTCCTCGTTACTTCACTCTGTTCCTCCGGGAGCGAAAGCTACACCAAGGGAGCGGGGAGGGGGTGGAGAAAAGAGGGAGAGAGAAAGACCAGGTCAGTGAGCATGGATAATCCAGGCACGTAATAACGCACAAAGCACAACATTCACATCAACTTGCTCCAAGACATGCTGAGTATCAGGGAATCGGGGAAGCGCTTGTCTGTCTGGAGCTGTCAGATAGAAAACGGTCAGCACTCGTGGCTCACGCAGACCCTCGAACGCCATTGGGTTTTGGCGTCTCACCTGAGAGTTTAAAAATAAAAATATGGTTCAAAAATAAAACCATCACACGAAGGCAAACTGTTCAAGGCAGGGACTAAACCTCGAGCTTCGAAAGCTGCAAAATTAATTGTGCACTGAAAATATCCCTATAAATATTCATGTATCAGATAACAGTGATTCCTCCCTCAATTTTATTCATTTTTTATTTTCATATGTTCAGGCAGACATTAGATAATGAAACACGATGTCCTGATTTCAGTGCTGTCAAGCCGTTTACCACAACGGAGCGCTTCACGGCACCATTCATCACATACGGAGCCACTAAATACAACATCGGGGTGTGCTTTCTTTCAGAGCAGTGGGGAGGGATTTAACCGTGTCACTCCTGTACGTGTACCAAGTCCTACTACTAGTCCTGCTACTCCCACTGGTCTTGATATCCTATACTTAAAATGGCTGACGTTTAATGACCTTCTCCAAAAACAGAAATTACAAAGTGACCGTAAGCCAATTAAGACTGTCAGCAGTCTTAATAACAAGCAGAGCAAATAAAAGAAGGCAAATGTCTTCTAAAAAGTTGTTTTATAAAAGAAAAAGAGATCCTTATTCAGTGCAGAGTCCCGGGAAGAAAAAAACACGAGACACTCCCTCTGCGGCGCACGGAGCGCGATGAGGTATCCCTGCTTCCCTGCACACACACGGCCATCACTTCTACCTTTACTCCTTGCGTGATGGACACCCAATTGTACAGAGAAAGCTCTGCTGTACTTGCCAGAAGAGTTATTTTCCTTTCTTTCTTAAGTGGAAACGATGCCAGCTTAAAAATAGAAAGCGCCGAAGAAGAGTCCAGGACCTTTTACACAAACGTCTCTTGGAACAACACTTTCTTTCTCGGAAAACACGTAGATAAAAATTTATGTCTGTAAAAAAATCATAATTAGCTTAAGACCGAAAAAACCCCAACAAATGAAAGCAGAAATGAACAAAAGACTGAGGAGAAAAATCACAAATTGCTATGTTGTAATGAATGCGGGCAAGAAAAAAATCGGAACCAGGTGAATAGAGGCACGTACCTCCCGAGAAAGAGGCGAAGTCCTCTTACACATACACAACCACCGATACCCAGAAGGAATTCAACTTTGCGTTTTGCCAGTATCTCTTCTCCTCTTTGCGAGGAAGTCGCAGAGCACACAAATTCAGCGCTCTTCCTGCACCGGACCTAACTTTCCAAATACTAATTTATTTTCTGATGGTTGTATGCATTATCGCAGAAAATTAAAAAGATTTTTGGACTGAGGAAAGTCTGTGGATTGCCATAATTCATTATACTTTCACAACATTAAGTGTACTTGGAGGAAGAGAGAGCTTGTGTCAAACTGCTCACCGCTTCCTCGTGCTGGTTATGCAACTAGAACTCCCTCCTGCTCTGTGGCAGACCTTTTTGACAAGCAAATGCAAATTTTCCCGTCAAAGGATTTGTATCGGAAATTAAGTTTGCACTTTCAGTCTCCACTGCTGCCTGACAGTGTAGAGCAGTTTTGAAAAACTGTACCTAAGTGGGGATACCCAAGAGCCTCGTGTTGTGGCTGCTCTTTACATAAGGAGGACACAGAACGTCTTAAAACACCACACACGCTCTTGAAGACGAACCCCACTCTGTGTCACCCTCATCTGGACGCTACCGTTGCTCCGTCATAAATCGCCTCTCTAGAAAACCTACGAACCGCCTCCCTCGGCCACCGTCGCAGCTCCTCCCGCAGCACTTTCTCAGCACGCTCTCTGTTTCAGCTTCCCTCGACAGTCCCTCGTTCCACCTATAAATTCTCCCTTCAAAGCCAGCTTTCTTCTGTGAAGCTTTCCAGTGAGAACCGTCAAGGTTTTTACGCGTGCTTGCATCCTCAGAAGGTTCGTGTGCAATACAGTCCCAGAGATAAATCTTTCTAACTGCTGCGGAGGATCTTTCGCATGGTGAGATTAATCCCGCTAAAAAAATTGCACTGCCAAAAGAGGCAATTTTAAAGATTTGTAAGAGTGGCTTTTCCATGCGCGTAACAGCGTGTTGCCTGCTGCCATTAACGTGATTAAATATGACCATGACTGATTTCTGCATTGCACGTTTCCCCCCCCACTTTATCATCATTCTTTGCTATCAAATTTTGTATTTCAAGTACTAAGTGAAACAGTCAAAAACCCCCAAAACAACAAAGCACACAGTAAAGGGAAGCTGATACACGACCGGAGATGATTTTCCATGTTTGTCAGGTACCGAGGAGCTCCGGGTGCAATTAAACATGCATTTCCTACTCAGGGAGAAAAGTTTCCATCCTTTAACCTTCTGCTGTGCTTATTTAGTGTGCGTACACTTACTCTTACCAACCCACAACAAAAGTTCAGGCCTTGCTTTCCTTAAGCGTATCAGTGCTGAGGGACATGGCTGCAGGCTCCGCTTCACTCCAGCAGACTCCGTTTACCTGAAAAGCCAGGAGCCAGGCAACGAAATCGCCAACGTACAAACATAGCCAAGGCCGGATTCTGTGCGACACAACGCGGGGCAGAAAAAGGCATGAGTCAAGTTAAGACAAAGGTTGAATTGCATCACCTTTCCTCTTACACACACTGGAATTCACACCAGTTCGGACTTAAGTCAAGCCAAGTCTATACACGAACTCTCCAGAAATAACGAGTGAATCATCTGCAGGCGTGAGGTCCATGCGTGTAGGACGACTAAGTTAAAGCAAACTTTTCATTTGTGAAAGCACACCTACCCGAGGATTAACGTACTGACTTATACTCATCAACTTTACACCCACATAGTTAGTTGCCACTTCAATGCTTCCGAACGTCCCCATTTAGACAAACCCACTGCAGGGAGAACTGACTTTTTAAATCCATTGTATTGCCCTGAATGTATGCAACCATCTTATCTCAGAGTAGAGTTGTAAAATCTAGCTGAACAACGTTCCTCTTCCAGCCTCGTGCCTACTGAGAGACAGAGAGGGGAATTTCTATTGGGTTTATCCTGTGACATAACTGTCCTCGCAGCAAAATACGCTGGAAGATGAGGACTTGCTTATGCTCCCTGTTCCCCGCGTGGCGTAATTTCTGTTGAGCTCTGTTAATACACATGCATTAATGCTCTTCCAGAAATCATGGATGTCGTGATGCCTAACAGCTTTCCCTCCTGCAGCACCCCTTACAAACAAAGCATCCCAGAAAGTACAGGCACACTTGGGCCCCATTTGAAATCCAGGGAGCACAAAGCAAAGGCCTCTCCCCACCTTACTGGACTCTGAACATGACTTGCACACAGAATTTGGTTGACTCCAAATGGGGAAATTGATTCTCCTCACGTTAAAAGACAGACCAAAGACAGCAGGGTCTCGAGGGTGCACCCATAAAAGTTTCAGTGTCTATCAGCTGAGACAGCTGAAATAATCC
Organism: Steatornis caripensis; assembly: GCA_013398225.1. NCBI lineage: Eukaryota > Metazoa > Chordata > Aves > Caprimulgiformes > Steatornithidae > Steatornis > Steatornis caripensis. The sequence continues at coordinate 44,591 of VZSC01014390.1, forward strand.
GTAAATAGCATTTATGGTGAGTGATCAAAGCATTAAACAGCATTCTTTTCATATATGGCCTGATATATAATCTGGAACGTTAATTTTTCACATTCAAAATGGCTGTCAAACTTCCTGAACCTGATAATTATGATGCATTAGGTCCCGTTAGGTTCACTTCTTATTGGAATACGTATGCTTAGCTAGCACGAGCAGACACAACTGACTTCATAAATTAGGTTTCTGGTAGCCTAATCTTTTCAGTGATAGCTTTTTATGACACACAAAGAAAGCCTCCAAGACGGTCCTGTGAACACATCATACTAACAGGTGGATGGATAACATAGGGTGTCGTAAACGTTATGTCAAGGCATCGTTCAACTTTGTCTTGGCACAGCTAGAGACAAGTTTGTGAGGCTCCACTTGGCCCTTCTGCACACACCCACGAAGAACCGATGAATGTATTAAATCCTCGAACAGGCAAGCAATTATTCATCTACCCGCAAATTCACACCACATCACTGCGTGCAGCTGAGTCGTAAGAGCTGTAGTTCCTAACACAGCCATCTGCCAAACAATGGGTAACGATAATAAACCGAACAGCAGCAAAGACTTCCAAGAGGCAGAGGCGAGCGAAAAAAGTCACAGAAGCTCACAGTATCGACGGGAACAGTTTCACCTCGGGGTCTCGAAAGACAAAAATTAAGTCACGTACCTTGCTCGTACACAGTTTTGCCAAAGAGAGCAGTGCTCGCTAGCCAAGGCTTTATTGATCATGTATACGGGCAAGACTAGCTTAAAAATGCCTCTGGTTCATGAGGTTTTCCCGCTGCCTGAGAAAAAGCAGCTCATCTCCAGCAAGCCAGCAGATGAAGACAGCGATTACAGGAGTCTCCTACAGAGGATAATTTACTGGTTATTCCTCTCGTAGAGATAAACAGCAACCAAGTAAACTGGAGGGTAAGTTAGTTCTGATACAGCACATTCAGAAGTCGCCTTCACAAGCTCGGTAGTTTTACAGAGTACGACCCTGTGCACGTGCATTTATCTTCCAGAACAGGGGTTAACAAGAACCAAGTGAAGACTCTCACCTCTCCTCTCCAAAGAGGCTTTGGAAGCTCCCTTCTGCTCTCCCTCCAGGAATAATCCTCGCATCAAACCCTGGCAGATCTCTGCTCGGAGCAAAGCAGCAGGCGTTTTTTCAAAGACTCATTTGTTTGTCTGGAGCTCCACAGTTTCAAGCCTACTGCGAACCTGTCTGGAAGGCACGCGGGACCTGTCACGTTCACCACGCAGAGGTCCAAAACGCAAGGGCTAGCGACTGCAGAGAGGACTTCAATTAGTGCAGAGGCAGCTTTTAAGTGGCCCTGGTTTCTGAGCGTGCTTCACCTGTCCGTGCGACCACAGGCAGAAAAAACAATTAAAAAAATACAACTTTTGAGATTCGTGCGTTTTTATGCTATATATTCTCCTCTTACAATCTACCAAAACTTTTAAAAACCGTTTCAAGGACAAGCACTACATAAATCTGTTACCAACGGTTGTAGGATTGTTGGCTACTAAATTAAAGTGCCAAATCCTTACCAGGTGAAGAGCTGGCTTTGCTTTGCAAGGTCAATGGGGCCACGTTTGCTTCTCCTAGCTGTGTCTCTGACCCCCAGACGTCAAAGTAAGCTCATTTAGGTAGCTCTGCCTTTCATTTCCTCGCTTCCCTTATCTGCCAAGTGACCTTAACTCCAGCACCCAGCTCTCCTGAAGAAAGGGTAATTTGTGCACGGCTCGCGAAGCGTACGTTCAATTTGTCTACGAAACACACTTATTTCAACTTGTGCTTCCTAAAGCCACGAACACTTGTTCTTGATCTCGCTCGCACACACTTATCTCAACAACCGAGTAACACAGAGCCGTTGGCGGAGAGCCAGCATGCGGAACAGCGCATACTTAAAGAAAAGGTTACAAGAGCTTTGGCAAAGCTACGTGTTTGATAATTAAAGCCGTGAACTTGCCTTGCTTCCCATGACATCAGTCATTTTGCACACCGTTGTTATCCAAAGCCTAAAATCTTGCAGCCAAAAACAATTGAATATTAAAAAAGTACAAAACAGAAAATAAAAGAAAAAACAGAGCCCACCCACTCAATGGAATTAAAGTTAGAATTTCATGTGGAAAGCATTACATAATTAGGTGATAATTACTTAGAGAATTAAAACTATAGGCTAGGAAAATAGCATTTGATTCTGTCTCCCTCCAAACCTTCTCCCTACCTGTTCCCAGGTACAAGGAGCAGAATCGTCCCTCCCAAACTCCAAACCTGCCTGCACCACCGTGCTTTAAGGAAACCAGTCCACCAAGAAACCATCTCACATCAGAGGTGTGGAGCCTGCACTGACCTGGGACACATCCAGGGGAGACCACTCGAGAGAGAGCAGCACGAGCCTGGGGAATAACTAACTCCTGCGACCTCTCGGAGCTGGCATCAATATTCCACACAACATCTCCCAAGCGCTTCTCTAAATTCCTCTGAAAATGATGCAGTGATTGGGAGCCAGTAGAAAGCCAAGAAGTCTACGGTTTATGCGATACTGTATTTGCACACCGGTGACGGGCTCCTGCAGAAAGTTTTACTGTCACTAGGAGTACACAATCGACACAATATTAAGCCACAGGGAGAATTACTAGCTTTTTCTGGCAAAACAAAAGCACAATCACACGAATCCATGACCAAGCCTGAGCCGTCAGGCACATTTGTAGCGTCTCATACCGAGATGCTGACAGAACCACGCCTGCCCCTGACCCGCCAGGTACATCTACTGAGTACACATCCTGAACCGTGATTTGGTTTGACCCGCGTGCATGAAGCGCGATACATGCGCTATCATCACAAAACCTGCTGCGAAGCAACGGGAAACTGCACCTACCTGTGCGTAATGTCATGCAAATGCATCTCAGCGTGTGAAAAATACATTTCACGGCCAAAGTAATAAAGTACAGAAAATGAATACAGCTGCTCTCTACAGATTAAGAGAAATAGCAGCACTTCATAATATCGAAATCACTAGAAGTTTGCTATAAAGTATAAGCAACGTAAGGCTCATTAGCCTGCCCGCCCCTTTCACTTTCTGCCACATCCCATCCATCCTGGGGGTTGGACTAGATGATGGGGGGGATGGACTAGATGATGGGGTTGGACTAGATGATCCATCCTGGGGTTGGATTAGATGATCTCTAGAGGTCCCTTCCAACCCCTACCATTCTATGATTCTATGATCGGTGACCCCACGCAGCTGACCGGCGGCACCTGGCACAGTGGCCCAGGCAGGAGGAAGAGGGAGACGGGAGCTCCCCAGCACGGAGGGATGCGACGGGGCAGATGGCAGTCAACAGCCTCACGGGCAAGCACGAGCTGCAGCAGGTTTCATCTCGAGCATAGCACACGTCCGTAGAAATCTCGAGGAGGGAAGAGATGGCAAGCGTGCCGAAGAAGCATCTTTCGCCAGGAGTTTTAACACAGTGGAAAAGTTGATGCTTTTCCTGGCAAAGGATGTGTCATTGTTCCAAGGAAACCTGGTAATCTTTCCACGTTTTTCCAAGATGGAATTTAAGGTTAACTCCCCAGCGAACGCCGCCAGACACACGCAACTGAAACTTCTGCCGCTTGTACTCAGCCATAGCAAAGCTCCTGAAGTTCCCAAACCACCATTAAATCCGATAATTTTTTCTGACAGTATTAGGAATGGACTTCTTTTTTTTCTTTCTTGCTAAACCACCACATTTCTAATGTCTCCTTGATGTCTGTCCTCTCGTTCATTTACGGTGTTTGTGCAATTTAGCAAATCAGACGAGGGCAAACCCACAGGACAAATGCCACCTTCATGCATCACTTCGGAACGTAAGTATTGGGTGAAAAGTACGTCTGATGGCCAAGAGCAAGAAACACGAGGCTCATTTTCCTGCAAAATATTGCTATGTTTCACTTCAAAAAAAATAAAATTCTAAGGCCCAGATATCCTTGGGAGCAATCCTGAAGAAATTAAAAGCCTTGACACCGATCCAACTCAGAGATGCAGACTCATTATTAAGAAAAAGCTTTTATTTCCTCCCTCGGCTCCACTCTCCCAACAGACAATACTTCCACTCGCTCTCAAATTACCCTGGCCATTCAAACACCACTTCATCTTCATTTAGCTGAGTCCATTACTTCCATCAGTTTGTCTTGTAATGAGGCACCTTCAAGACCTGTTTTTCTGATCTATATGAAGCTATTATTTTATTATACTTGAAATTTTAGGTTGGAAAATCTTTTCACGCACAGAAACGTTTTCTAAGTAATTACTCTGACAGCATAAATGTATTTATCTGGCCTTTTTCTCCTCTCTCCAGATTAGTCTTGCTAAATGTACTAATTATACTCCCATACGGTTCCCCGTCTTCTGCTTTCTCCTTTTCATAGCAACCTACGGCGTCAGAGCATGGAAAGAACACTTCTGACAGGGCGGCTTCTTCGCCCAAGCACATATATCCTGAAGTAATGATCAAAGTAAAGACAAGAAAGACACATTTAAAGAACATTTTCATAGCTCGAACTCCATCTCTTCACCGCTATTTGAAGTCACCCCTGTGAGAGCTCAAACGCGGCACTCAAGAGCAGCAAAAAGAATCAGAGCCCAACAAGACAAAACCAGAAAACGCATCTCCCGTAAGGCCACGCAGACTGCTACTCCAAGCTAACCACAGTGCGACAAACTCACTCGCTGCACGTCTGAACTGCACGGAGCACGGCGTATTACACGTTATCGCCAGCCGATCGACGAAACACCGCAGGCCTGCCGCGCTCGGCTGTCATCGGCGCCAGGGCGAAAGCTCTCTCAGGGCGCCTGAATCGCTGTGTCCATTCCATGAAGCGCGTACGATAGAATTGAGCAGAAGCATCGCACAGATTAATTCTGGCCATCGAGGTTCGCTAATATTGGCACTGAGGTTCCCTGCATAGCTCAACTTTGCATTTGCATGCTGAAATTAAACTCCAGTGCACCTCCGTACTAAAAGGGCAAAAGGTTGCCATGAAGATATCCTGGTCTCCTCCCGGACAGATCATGGGAACACATAAAGGGGGTACTAGCTAGGGAGGTGACATTAAATGCAGGCTAAAATTCTCCTCCTGGCAGACACAAGCTCACATCAAATCACAGGTGTTCTCAGAAGGCCAAATTTTATGCAAGTACAAGCACTAAGCAAATTTTAAAGGTTGCGGGATGTGTATTTTGCCTGTAGCTACTTTCAGAACTATTTTAAGCTTGCAAATCACACGAGACAATTTTTTTTCCTATGGCAGCATGATTATTCAGCAGTCAGCATCCCTCCAACTGCGCTTCACCTTCACCACCAATAAATCCTACCATCGTTTATAAATATGCACAGCTAGAGGAAAGGGCAGATACTAACTCCGCAGCAGGATCCTCAAGGTGCTTTAATCATACTGGATGCAGTAACAGTTCCATGTGTGCCTCGCATGCACAAGACCAGGTCTCCTTTGGGTTATTTTGTTTTCAATATAAGCTTCCAACGAAGTCACGCACGCGTGCTGTGCGTCCCGGTACTTCTGAGACAGGCTAGAACAGCCGTGATGCTCCTTGAGTTCCTTCACAAATCAAAACTATAGCAGAGGACAACTTTAAAGAGAGAGGAGAGTATGCTGGGCACCCACGCTGACTAGAACATGCGAAAAACAGAGCTCCTGTGGTGTGACGAGCTGCTGCAAGTTTTTAAATATGCACCCGCCCGAATGCTCTTGCAGGGGGCCGGCAAGCAGCATCACTTCGAGATGGCAGACAAGAGGGGCATTTCACGAGGTTTAATGACTCCTGGATTTGGCATCTGATTCAAAGGTTCACTCCAGAACATAAAGCTGGACCACGGTTACTGAGGCTGCTCCCACTGCTGCCCACAGGATTTTGCTAGTGGCACGCCTTTAGAGCAGGCAATGCAAAGGAACGCCCCCGGCAGACGGCAGAATCCACGGCACCATCTTTGGACCGGAATTCAACAACAGCTTTTAGCACGGACTAAACTTATCAGCGTCAGTCTGACAGGTGTTGGTTTCCATTACATTACTCTAGCTGGGAACGATGTTGATGTTTTCTTGTGATGAATTACCACCTTGGGTTACAACATGTTGCTCGCTAGATGCTTGTGTATATGCAGGTCCAGAAGCGTCCCCTTGTCAGGAAGGATTTGGGTAGGAGCTGGGGATGGGGTGCTCATGTAACTACACGCCAGGGAAGGCTCCAGTGCAAATACAACAGCGTCGACCTGATGTGTTTTAAGTTTACCATAGCAGCTGGGACAGAAGAGTTCCACTGCGAGTATTAAAGGTGGTCAGTTAGACAAGTGCTAAAAGATAAAGCATATTAAGGAATATTAATCAGCAAAGCCAGCGCTATAAAATAAATGTGAAAACAGGCAAAACACCTGCCCAGTACCACATTTCAGTTGCACGCAGCAAGAGGAGACGGAAGGCAATTCCTCCTGACTCCCATCTCACACGCAGTTTTGGAGAGGTGGATCCTCCCCACGCCAGGCGAGCCATGCTGGACTGCTACTGTCACGCTGCTCTCGGACACGAAGCACAGCAGGATCTAGCTCGTGCCTCTCTGAAGATGAAACAAGGAGTAACTTTGGCAGAGTTCGATTCTTACCGCAGTCGGAAAAGCGCGACTTGGAAAGAGCTGGCTTTCAATCCCTGATTCTAAGTTGAGCTGCCAACGCAGGCACCTTATGTATATGCTGCTGGAGTTTGGTTGCTTTAATTCTTAAGCCAAGTATGTGTGATGCCTAACCTTGTTGAGACACAAAATCTCAGGAGTTCTATCAGAGATACTTTTCCCAGATTTTCCTGTACTAAGTTGCAAATGTTTCCTCATGTGGTCTCACCCTTTTATTTCCTCTAAATGTGTAAGAAGGTCATTCTTCATAAGCAATGAAATATTCATAAAAACTTCTTAGATGCAGCCATTGGGGACCCCATTAGGCAAAAACAACTTCTCAGGGTCTGAGAACAGAATGTTTTCATGAAGTCAAAACATCTGATGTTATTAAAAACAAACTAATGAACACCCCCTCCACACGGCTGCATGCAGAGCAGTGCCTTGGGCACTTGACGATTGGCAAAGAGGACATTAACATCCTGGAACGCTCCACAAGCCAAATTTGCCACCTGTGGGTTTTCTGTTTGGAAATTCATGCATTTGACTTTTGTCTCTAAAGCTCTGTGTGAACTGGTCGTTAAGGAACTTCCTCACCCCATGCATTCCCGGCTACCGAAACAATAGCCACAAGATAAATTAGAGCCAAAACACTGTTAGTGAGAGACCTTCTTAGATTAAAGCCACAAGGCTGAAAACTGCTTTTCACCTTAGTTGGGGGAAACCTGGATTTCCTGGCTCCTTCATATGAAGCAGAATCTCTCTCACCTGTCATGAAATTTGGGAAGACGTGGGAGAAATACAGAACTACCACCAGATTTGCTCCACAGATTTCTTTCCCGCATGGCATTTTGCTTCCACGATGACCTTGTTTTCTTCTCCTTTTCTCATGGGGGATACTACTTACAGTCTCTGGGGTGTCAGAAGACAACAACAAAACACGGCACTAAGCAGCGGCTCTCAGACAAATGCCTACCGTGGACATGGGTGGCCGTATTTCTGCCAGACATACAACGGGGTAATAAGTTACACGTGACGACACCATGGAAAGTCCCTGCATTCAGTAACTGTGACCACAAGTTGGGGAATCACTGCCAGAGCGTATCCCGGAGCACAGATGGGTGCAGGCAATCGTACTCCTTCTGCAAAGTCATCCTCAAGAGAGCTTTGTCAGGCCATACCTGACACCACGTTAACCAAGCCCCAGGGCCACAGCAGCCCTGAAGCACAAGAGTAGACGTCCATGTACTCCACTGCACAGACATGTGCTTCAGGGATTAAGAACTAGAAGACAAATGAAAAGAATCTGTTACTGACTCCACCTATTACTTCTGACCACCAAGAGACAGACCGTGTGATAAAACACAAAGGAAAAAGACAGTTTTGCTATCACACCTACGATGGGAGTCAAAACCACAGCTATTCCAGAGAAAGCTCGTAGGGTAAGCCCAGCCTCAGAGACATGAATACATCTGGTTTCCGTAAATACAGAGCCTCTATTATTGCATGCTGTTGATTAAATGATTGTCTCGCTGTTTGGGGAAAACAGAGCATTGCACTTCGGCGGGCACAGGAGAATGCGCAATGTCTTGCTCCGCAGACTCAGTATTTTCACAGAGCGTGCTGAAGCACCGACGCCCTGCCCAAGCATACCTGGCCAGCCTTGCTGGCGGAAAGCAGTGGTCACTGCGTTGCCTATAGCCCTCGTGTGGCTTGCTGTACAGACGTCAGGGCTCACAAGGAAAGGAAAGAAAGCAGTAAGCGTAGTGCAGGCAAAAGGAAACGAAAATAATCTTGAGGTACACACGTTATCTCGTTCAAATTCATTTTCCATAAAACAGTATCACAGAAATGAAGCATTTCCTTAATGAAGTCAATTGCAAGAATGTGTTAAAGGGCTAAGGGTGTTAGGTTCCCATTAAACTACACTGCTGACAAAATATAATCAGAAACATGGCAGCAATTCCAGGGACAGATACCTCCAGGTGCAAAAAAACCCAGGCTCCAAGCAGAGAGGTTCGATTTGGTTTTGATGTAAGAGAGCTTGAACAGCTATTCGAGTGTCTTTACGGAAAATGCCTTTTGGAGTGCATCATGCAAACAGCATTTCTGGACAAGGCTGAAGATTTTGAACTTCTCGTTCTGTTTCAAACTTCTGAGGTTTGACTCTTACTAAGCTGCTCAGTACTTGTTAGGAGTTTGTCCCCTAGGTCTCCAGAGTGTATCAGGTTGTTCTCTATGAATTCCTAGCTTTTAAAATGTGAAAGATGGGGGGGGAAAAAAAGGAAGAAACAGAAAACCCCGCTACTCACAGAAGCATGTTGTAAGGAATCAGTGTAAGAAAAAAGCCACAACTCAAACAAACAGATTCCAAATAATTAATTTAAATCTTGCAGCTGCTGAATTTCGCGTGTGAGGAGCACTGCCGTGCAGACTGTGTCGTATTTTGAAAGCAGCTAGTCCAAGCCGTCCTCCTTAGTCTACTCTGGCTGCTCAAACACAAACACATAAATAAAACACAAAAAAGCTCTCCCTTTCTTTGACTTACGGCAAACATTAAGCTCAGATTTTTGAGTAATGCAAGTACTGTATCACCAGCTCTTACTTGTCACGCTAACCAAAACCTCAAATGAAGGGTGTCACTCAGCCCGGCGCAACTAACAGAGGAAAAAAAAGGTACATAAAGAGATTCTCTTTATCCACATATGCAAATCCAGGTGCAAGGGATAAAAGGCTTCTTGGGCCGCATGAAAAGCCACAAGCAAAGATAGGCAGGAAATCGGAAGTGGTCGAAGTCCAACTCTCCTACACAAAAGACAAGGAGAGCTGAGCCAGCACAAAGGGAGAAGTTACGACATCCTAAAAGCTTACAGGGACGATTTCCAAATGAAGGAGCAACGCTAATTCTCAGAATAATTTTGCAGGGGTCTTGTAGATGCGTTGTACCAAGCTTTGCACTGGTTACTGGGAGCCTGGAATAGGAGCAAGCTGCCTGAGGCAGGAATGTCAGAGGTAGGCACGTGGACAAAGTCGTTCCTAGAAAGCCCAGATGTTGATTTTGTCTGGTTAATAATTTACTGGCTGTGAATGAAAAAAATCCATATAATCTTGTAAAACTTAGCTATCTGCTGCGTATTTTTCTATGGTTCCTGTCAGCGTGGCATCTGAATCTTATGTGTCCCTGCACCTGATGAAAGATTTATCCAAATCTATGTTTCACAGACACACATATTTGCATTAAAAGAGAAACACATAATAAAAGTTTACAAAGTTATCCAGCTAAAAGTTCAGAGTCAATATGCATTCTCTTTATAATAGATATTACTTTATATTCCAAAGATTATTTTTAAAGAAAGACTCATGAAGGATCAAAGCAAAGGAAATAAATTATGAAATGCTCTCATTTTAAAAAGACACCCTTGCTCCACGCTTACCCTCGTAACAAAGTGTTCTAGGCGTTATTAGCAACAGTTTGGAACACATCCAGCACCATAAAATGCAATGCACTCTTTTTTTACTGGCCCCTCATTTCTCCAATTAGGAGAAGATGCACCACAAGTTTAAAAACATGTACCTGCACGGCCATTCACCAGCGGAGGTAGGAAACCACCGCTGGGACGTTCCCCAGCCCCACTCCCAGTGAATCCCTCAGACATCGTTACTACGGCTTGCAGACTGACTTCCCCAGCGCAAAAAAACAAACCCTTTCAAAAGGCCACGGGTTAATCTCTGGAAGGAGAGCCACAGTTTGCGTGATCCTGAGCTTTAAAATCCGTAATGCAAGACAGTCTACACAAAAATGCAATACAGTCCCCCTGTAAACCACATCTGATCAGCGTGCAACGAAAACACTGCCTGCTAAATCCTGATCTGTCTCATTCTTTATGGTCACATCAGCATTTGGTGCCACCCTTAAGGCATTCTTCCGGCTCTTTTGATTTCAGCATTATTATTATTATTATTATTATATTGCGCCAATAAACAAAAAGGATCTTACATCAAGTACAGAGGATCTCCGAAAGGCTGTGTATTACTTACCCCTGCTACAATGATCTATTCTTTCCATGGCTGGGATCCCTAGCCAAGGCCTAACAGTTCCAGGTCTCTCCGTAGCTTCCCAGCAGCTAATTGAAAAAACCTTCCAGGCATCAGCTCCGAAACGCAAGAACTCCAGGCTAGCAAAATCAAATTAAACTCCCCGCATTCGGTTCGCTCGCTCTCCTCTCTTCCTGGTGCCGCTGCTTCTTCAGATGAACGTGCCTATGAATAGCGTTTAAGATCTGCCTCCATAGCCCTGTTAGCCGTTTCCACACTGCCCATTTCATGCTCAATTTGCACTGTAGAGAAGTCAGTGGTGTTCCTTTCTCTCTCGCTCGCTCTCTCATTGGAAAGGTCCCACAAGACAAGCCGTAGAGTTTAACAAGAGCCAAGAGAAACAGAGAGGGAGGGAATGCATGCAGGGATTGTGTTCAGGCGCGGCACAGAAGTCTGCTGCTACGGCTCAAAAGGAGGAAGAAAAAAAAATTAAAAAAAAAATGACAGCAAGCTGCCATCACATGCCTGAAACCCAGCACGGTTTAAGGCAAGCTGATTCCCCATGGTTCGTTCTTTTCCACCGGTATCAAACTTCTCAGAAGTAAAGCTCCATGAAATTCCTCTCCAGTCCCTGGTGCTGTGCAAGCTGCAAATCGCTGCAGGATGCGTGCCCTAGTGCCTAGGTACAACGGTTCTCTGTTCACCATTCATATTGCCCACAGGAAACAAGTATTTAAATGATGAAAAATTTGCTGTCAAAATCTTCCCGGTTCAGTTAACAGCCTAAATACGTTAGCTCGTCCGAGGGGTCCGTACTATGACCACAGAAAGAATGGTACTTAAGCATCCACAAAATCTAATTTTGCGGGTCATTATTCACCGGCAGGATTTTATCATTCAGCACCTGAGCACCGATAACCACTAACGAGGAGATCACCCCTTCGGCCCAAAATTTTGGGTTCAATTTTAAGCGTGCGTGGTAACGTAACCACGCAAGGAACCATGAGTTCCGGCGAACGCCACGCCATGCGATACTGCTACTGCAATTTCACAGTCCTTCTGCTCATCCAGAATATCGACGCCTGGTCACCTCTCTTCAGGAAAAGGCATTTTGCAAATTAGTGACCACGTAAGCGGCTCTAATTATAGCCAGTCTACCTCTGCCTGGCATTTATTTCACCACAGAAGGGAGACAACGCAATTAGCTCCCTCTTTTTACACCTACATACTCACAGGTGAAAATGGAAATCTGAAGATCCGACAGTTTCTCAGCACGACCTCATGCTTTCGTTACAGTGGTGGGCCAAAGAGCTCCCTGCCCGAATTTTAGTTTAACTTTGCAGTCCGGTGGTTCAGGGAAACTGTAGGATGTATAAGGGAGAGTCAAGCCAGTTCTCAGAAGCTGCACTGCCAGCGCCTTCACCTTTCAAGGTCCAGTAAGAGCTTTTACCCTGACTATGCCAAAACACTGTCTTGTATTTATTTTCTTATTATTTCACTCTCGATGGCACTCTGTTTGAAGTATCTGCTTTGCTTGGGACACTACAGTTGGTCTCCAAGATGGGCTGGCCAGCCCAGAAAACAGCAGCAAATTATCACATAACCACATAGCGGTGTTAGCGTAGCGGCTAGTTCCATTAACATCACGCATTAGGAATTTCCCGTAAGTTCACGTTTTACATCTGACTCTGCAGAGTACAGATTTTAAACAAAGCCTCCTCTTGCACACTTTTCATATTTATTTCTCTAACAAGCTGAGTGAAGCGACAGGGAACTATGCTCATTCCACTGCCGGTCCCCGTTCTCCTGCCTATGTGCAATTCTCCCAATTTCCCGTTTTGCTGTCTATGCCGACAAGCTTTAATCTGTTTTACATGGTCGCTTGTCCACACCCTACGTGGCAGTGTAACACACACATCTTTGATGCCTGAAAAGCATCTTCACGGGACTGTGAAGACAATGGATCAGTTTTCATTTCTCACACAATATAGTACAGCACAGCATAGTGAACATACACTTTTAAAGCCTTCTGCATCAGCTGATAGCCATTTCCCCCCTTAAAAGTTTCTCTGTATTCTTTCAGCTGTGAAAACACCCCAGAGAATTTATAATGCTCAACACAAGCCATTTGAAAAAACTGAAAATAAGCATTGTTAAGAAGAAACTCGGTTTCTTCCCCTCACCCACCCAACTCGCCAAAACTCTGTTTCTCCCAAACCTTGGAGAATTCCTTTCCATTAAATTGTCATCTTAACTGTTACACTGGAAGACTTATCAGAAGGTGCCACTGGCTGCTCTACTTTCAGCTACGACAATACATAGACCTAAGTAAATGCGACTACGAGGTGCTGTAATGGCACGAAGAAAAGAAACGTTAGGGAATGAAGGAAGTCAGTGCCTTTGAACTACGTAGCCTAAGCCACCTCAAGGGCAGCCTTACCTTGTGCAAAACAGAGTGGTAATCAGTACGTTTCAAGCCCTGCTCTCTCTTTGCCATCCCTCAGCCCCTGTGAGAGCTGATTCCCAATTCCCTCTCGCACCTGTCTTGTCTGATAAAATTCGGAAGTGATTCCTGATGCAGAATCGGTGCCTCTAATGAGGTGTAGACCGGCCTGTCGTTGGCACAAAGACATTACAGAAAGTGACAATGAAGGAAATCTCTTCTGAGGATGGAAGCATATTTGCCAAGGCAAAAAGCATCCTGAAACGCCTTGTAAAAGGAAGGAAAGGCATATCTGAACAGTGGTCCGTACCGTAGATCTGCCTGTATTTTGCTACCTAGTAGCACACATTATTCGTAAGTACACAGAGCTGAAAGGGATCTTATCAGTGTAAGACAAGCCGGACCGTAAACTTTGCTCCCTCTTTTAAACTAGTTACGCTACTCGCTCACATTATTCCTAGCAGACAGCTAATTTCCTTCTAAGAGGGAAAAGAAACAGCAGCAAATAACCAAAGAAGTCCGTATTCCCTCAACTGACAAGTCACATTTTAACCAGCTACAATTTTGACTACTGTCTAAATTGACTTCATTAAATTAAATCGTTGCTCACATCCTTACAAACAACATTGTTCTCATTTGAGCAAGCAGATAAGACACCTGGTTGGATTTCAAACTCTGAAATAATTTTCTGGTTTATCAAAAACAGCAGCGGCATTTCACACACTGTGTTTTTAATGGAGAGCACTGATGCTGAGACAAACCCAACTGCATCTTAGGTCTATAAACATCTCTCGAGGAGCTCTGAAGAACAGCTCTTTACAACCTGTCCAGTATGTTGAGGCACATGCACCCAAGAGTATGCAGAGCACCCTACACCACGTAGCCACGATTCTCCTCATCGCCCTCCACTGCTCCTTTTAACAGGTTAAGCTGAACGCTTCTGTTCCCAAGCACAGCTCACACCCTGAGCCGGGGATGGCTGCAGCCTGCAATGACCTGTGCTGCAGCAAGAGAGCGAGAAACATGCGGAGCGGTGGCATGGAGAAAGCGTGCAAGCTCACATACTAAGAAAGGTCAATTCTCAGGATAGGGCTCCACTCACATTCCCTTGGTAATGTGGGGATTACCAGAATGAGCGATCAGCAACGGCCGTAGCTGGAACAGCCTGGGAGGGGGGGGAAAACCGTTCACGGAATGAACCGGGAAATCGCGTGAGGTCAAGCTCGGGAGGCTGCTTCTACTCTTAAAGGTGTTCTGCATCGGATGCCTGTTTTTATAAGCAGTGTTTCAAAGAAGGGTTAACACTCTTCATTGCCAGAAGAAACGGTGCTTCCAGGAACACGACTTTTTTCTTTTCACTGCACACCTACGACCAGAAAAACATTGCCCCTGTTGTCACAGACAGACTCTCTAAGCCTGGCACCACGCAGGTGGAAATCCACTTTCTGGTGAGGACCGCAGCCGACGCGCCTTACAGCCCACCGTGTTCACCCCTCCGTTCTAAAGTTCTCTAGAGGAATGATGCAAAAGTTTCCTTGAGCCTGCCTCAGCTCTTTTCAAGAGAAATAGTCTTCCTCATTCCAACAAACCCAAGCAATACCATCAAAATCCACAAGTTTCCCAGGAACCCAAACTGAATTGCTCCACTGAACAATTAGCCAGAAGTGACATAATGTGTTTTGCCCGAGACAAAGCTCTTACTACCCCCTCTACGGCACAATCAACATCCGTGTTTGTTCTCCTCCTCGCCCCACTGAGCTGAATTAAGCAGTTAAACTAAAAAAAATTTTCTGGCTGCAAACCAAACTTTGCTTCCGACACAAATTCCCACAGAACTGCGATGCCTACCATTTCAGAACTAGCAGCCAAAAAGAAAAACCCAGTCTGTCTCCAAAGGAAACCACCTTTAGTCACTGGTTAATTGACCCTGGCGAATGTAATACCAGACGTTTGGAAACAGGCACTTCGATATACAAAGCACACATGCCCGCTCTCGTGTGTTATTTGTTACACCACAGGCTACGCTCAAAAAGGGAAAAGTAAATATCTTCGACGTTACCGTTCAAAGCAAAGCTAACTCAATGTAATGATGGGTTTCCATAGCCACATTTGGTATTTGTGAAATATAGTAACTTAGGGGTTCCGACAGGATTCTGGCATGTTTGGTACTTTCTTTTAAAAAAAAAAATAAAATAAGTAAATGCTACTGACCTTCCACGTATCTGCAAAGAGGCCCATTCTTCAAAGTTCCCAGCCAAACGTGGAGCATTTCGAACTCTGTGAATGGCTGCGGTTTAATTTGTTGTTGTTGTTTGGGTCTGTGTTGATTAACACATGTAAATAAAGGCATCTGGTGTTACCTCTCTCTATTTCCATTTCACACCCTATTAAAGTCTGCTTTCACAATTAATTGAAACCAAAATGAGATTATTCAGAAATGAATCCTCCCTGGCAGCGTTTGCCATGCTGAGGTCTAGTCACTGCCTGGGGAGACACAGCCCCCCTCCTGGCAGTATTCGGAATAAAACATCTCGACTATCACACAACGATATCAACAACGGTGTTGGAAAAGGAAATGAGTCTGCAACCAAATCATTTATGCTAGACACTCCTCAGAACAAGAGAGGGAAGGATTCTTCTGTTCTAACGACAGGAAAAACTGAGTTCTTCCACAGGCAGAATGTAAGAGACAGCCTAGAGATCGAAGTACAAATGAAGACCGACAGCGTGAGCGATGAAGTAATGTTTCTCCTGCACTGAATCTATCCACCAACGGGTCCAAAGAACGGCAAAGTCAGACTCAAATAGTGTCCGATTCGTAACGGTAAGGGATTTCATAAGCCACGAAAGCACAGTGGTAACAACAAACTGGTTTTAAACCCCTGCTAACCACTGGATGTGCTCTACACGCCAGAAACTAATACCCGACGTAAACATACAAGACACAAGCTCAGCCCACGACCAGAAACACCTCCTCAGGCTGGGCAAATTATCACGGTTCCTCCTGCCCTCCTCTACTTTCCAGCCCATCCTCACTCCAAACAACCCCAGGCAATCCTCAGGATAAGACTTCACAAAGTCTTGGAAGCTCGTGACGCTAAAACTTTATTACAACCATCTCCACGAAAAGCTGCAGCTGTTTGGAGTAGCCTGGAATTAGAAGCCTGCCGCTGTCAGGAATTTCCATGAGAAGCCCGATAGCCCTTTGCTCACTAGATGGCATTGCGCTATAAATTATCGCAGGGGTTAGGCAACGATTTGGGTTCCTAAGGCAAACACCAGCAAAATTATCTTCCTGCTCACGTAGTCCCGGGTTCCTCCGTGAAAATAAGGCTCAGCACAACTGTGTGAATATTTACAGTGTCAGAACAATGGAGACGGCTCTGTAAGAGGGACCGGCTACTTGGTGGCTTCAGGCAAAAACAAAGAGGCAGACAAACTAAAGGAGCGAGCTTTGACACAAAACAAAGCGTCCTTTCTTTCACTGTCTACCACCGGACAAAACGGGATGCTTACTTTGGCTGTCGCCAATCAACGCGCACAAACGCGACCTTCCCTCCATCGCAAAGGGACCATTTTTAGAGTTGGCCCATTCAGGAACCACTTGCACAGAAAAGCCGCTCGAATGGGCCAAGAACGAGATTGCTTTAAGGTTTTCGCCCCTCATTTTAGAACAGGCTCATTTTATAGGCTGGCAACATATGTTAAGGATGTACACCACCTAGAACCTGTAGGACGTTATTGTTTAAGCTTATTGAGAAATGCATTCATCCATAGTCAAAAAAAGACTAAGCCGGTGAGTACAGGTTTTTTTACAGCTACACAAGGTAGGTATACTTTTTATCTTCCTGCATACAGCATTTCATAAAACTGCTGACTTGCAAGGAAATTGCATTAAAATCACTGAGTTAGTTACTACTGCCTTCTCTTTTCTGAGCTCCAAAATCCATTAAATTCTGTGGGAGATCAGCAACAGTTTTAGTCAGCCTGCTTGCCCATTTGCAGAAAACAAGCTTATTATCCCCCCGAGAGAACCGAAAATTGATACAGTCCTGTCATTCCAGGCTATTAGTCTCTTGCTCGCCTGCTTTCTCTGGTTGTTTCCTCTACTAAATCAATATTAACTTTTTTCCCACACTGATAAGCATCAAAGACACTGGAAAAAATGCTTTATATACCTGAAATATCAGTAGGGGTTCCAGGGGAGGAGAAAGAACTGGAGCAAAAAAGCTCCAGAAACAGTAATTTTGATGGGGGAAGGAGTACTGTGGCAGCCAGAAGTTTGATTTCAGATAGTCATTGATCCTGTCTCACAGTCACATTTTCCGAGTAACAGGTTTACACTATGATTTCTCACCTTCGTGTCAGCTGAAGAGAGGTATTCGTGTTATTTCTAACACGCAGGCCGAATCAAGAACCGTACCGTGCTGAGCAACATTTCTTAATTCGCATTTGTAGAGCACCAGCAACAAGGAACCAAGCTCCTAGGAGCAAAGGCGGGGAACAAAACGCACCCAAGGGAACACCAAACACACCCAAGGGAACACCAAACACACCCAAGGGAACACCAAACACACCCAAGGGAACACCAAACACACCCTGAAGAGCCTTGACAGCAGCAGCCTGGTCCTTCTCGTATCCGGAGGTGCAGGACAATGAATAAATCCAGAATCTTAGGAACAGAACCTCCCGGCTTTATGTAAGCAGCTCCGTCGGAATGCAGCCCCAACCCCTGCCCCTTTCACAAGCCTTGCTCAGCAAGGAGGGGAGGTGGGAGGAAGAAAACCCAGCGTTCGTGAAACTGCAAAACAATGGTACTCACAGGCGATACACAACGCCCTTCTAACACCCTCCTTCCCGCAGACCCACGTGCCCAGTAGTTCCATAGGCTCAGGAGAGTATTTCAGCTTATCCCAATGTGTTCCTGAAGTCTGATTTCAAAGCAGTCATTGCTACCTTCCCAGGAGCACTGGAAATCCCAGCCTTTACTCCACATTCCCTGTTCTTACCTTTCTTTCCCCAAGTATGGAGGGATCCATACATATTCTTCGAGCCACTGCCTGCAAGTATACAGCCACCTTCTACACTCGGATGAAGAGAATATGCTCAACAAGATGACCAAAGTCTACCTTTGCAAGTTATGACGTAGACTCTATAAACGAGAACACATAACGCTGGCCCAATTTGCACGAGTATATACTATGTGCATTCTGCAGGGCATTCTAACGCCTCACAGGAAGATGAACGAACCCGTCAGCGTTCAGCAAATAAGCAGCCACCATTAAAACTGTTTGAAGAGCTTCAGAAAGAGACTGTAAGCAAAAGAAAAGCAGCTTTGCACATCACATAGATGCAAACCGTATCTTTCTGAGCAAGGATTTGCAGGACCAGGCTCCAGACAGAAAGCAGTGAGGGCAGGGGGGGATTGGTGTTAGTACAACCAGATCTGAAAACTCCTTCCCCAGGAAAAGCTTTATTTATTATCTGGCTAAAGACCAGCTTCTCTTGCTGACAAGAGGAGCAGCAAATGAAGGAAAATAATCTCCCCTTAGTTGGCAGGAGGAAGCGATAAAAGCTGAGGAGAAGCTTACTCCATTTCCTCCCATGACCCCAGAAGTGGGAAAGATCAACAACCACTCATCTCTACAAATCAGGCTGTGTGAAACCCAGCGCTTTTGGCATTGAGCTATGCCTACATCCCCCGCTTTTACATAAAGGTTAGTCTATGACTAAACTGACCACTGAATGCATTTTAATGTAACACAGACACGGCACAGAGCTGTAGGGCTCCCAGTGCTTTCCAATCAAGCCGATGACCTTTAGCTTTTTGCCGATTACTTTGCCAAACTTCGGCACGGAGTGGGGGGGCGAAACCGCAAGCGCAATTCCGTGCGCCCGTGCAGCGCGTACATGCACGAGAAAGAATGTTTTAAAGTTTCACATCTCAAATCCCCCCCACCCTACTTTTGGAAAAGAAGAAAATGAAAGCCCATGTTCCACAGCTGGGTTCAAAACCGACACGTGTTTTGTATCACCACATGCGTTTTTATACAAAAACACAAGCAAGTGCTAAAGCATGGAATAGACTAGATGGAAGCGTTTCCTCTCAACTGCTCCCTTCTGGGAATAGGGGGCTGGAAAACGAGCAGGAGAGGTACGTGGACAAACTGATTTTCTAAAAAGAAAAGCTTGTCCCGAAATAAAAACAAACACCCCCCCCCACTGAGCCGGACACTGCATAAAAACTCCAGATAGATTAAAAATATCTGGCTTTAAGACGAAACTCCAGGCGGATATCACAATGCTTGTGTTCACTGCACAAAACATGCACGTATGCATGGCTCTCATCTTCTGTATTCTTGCAGCTCCAGCTCATGCCTGCCCATGTCATGGTTCACCAGCAAGTACGCTGGTGGCAATGCTGTGCCCTGTACAACTTCTCTGCTATCACCAACCGCTTCTCCTTTGAGGAAAGGGGTGTCCCAAAGTATCTGCAGGCTTTAGGCAATGTACAACTTAGAGTAGTCTACAGAGTTCTAATAGTAAATATCTTCTGTATATTGAAAAAAATTGTCTGTATACCAGAGGTGCTTACCTGTTCTGAAAAGTAAATATTGCCCACACTCAAGAGAAACATTTATACTAGCTGCGGAATGAGCACAAATCAGTTAAGATGAGGCACTGTAAAAGCCCTCCCTCCCACACATATACCATGGTTTTATATGAGATTTTACCTGATGCTATTATCACATAGCTACACGACACAATCAGACCTTGTGTAGGAAGGACCGAGTGTATTTATGATGAAAACATTCAGTGACATTTACAGCAGTTAAATGATTTAAAGAAACTATCCTCAACTCGTGGAAGAAGTTTTCCAGAATACAACCACGGGGTTACACTCGTGCCCACGAGCGCATGTACAGCAGCGATGCTAACGCTGCATAATAATTGGGGATGGAGGCAACAAAGAGGAGAAAGACAATGGACAGAGGCAAGGCCCGTTTCTGCCACATCCTGGGAAACTTCCAGAACCTGTCAATTCTGATCATGAAAGCAAGATTAATATCTTCATCACTACCATTAGCATTCTTCCTACCAAAGTAGAGATGCTAAAACCTTGACAGAGGTCCATAGGGCTACCAGCAGCGCACCGCACCCCCAGTGCGTAAAAATGACTGGGTTGGTTTAGTTTTATCTCAACCAAATCAATAAGGAAAATCTCTTCAGAGACTGAAAATTCCATGTTTCATCTGAGGTCTCCATAACCCACGCTCAGAAATTGCCTAACGGTTGATATATAAGGTTCCAGCCTCAATAATTCTGGTGAAAGGTGCCACTCAGCAAACACAAAGCTGCTATAACGCAGCCGTTAAGAATGAAATAGTTGACACCACCGTCACCAATTTTCGGTTCTGAAAATAAATGAGTTGGAAAAAAAGACTGAAATAATCATGTTGAAACCTTAAGTCTTAAGCAATTATGTGAGAAGCTCAAGCTTCTTCAAACAAACAAGTTTCTCCACTCGTGTTTAGGCTTGAAGATACATGTACACTTCAAGGCTCGTACAGAAAAATCCCTAATGAAAAGTGAAACTAATTTTGAAATTTCTACAATTTTAAATCTAACTCTAGTATTCATTGGTATTATTTCTTAAAGACATTGTCTTACAAAGACTGGAGCTGTCAAGCTCAGGAAAATCAAACTCACTACATTGCACTGAAACGCATCGCATGCTCCTACATATTAACTGCAACCTTATGACTAACCAAACGCACAAGCAAGTGGGGTTGGGGTTTTTTTTCAGAGCTTTTCTGGGCCTTGTCAGTGACAAGATGCTAAAATTGGATTCCTGCTCAATTTTGAGTAGAAGTGAAGGTTTAGTTCACTAAGTAAGCCCTAGGAAGGGTGGGCTTACAGCTAGTCATTGAGGTCAAGCAGGCTGCGTCCTTGAGTAAGGAGAGGGGTGTCAGGAAGGTAAAAGAAACCTTCCCATGGCCCGAGGTTGGCCCCAGCGCTGCTGCGGCACCTCACGACACCAGGAGAGGAACTGCACGATACCGTACCAATGGAACACCACATAAAGGGAGACTGTACCACGAAGCACAGCAGCAGTGCGCGATCCAACCTTCAACGTTTCGAGTCACTCGAGACCACGAGCACTTCATTAACACTGTTTGTTTTCCCCAGTGGTTATATGTAAATGTATTGCACACTCGGACACAAAAAGGCCAACTGGAAAACACGAAACTGTATTTTCCAGAACGCAGCGCCCGTTTTATCCTTAATCTCATCTTAGCAATTTGCAAGACACATACACGCGTCATCCTAACAAAGCAGAATACATCAGCCACATCTTAATTGTTTTTCAGTGGGAAAAGGAAAAAAAGCATCTCTATGATACACAACAAAAAATAAGAGTATGTGGATATTTTGTCATTGAAAATCCAAGTCCTCCCTCTCTCCTCCTTTATCTTAAAATCATAATAGAAAACTGGAACGTTATTTTCTGGACTGTCTCTAAGACAGTCAATGAACGGCCCAAGTTCTTCATCTGTATTATATCAGGAAGGCACAAAAAGTTAAAGTCCATTGCAAGATAAAAGCAGCGCTCCAGGACAACAGCTTCGCCATGCCTTCTCATGCAGCATCAACACCAACGAGCTCTAAAAGGATCACCTGCTTATTTTGAACTCCACTTAAAGTAGCTAGAAATTGAGGGACACAGGGAGGCTTGAAAGAGCTCAGAGAAACACAGGGACCGTGTACCAGGGGAAATGAAAACCAACACAGCTTGCCTGCGGTGTATGCAAAGTGCACATCACAGCTCTAGTGTTACTGCTAAAATGCATTAATAATTCAAAATGCAGGCACTAGCCTAAAAGCTCATTTCTCCAAAAAGAGTTTCCAAATTCAATCTAGCTTTTTTTTTTAGGTTTAAAATAAACAGCGAAGCACGACCCTAAATCAAACCTTGAGCCGCAAGGGAAGGTGCATGAAAGGGGACACTGAACCAGGCTCTGATGCTTCTCAAGCGTCACATCTTCACTACACCTAAAGAATCCTGCGTTTCCCTCACCTTATCAGGACAAAGAGGCTGCCTTGCTATGACACTTCATTTCATGCAAATCCCTTCTACCCCAAGGCTCCAGCTCCCAGTGCGTTCCTCGCTCGTTCCAGGATTGCTATAATTATCGCAGGACTAAGCACATAAAGAATAGTTAAATAATTTACCAGCGTTTCAAAGTAAATTCCTGGAGTCATGCTGTAAAAATAACAGAATTGTTTTGGTTTTTTAAACTACTTCAAGCTGGTAAATAAGAACTTGGTCCAAAAATTGGTTCTTTTAAAGCCTGAATGTTTTGACACGTCATACTTGCAATAAATAAGGTTAACACTCAAGCACCATAAACCGCAATTATACAGCTGCACTGAATTTCAACGTAACTTGCAAGAATTTTTGTCACTATCTAAACATAAATGCGCAGGACCAGACAATACCACATACCCAAAAAGTGAGATTTTTTTTCTAGTAGGCAGTTTGTTTTATAATCGTATTTGTAAGCTTCAGCAGACTTCCAATAGTATAGAATTAATTTTAAGGCGGGTTCATGGATCCTCAACATACATAAAGTATATGGCACTATGTATTTTTATTTCTAACTTGTTATACCACCAGATCTGTGGGCATTTCTTAAGCAACAGTCTTCCCTCTAAATTATTACTGACCTAATGCTGAGTGTGATGGTGCCAAAAGCTTGCTCTGCACTTAGAGGTGTCACCTCTGACTGCAACTCACTCCCTGATCGTCCAGAAAAGCATTTGATGGGGCTTTAAACACACGTATGCAGACCTAAACAAGCTTCTCCTCCTTCTGGAAAATAAAATATTTGAAAGGAAGACATTTAGGATGGTGGTACAAGAGGTCTAGCACCTTAAAAATATGTCCCATAGTGACTAATTGAGTTTTTATTAATGTTTCTTTTGTGCATACAGTAGAGGGATGGGAAGACGAACTGCTGAGCAGAACCAAAGTTTGTTCAGTTAAGTTTCAACAGAGACAAATGAAGTTATACTTCAGGAGAGGTAGACTGGAAGATGCAGAGAGACCATCGCATGCTTCTTCACGGAAGTCTGTTACTTTTAACAAACCACAAGCATATGTCCACATGACAACGGCAGCACTCAATTTGACACTGCTTTATCAGGAAAACAGCAACCTGAATTTGCAGGTTCTGCAGACAACACGGACAGAAATGAAGAGTCAGAGGAAATAAGTAATTGATATCTTTGGAATCCTCAGTGGAGATCAAAGTGCTTTTTGGTATGGATGCCCAGGAGAGCCGAGGGTCAGAGTCCTGCCTGCAGGACATGGAAGCAGAAGCCTCCAACTTCTGCTCCCGCATCACGGCAAGGGATAAAAAGACAAAACCATTAAAGTCTACAAGCACGTACAAATGCCTTCTAGACATTCTAACAGCACGTGTGGGTGAGAATACGTGCCTGGGTGTGCGCCTCCCCTTTTAAACTAAAACTCTGTCTGTATCCAGGCCCTTGGGACAGTTCAGATTCACAGGAAATATTCTGCACAAATCCCTCTGCTGCAAGTAAAACAAACAACAAAACTTGCGTCTCAGCGGATCTAGAAACATCCTCTCCGATAAACGTGCAGCTGCACGTATTGCATTAAAAATCTCGTGTCACACCACAGCAAACATTTTCACATATAGCATCTAAATACCATTTGTTCGAGAGCTTTCCTCTGCGTCTTCTTGCCTTGTAGGATAGATTATCATAGCAGGAGTGCAGTGACAAGCTTTTCCCCCAAGCACTCCAAGACAACTCTCTTCCCTGATTTTATAACGAGAGAACAATCTTGAGTTCACCACACCACACGCCCTCACGTGAGATTGTATTACTGAGTGAAGCAGATGGGAAAGCAGTGTTGATTTTCAGACTGGAAACTACCTGGAAACCAGATCACGCAAGCACCACGAGTAAAACGGCTCCGCAGGGTTCCAGGATACGGAGCATACCTGGCAAGGCAGCTGGTGCATATCTGGTCTGCTCAAACCAACACGGCTTAACCAGCAAGCGATCTTGAAGCCCAGACAGTCAGGAATACACGTTTTGCAAGATCAGGTTACATCCTATCGAACCAATGAAAATGTTTACACCTGCAGGACCAAGATACACACACGTTGGCAAGCTAAGCTCATGAATGAACAGTTGCAACGCTTGTAGCGTAACTTGCTACCCCTCAGCTGCCAACTCTCATCAAACCTCAAAATTCTGGCACACAAGCACAAACTAAACAAACTACCCTTTTTGTAAGCAGGTAGGGTAAATACAAGATGTAGATGTTCCCAATGATGTTTGGTTTAACAGCTAATACATCCCCTGGCATGACAAACCTCCACCGGAGAATAAAAACACATCCCTGCCTCTGTAAATCTCAGGGATCACATCAACATGAAGTTTGCAGTCATTAGAATCACACCAGCTCGGCACGCTTGCAGGTCTATGAGTACAATATTGTGCTGCATTTTAACACCATTCCTGTTAACAGTATAGCTAACTATATACAAAAACATAAGGGTTTTAATCCTCTCTCCAACTATGAAAGAGTGATGAAATCGGGTTTATTTTTCTGGAGCACATGGATTCTTTTCAAATTTTTAATGTTTTCTAATTATACATATGTCTTTGGGTTTTCAGGTTCTTAAACCTCAATGAAGAAAAATTTCCCAACACAACTCCGTTCCAGTTACTAATTACAACAATTTTTATACATTTCTGTGACACGCTGCTAAAGATGATTTACGATGGTGGCAAACAGCAGGAGGTCAGTGCCAAAGTCAACAGCTGGGCTTATTGCAGTCACTTCCAAGATTTACTCAGGCCATCAAATAGCCACTATGCACCAATAAACACTACAAATCCACAAGCAAGTTTGCTATAGTTTCAGCGTTAAATGCAGGGGGGATTAAAAATAAGCTGGATTCCTGCGCGAGGTCAACATTTTCAAATCGGAGCGCCACAAGTCTCCAGTTGCAAAGGAGAGTCAAGCGTGCACAGATTTCCCCAAAACCATTTTGGCCCGCCGGTACTCAGCTCACGAGTAAGATAAGGAACCCAACTCAAGATACTAAAGTCTGAGAAAATCCTCAGGCGGATTTGCACAGTGATAATTCTTAGACTAATAAGTCTTAGACTAATAAGTGACAGAAGAAACACAAAATCCTTTGACAAACAGAGCATCCCGGGTTTGCCATTTTTGCCCCAGGCACAGAAACGCTGTGCTGGGTTCTCTTCGCCTGCGACACATAACGTGGTTGAGAAATGGTTGGTCCTCATAAAAACATCCAGAGGCAAAGGGAGAAGAAAAAAAAGAAGAAATACCTGTTCAACTGAATCAACAGGTAAAATCTCGCTTGCTTTTAACAATTATTTGTGGGTTATAGCCTACCCTTCCATTTATACACCTAGATGAACAGCTTACAGTAACATAGATGGAATCAGGCAGGGTGCTAACCTAGATAAATACTAACAGAAAAAATACCTCTCCTCCTATGACAGGCAATTCAATAACCAGCCAGTTGAGTAATGCCACACCAATTACCTTTTACTTCATAAAAAAAGTAAAACAGATTTACAAATGACTGACTGCAGTAGCTGTCAGTCAAGGGGAGGAAGGTGAGAGCAAGGCACATAATATGCTTTAAGAATGACGTAGCACCTAAAGCTATAAGGGAACATCACCTTTCCTTCGGAGGATCGCAAACACCTTCAGCAAAATGACGACCACAGTGTGAGCGGAAGGACCTGCTTAGCCTTGAAATTACACCCTGCTAGTTTTTTGAGCAGGCTTTAACAAGTGATGGACAATTTACGTGAGTTCTGCCCATTAATGTTGGATCACTAATAAGGCTGCCAGCTTTCTCTACAGCGAGCAGCAAAGTTCTCTGGAGTGACACTCTCCGTCCTTGAAGCTACTCTTCCACTATGGGACCCACACTGGATTTCTCCCCGCTTCACTGGAAGAAAACCAAGCAAGCTGGAATTTCACAGGTGTGATCTTGTTCCAGGGAAGAATTTTTCTGAGGAGTTAGTGGCAAGTTGGATGCAAGACAGAAGAATCCAAAAACTGAGGTGAACTTACTCGAATATTTTCCTAACTTTTTTGGCATCAAGAAGCTCGGCCTAGAGACTCCACATTTTAAAAATCTGTTGATCTTGGAAGGAGACTGGGCCAATTTTCAGAGAGCTGTGGCTGGAATTATTAAGTTCATAGACACAGTTTCCACCTACACTATGAACATTGTTGTTTTTACATACCCACGTCCTTAAAGTAGCCCTTGCAACACCTCCCCCTACCACTTTAGAAGGCAATAGTGAAGAAACCGTATTGAAAAGACATGGAACAGGAGGGGAAGCCCTTGGCCTAAAGAAGGGCAACATATCAGAATACGGCAAGGTCATTTTGGGGGAGATAAACAGCATCCAGAGATGAAAGGCTAAAAAGCAGCATCACTCCGTATGCAATGCGGGTACGCATGGCATAACCACTCACATGTTCGTAAAGACAGAGCAAGCCCCAGCAAAACTGTCTTTCACATAACCAATACTGAACAAAATTCAGGCCAGTTGTTTCCAGTTTTACTATGTATTTCTACCTTTTAAAAGGGATTGGGGCCGGAGGACTGCTGTTTCGTATTCTGCTTTTTAAAATAAATGTTTTGTTTTTTTTTTCCTTTTTAAACCCTTTGCAAATGAGTGGAATAAATGAAGACTTTACAGCCCATAGCTGTTCACGACTGCCAAGATACTGAAAGTTATCATCCCACAGAAGAGCTGGGGGAATGAGCAAGCCCTCCTACACCGAAGGCAGTGAGCAGGCTTAGTTTAAAATCAGTGACGGCAGCAGATTCGAGCTAAGCTGTCCGACTTCACCCAGACACAGATCAGGGAGCACTCCTCCATCCCTGTTATTTCTCGCTGATCCATGTAGAGGACCGCTTTGAGCTGTGGCAGAAACATCTTAAAACTACCCCGAGTAACTCCAGAGAAGGGCGTCTGTTCAGGCTTTCGCATTTTCGTTTCCTTCATAATCCATCCCAGGGAAAAAGCTTACTGTATGATTAACACAGACACCTTCAGAACCACACTTCCCCCTCCACAACCCCTTCCCTGGAGTACTATTAAATAAAAGAAAAAAGGCAAACCAAAAGAAGATGACCCTGAAAAGTATCTTCTCAACAGGCTTTGCTGACAAAAGGCACAAGAAGAATCGAACCGCTCTTTGTAACGCTTCTAATTCAATTCTCAAAACACGACAGGAAAACACAATTACAGACGCAAACCACAGCCGCCACCGAAATGCAGCCCATCATCTTGTCTGCAAGGCTGCAGCTTGCTGCACGCATTCAAACAGCAAACAATACTGCTGGGTTCCTCACAGGAATTCCTGGCAGCTGATGCCTCCGCAGACGGAAGCGATTCGCGTTCAAATACTTCCTTTACCACTGATAACATGCTCCTACCACTTGCAGTGCCAAGGCTTAACAGATAAGGAGAGGATCTTCCATGCCCCGTAATCCAGTCGGGTTCCGACAGGGCTTTATTTTTAGAAGGCAGCTGCAGAAACGCAACCACAGAGACAGATATCGTGCTGTTTGAAGGGGTAAACCTGCGTCAAATGCAAGATTGCCGAAGTGACACAAATGTGCATTACGGCACTGTCTCTCCTTCGGCAATGGGTTTTTCAGGGAGCAAAGAATACGATCCGGGAAGCGCAGAGCTCATCAGCTCTCCATATTCCATTACAGAAACCTACTCAACTAAAGATAATTTCTTAATTCTTTCGAGTGAAGAACAAACTCTTCATTTTTGGGAGGAAGTAGAGATATTTATGGAATACCTAATCGCTATTTCTCCCGTTTGTATTAATGGCACATAGCACTAAGTAAAGGAAAATCACATTTGCACCATGTTAGGAAGGAAAATCATTCTACTTCGTATACCTTGGCAACATAGAGGTTTTGTTGACATAGTTCAATTCCTATGTATCAACAAACCCTAAAACTCACTAAAAAGCAGTGAGACTATGCGGCACAGCTGCCGTACTGAGATACTCGCGTTACACATGAATGAGTTAACCTTGACCAGCTCTACAGCTAAAACACAAAATCTGGAAAACGCAGCCCAGTTAGCCCGGCCCGAGCACCACGCTCATGCATGGAACTTCAATTCAGACTAGTCTCTGGAAGATGCTGCACTTTTTGGTGTGTACACATCAACTCTGTCTGTTTTAGTTCAGCTATCTGCAGTACACTGCACGGCACTGGAACAACTCAAGCCCCTAAGAAGGAAGCTTTTCCAACTAGCAGCCCCTGAAATCACGCTTAAATTTAATAAGCTGCCTTAGAAATAGATTGTGAACATATTTTTTTAAGTTACACAGGATGACTGAGCACTTCTGAAGTTAAATGCACGGTGAGTCCTTCTGCCTGAACGAATGCAAGACCTGGAAGAGGTGCTGAGGACTTCCAACTCCGTACTTCGGTGCTTAACTGAACACTAAGGTGCCCTGGCACAGCAATACGTGTGCAAGCAACTTCTGCTTTGTCTATTCATGAAGTGAGTTTTGACATTTTAGAGAGAGAACAGGCATGACAGGCAGATGTTAATCAAGAACTACGGAAAGGCAGCAGAGCTGAAGAGGGAAGGGAGCCAGCAGAACTGACCTAACGGATGCTGAGTAGTCACAATCTAGGCATGGCCTAATAACATTTTGTTTGGGAGACACAGACGATAGGGAGGCTGAACCACAGATCAGCTCCTGCTAACAGGACTCCTAAACGTTGATCCAATGTCAAACTAAAACGGATCTACTGTGCAGAACCCAGCTTTCCATCATAACATTAAAAGTCAACGATGTAGCTTTAAAAAATAAATGCAGTAACAAACATAAGGTATTTAAACAAAATACCAGCGCGTTTCTGGCACTGACACAATCTGTAAAGCCCGGCCTATAGCTACAACTACAGCTTTGACATTAACCACCTCTGCCTGGTAAACCAGCATTTTCCTGCTGATGCAACGTGCGTCTTGCTGGCCAGATGGAGATATGGTTAAGACACATTGCCGTTGAGAGCAGTATGGCAGAATAGTGCTGAAAAGCATCCCAAAATGCATCTAGTTATGTCAGCATGGTGCTAGGACAGGAAGAGAACAAATCCTTTTTATACAGCTCAGTAAGTTAATTTAAAACGATCTCATGAGGTGAAATGCCAAGATATTAATACCGATTGCACCATGAGACCGTATTATAAGTGACATAAACGTTACAAAACAATCTGAAATTTGGCCAGGCTGTTAATAGACAGCATTACACAATTCCTGACACAGCCCTATGCAAATTTTTAACAGTGAATAGATTTTGAAAGGAGTTTACACCCACCACCCCTCAGATGCAACTTCTTTAAGTCGCTATTAGGTGCCAAGCTGTCATTTATAAGTCACTTCAGCCTACTGCTATTCTCTCATCTACCTTGTTATCACAAAGGAGCCACCAATGAATGCCACTTGATTAAAATGTACGAGCCCTATATGAACCTCTTTTAAAGTCTGTAAACTAATACTGCGGTTGTATTAATACCTTTCATTTATTTTACCCCTAATACCGGTCTTCTACTAAGGAAATACTGTAACGCACTACCCTTTTCTATTTCGGGAGCAAAGCTCTGTTCTTAAGATAATTTTATACACACAAAAACGTCATTACGCTCTGAGGGTCTGTCTGAATTCTTGGTTAGAGAAAAGGAAGGAACAAGAGGCACCGAGCTGGCACTTGGGGCCTCATTCACCTTATTTAAGCACACGGATAGTTAAGCATGTACGGTTTTCCAGAAGTAGCATGGGTGGAAACAGAGAACTGACCCCCTCCAACACATACACGGTCACACTTCTAAGGCAGAGCCTGCCGTGCTGATGTTGTCCACCGTTCTCCTCCTGGCTTCCCGACACACTCGCTGTGAGAGGAAACAGCCCAGGGGCCTGACGTGGCTGAACAACCAATACGACTTTTTCTTCCTGGCCTATATCCTTCCCTGGTTATTGTTTTCCAGTCAGACCACTCCTCTGGTTGCAGCAGTTGATGCCCTACTAGTGCCAGAGGGCACAACACAGAGGACAACCAAGCAGGAGCGTGGAAAGCTGTAGGTGCAGCAACGACACCACAAAACTCAGTGCCAGGCAGCACCAGCGCTGCTTGTGGAACCTGCCCACCAGAACATGCGTCAGGTCTGTCGGCATAACAACATCAAGAAAATCAGTAAGGAATATATTATCCAATTTTATTTCTCCCTCTCACAGACACAAAAATCTCAGCATTACCGACCCTGCCGTGCTTAAAACATTCCAAAAAATGCTTAAACCCACAAAATAATTATTTGTCTTCACAACACTTTATATACTAGTGCCAGGCAAAGGTTGGAATCTCTCTCTAGCTTGCACACTGCACCGAGTATCTCTGAATGATGGAAGGGAAAGCTCAGAGGACAGAATGTCTGTGTGCACACAGAAACCTGCTCAACACCTACCCTGACATAAAACTCCTCTGCAAAATGACTGAAAAATTAGCTGTGTCAAATCAGAAAATTACCAAAAAACAGGGACACAGATTAGCCACGCTATTCCTCTACACAGAAACAGAAAATACAGGAGCACAGTTTCGCTTCAGAAGATCGAGGACTGCGCTGTTTGCATCAGCAGCCCGTCTTCCAAAGACCTCATTAAGAACTGAGCTCTCTGCACCGGTGTCCTCTCAAGCCCATTATTTTGTCTCGCTTGCTCTGCCTTTGTGTGTATGTGCGCCTGCCAAAGCACAAGCATCCCGTGCTCAATAGCACAGACCTACTTAGAGCCACTAAGTGTGAATAATAGCAGATCCGAGCCCTGAATAGGACCCAGACTCCTTCTCCATCAGAATTGCACAGAGACAGAAAAAAAACAGATGCATAATTCCGCTTGCAAAACTGTCAAGTACGGAAACATGAAAGGCTGTAAATAATTCACTCTGTATTACAGGAAATGTTCTACAAATGAAAAGGTTGTAACCTCTTTTTGGCTACAAGGCTGGCAGATGCTGGAGGCATTCCTGCTTCTCTAAGTACAGAACAAGATGTGCCCTGTTTATGAGAAACTAGCAGTGATTCTTGGTTCTCAGCCCTCCCCGGTACTGCTCAATGAAAAATGCTTCTGCCTCTATTTCTGATGGACGGATCACAAAGGAGCGAAGCCTGCACACTCCTAGAAACGCAACTCACACTGACTAGCAATTTCTTGCATTCTGATGACACAGCTCCTGCAAGGCAGAATGCAGAGAGCTAAGATAACATGAAGAGAACGAATACATTTGAATTATTTTTGTTTACATAAATAGGTTCACACAATTGTTTAAAGACACACACAAACTGAAACTATGCACGCAGTTATTACAGATGACTCGATAACGAATGTCCGATGCAGTCTTAGAACAGTGACATCAGTCATATCCAGTGGAAATAAAATCATCCCCAGCCTCAAAGGGGTGGCCACATGGCCCGTACAGATTCCGGCCCGGTACACGGAAGCAATTCCTACTGCTTTAACTCCTTATCACTAACCACTTCACAACAAACTAAACAAACCTTAGCAGAGGTCCATCGACTGCCTCCCCCACCAGGTTAGCTGGCAGCCAAACACAATGATGTTTTGTTTATAAAAGAAACCTGAAACTCACCTGTATGTTGCCAAAGTCCACGTTTTCATAATGGAAATGTGCACATTCAGCCATCTTCGGGAAATGACCCTTTGTAAAGGATAACCTGAAGCACATCAAAAGCACACCGTAAGATGGATGCAAATCACCGAAACAAGGCTCAGCATCAAGTAGTGTTACAAAATGCAGTTACTGATACAAAGTAATGATTTTCTCACCCTAAAGCCAAGGGAACAGAGGGATTTGTTGATGTGATGCACCAAAACAGCAGAGAAAAGAATTGCGTGAGAAAGGAAAAGTAAATTGCGAAGGGGCTTTTATCATTGCATCCTTACAGAACTGCGTTCCATTTCATCAACACCAAAGCCCACATCTTTAAGAAATGGCACAGGGACAAGCCGCTCTACCTTTACAAACGTATTCTTGCAGTGCAAATAAACAGCCTTACACGAGACACGTAGGAAAGTAGAACTTTACCTGTGAAAGGCATCACAGCCCATCAGTCCCGGGTTGATGTATCTGAGGGTGCAGAACAAACGCTATTTATCCTTTGCCTTTTTAAAATTCAAAAGTGAGGCATAATTATTCCCAAGTGTCTCCAGTTACAATGATGGCTGACGGGGAGATCCTCTGGCTCTGCAACATGCTCTTGCTTCTGCTGAAGCTATTATAGACTCCTATAGATATTTCTGGTGGTGAGCCAATGAGATTGTCATTATCTAGCTCTCTCTTCCCACGGGAATATAAGTGGGAAGTGAGATGCAGCATCTGGCTGCTCAGCACTAGAACAAAGAGCCATTTCCCTTACAGCATCAGAACGCTACAGAGAGGTGGGTTGAATGTGTATATCAATCAATATCGGGGAGTTCTGGTCCTCAAGTCAGCATTCTTAGCAAAGACAAGTGAAGTAATATCGATTACTTCTTATCCCCTTTGCAGGTTAGAGCTTTGAAACCCTAGCTGCAAGCATGCTAAGTTCGTTTACATTCTCTGGGAGAGAATGAAAGAGAGAAGCAGAGTCTAAACCCACAGAAAAAAAAAATCTGGGCAATCAGAGAAGAAAAAAATGCCCAGAAAA
Organism: Steatornis caripensis; assembly: GCA_013398225.1. Taxonomy (NCBI): domain Eukaryota; kingdom Metazoa; phylum Chordata; class Aves; order Caprimulgiformes; family Steatornithidae; genus Steatornis; species Steatornis caripensis. The sequence continues at coordinate 77,590 of VZSC01014390.1, forward strand.
AGGAAAAATTGTGCAAAATCCATTTAAATGAAGAGGTATGGAGCAGAATGCAAAAAAAGGAAAAGGGAGAAAATATCAAATAAAAATATATCTAGGCCACCCACTTGTCCTGGTTTAGCTTCCCAGAGCACAGGGAGCCAGGGAAAAGGATCTCATTTATACATTGCCTGGGATTCTCCTTAGGTTTTTTTTACTTAAAAAAAATGTTTCAGGAACAAATCACAAAAATGTAAAAATACAGTACCAGTAAGGTTCAAAACTCTAATAAGCTTTGCTTCTATAGCGGGAAACAGGTGAGAGAGCCAACCAAACCTCTCACACCCCCATTTTAGACTACATTAGCTATAATTTACTTTGTTTCACATGGATTTTGGTTGCTCTGATGAAGGCACTATCAAAAATGGTTGCTGAACACCCTAGCTGTATTGCAGCAGAACAGCAAAACTAGAAGCCCAGCAAAGACAGGAAAATTTAACAACACAGCTCTTACTTTTTTACATTCTTCATTTTCATACTTGCTGTGCTGCCACAGGTCCGGAGCGGCAACTCCCCTGGAATGTCAGGAATATCCGCGCCTCTTGCCTGGAAAAAAAAGGAAGAAAGAAAAAGCAAGGAACTTAAAATCTCACTGCATGCTTTGGAGTACCGCCTGCTAAGCTGTAGCCCACGTATTTTTACAGGTACGTACAAACACAGCTCAAATCTTGTACGTGCTAGAAGTTGTATTGCTGCAGTTTTAACAAGGAAAACTGAACTTTGGGATTACGACCTAGTATGTGTTTATCTCTTCCCGAACCATGTTACAGAGCCTTGCTACTTCTTCGCAATAACTGCGAGATTCAGTATTGTCTCACTGCTAATTCTGGTTTCTAAAGGAGAGATTTTTCAGAGGTAGGAGCCTAACGTACATTGCTAAACTCCACACTTAAGACTCTTCACTAAGTACCTGATTTCCCAAACATCTGTGCACATTCCGGCTGAGGCACTACAAGAAGCCGGATAGCTCAAACAGTGGAAAATCAAGTTAATGACTGAGCTGCTTATATGTGGGAGGTGAGCTTTCAAAAAAAGATGTTTGAAGCCACTGGCGTAAGCACACGAACGTATTCAAATCCCTTAACCACTAAAATTCATTTACTTTAGCGAGGCCAGGACTCCCAAACACTCTCAGTTTGTTCTCTCACACCTTCACATCCTCTCCCTCCTCCTCCTGCTGCTTTTTCATGAGCCACGAGCTCTGCTGGGGCAGCATTCACCATCACAGGGGACAAATCCTCAGCATCACATTTCTCTTGCTGTGCCGTACCAGGCCCTAAGCTCTAGAGGAATGAGGGGTTTTATGTGAGGCTTTTACGAAGGGAGCAGCGATCAAACGGGAAAACTTCACGGAGCAGAAGGAGAAAAACATGGCCCGTGATGCTGGCCAGAGATGGCTCATTAGTGACGTGGGTGAGCCCAGCTGAAAGAGCTTTTTTCTGCTCTATACAGTACACTACAAAACTTGAACAACGTCCAAAATAGTGAATGCTCAAGCAAGAGTAAGAGAGGCAGTTCAGTATTCCCTCTCTTACAGGCTTGGAGCAAAGAAGTATCACGCAATATCCATTTTCTACTGACAAGAGTAAACAGACGAGTTCCCTGATCCAGAAGATCAGTACCAACGCTTCTGAGCTGGTCCGCCAAAAGATCTCTGAACAGAGACAACTGCTCCCAAAGCCATTACTCGTAACACAGTTGTACGCTGCAATGTAAAATACGGAAACAACTTGGTCCTCACCCCCAAAACTCCAGAGTCAGACAGTTACAGTTCAAGCTAGCAGCCCATATACGGGACGAACAATGGGGGAATCCTTCTTATCCCCCTCCCTGAAGCTCTCGTTTTAGCTTGGCATGGGTCAAGTTTACAGGCGCTTCCCCACATCACAAAGAGCTGCAGTAAGTACATCAAAACCATTCACCATGCCCATATTCATTAGCTAACAGCAACAGAGCTACAGGGAGCGATTCACCTCCTTCAGCTCCAGACACGCACGAGGTATGCGGAACCATGCATATGAGCCCCTAGCAAGTTTTCCGGACTTCATCACGTACAGCTACGTCATCAACAACGTCATTCTGCTGATCACTGGGACCCTACACGAGCATTCGATCTCCGAACCGGTGCCCCAGTGCCATCCTCTGGGAAGTTTTGAGCATCTACCAGGTATCTACCTGAGGCTGCTTTTATAGCTGCCGGAGATAAACAGGCACTTTGGGTCCGGTTCACCTGCTTCTGACAACTAGGGGAGTGCAAAAGCAGCCACGTTGCAGGACTACCTACTTCTCCCTCGATACAGGGAATCCAGGATGACCCTGCCTCAGGTGCAGACATGAACCATAGACAGGCGCATTCATCCAGCCAACATCACCGTGACTTCCGTAGGACTTGAGTAGAGCACGGTCTCTGCACCCAGACAAATCCCTGCCATTTCCAGCACCATCCTTGGAAAAGGAACACTGCAGCTATGACAAGTGAGCTCCCCGCTTCCAACGTGACTGAATAAATCCGAGTCCAGGACACTCGCTCTCCCAGTTGCGCCTTTCACAGCCCCGAACACAAGCAATGCTTTAAGTCCATTGTCCCACAGCTGCACAGAACACGCACACCCACTCACTGAAGGAAAACAAGGACAGTATTTACACCCTTAAATAAACCTGTCCCTGGCTGATCAACTGTTACTAAGCACACAACTGCTTTAGTATGCAATAGGACACTTGAGAGTATCATTAAGAATTTTAACATTAAGAGGATCGCCAATTTAATAAACCTTGCAGGTCTTTTACATAAGAAAATAACTAATTACAGCTAATATATGTGCCATTCTTGTAAGCCGCTTTTCAGCAAAGCTGGATGTGCATGCCTTAATTTTCTAAGGAACAGAATTTCTGTAGGAAGAAAAGTAATTTTTCTCCTCCATCAGCAGTAGAAGCTGGTGGGATATAAAAACGGATAAACAAATCTGACAGAAAACCGTGGGCTTCAAGCCAGTTTGCAGCAGTGGGTAGAGACTACCCTGGATCTGACTCAAAGCGGCGTAGGCAAAACTCACACCTCCAGAAGACTTAAATGCCAGCATCTCTCTTTGAAAAAGTTCTATTATCCTCTTCTTCCCAGTTGAGTTACGTCCAAATCGTGCTAGAAGGAGCTACCTGCCTCTCCCATCTCCAACAGCAAGTATCCATTTAAATGGACTACGATGAGATGCAATACAGGAATGAACTTCGGTTGCTTTTCCAAACAGACCTGAGCACTTTGGACTCTGCTGCAGAACAACAATCTCTCACAGGTCTCACAGTCGAGGAAAAAGGGCAGAACGGTGGCCTTGTACAAGCTGAAATCTTCTAGTATGAGGTAATACCAGTAGAAAAAAAATGGGGAATAGACAGATACGCAAAAAAAACTCATTGCAATTTTAGAAACCATATTAGTCCAAAACAAACTACAACTACTTTCCATTTAAACCAAAGATACACCGCTAGGTAAAAGCGCACTTTATTCACCGCAGGTTTGTACCTGTTTGGACCCAAAACCCAGCACGCCAAACGTCACCCTAGATCACCCTCCTCTCAAACTACAAACAAAGCACTCCAAATGAGATATGTTGTCTTTTGTGCTTCGCGTCACAGTCATTTAATTTTTAAACTAATTTTGAAACCGTTGACTGACTTACATCTGAAAATTAGCTAGCTAGCATTAGCAGCGGCTTCTCACTTCCCTGTTTTTTATGCATCGCCGTTCTGCGGAAACCTAGTAATTGCATAGCAAATCTCTTTATGCAAATTGTTTATTCCAATTTTCACAGCTTAATGCCACTGCTGCATCAATCTGCTTTGGTCCGAAACTGGGTAAACAAATTACGACTAGATCGAGAACGCAATCTATCGACTTGATCAGGATCTTTACATTTCTACTGATGGCTTTTGAGCAACACCAACCTGCCCCGGCACTTATTTTGGCAGCAGTTTGGACAATATTTGAGAACCTCAGGATTTTAGAAGAGTTTGATTATAAGAGATCTATTGCGAGGCAGGTAGATGCCAGTAAAATGTTTGCTCTAAGCAGTTTTGGGAGAACGCCTGTCTGTCCCACCCTCCGATGGACGGTCATTCTGTTTTTCAATCATCACAGCCGTTTGCTCGGTGGGGATCAGGAGGACCCCTGAAGCACGTACATCACTTGTGCAATTCTCACGTGTTGCTGCTGAACCCCCCGGGAATCGGAGAGCTCTCACAAATCACGGTGCCTAGCTTAGAGCATCTAAGTTTGGAATTTTTGGCCTTTATATTTATAGACATGATTTGGAAAACTTCAGCTTCATGCTCCATAGCACACAAAACCTGAGTCATAAATAATTTCTATCTAACAGTTCCACTGCATAATATGAAAGTATTTTCTCCTAAGAAGTCTCATTGCATGTATCAGAAAACATATCAAGCTGTCTCCCTCACATCCAGAAATGCAACACAATCTGAAAATACATGTAAAATTGAAGAAAACAGGCCAGGGAACATGACGCGATAAAGCTTCCACCTCGGTATCCTCTATAGGGGAGAATACTGAACCAGCACAAAACCCACAGCCCTCCTCCTACTGCCACAGACTTACGCTGGGACTCACAAGAAGATAAGCAAGCGTGGAATCCCACCAAGCTCCGGTAATCCCCTAACTGGTAAACTGGTTTGCCACAATACCACTATAAAACCCCCGAGGAGGTACCGCGTAGAGGAACGGAATACAACACAAGACTTGAGAGGTCAGCATGCACCCAGGCTCCTGAATTCAAGTGGGATTTCCGAAGACAGAAATTTACTCTTAATCCAAGGTTAACACAAAGCAAGAATAACTATTAGACACGCGGTAACATTTATGCATCTTCCCACCATCAGTCTCTCACCAAACCAGTCTGGAGGGACCAGATTGCTCTGGCTTCTTTCAGCACATGGCCTTGTTTCTAAAAACGGCAAAGCTGATTCAAAATGCTAGTTGGTTTCCATGACAGTCTTCCCCTCACAACATCTTCATTTCCCCTCAGTTTTTTTTTGGAGAGGGAAAAATAAAAGGGGGAAAAAAACCCCAACTCGCCACCCCACCCCCCAAGCTTTCAAAAAAAACCCAAAGCTTTATTAGAGTTTTACTTGTGCACTGAAGAACAGCAGGAAACAGAAATGTTGTTTCAGTAAAGGCCATTCCGCTGTGGTGAGTAACAGCCTACGGAACCTGAGCGAGAGGATGAACTGAAGCAGCCAGTCCACAGAGTTCGGTATCTGAAGCGGGTGCTTATGCACAAGGACATCAACAGCTATTCCAGATCTTGGGTACCGACTAGCTACGCAAAGCCGGCTCGACATTAACCTGTTTGCAACGTTAAAAACAAACTGTCCTACAGAAATCCCCTGATCGCTACGAAGTGAGAGATGACAGCTCCGTGAGCACCGTTCTGCTTTTACCAATTACTGCTCAAGAGTCAGATAGAAGCACAATGAAAGAAGAAATACGGTTCGTCTCGGCTTCCTACTCCACAGCCACTACCATCCTCCAGGGAAAGCAAGCTCTCTCTACTCTATACGTTGTAACAACTATCCCGATTCTCCGCAACAGATAAATCAATGAAGCAAAGGAAAAATGCTTTCGATAAACTGAAAGTCACCACGTCCGAGCTACCGCAAGTAACTCCAAATGAAAGGTGCCAGTGCTGCAGCACCTATCTGTCCAAGCACTACCCCTAAAAGGATTAAAACGTACCCGAGCACAGGAAGGCTGCAGCTGGGTCCCTCTTTTGAATGGGAGAAATGCAGGGTAATCGGGAAAGATACGACATCCATCCAAAACGTCAGTGGTACAGGGGCAACACGATGGAAATGCAGTGATCTGTCGAGTTCTTCAGTTACCACTTTCCACCGATTCATTTAGTGGATGCAAATGAGCTTCCTAAGCATTTTTATACACTATGTTTGTGTCACTTAACATGTTTCAGCCATATTTTTCAGAGCTGCTTAAGATAGTTGGACACATTTAAAATGAAGCAGCAGTTGCATCTGGTTTACGTATCCAGGTCCGACAACATCAGCTCAAACAAGAACATCTGCTCATTATATTACAGCGGCTTCACCGAAGAAACGAAAACCAAAAATTAATACCCACTCTCCAACTCCGCGTTTCCCAATTAAGCACGTTAAGAATTAACGCCTGTGCTATGCAGGGCCTGATCAGCAGAGCGCAGCACTGGCACATTTAATGTATCCAAACAGCACATTGGTGTATGCAGAGCTGCAGACCAAGGACGAGCTCCTGTTCTCACACCCAAGAGGCCTGCACACCCATCTGTATTTGCAGAAGTCGGCTACGCACCCACCCCTCAGAACAAAGCACGGCATCAGATGAACTTCACCTTTGAGAGGGCAAGGGTCTGGCACGCTCCGGTTACAGCAATCCAAGCCACCGCGTGCAAACGAACAGCTTTGAGAAGCAACAGACAGGCACAAAGATGTTTTTCAAAACAAGAAATGGTTGAGCCTTTTAAATTTTATAAAAACACTTTTCTAAAAATGTGGATTCATCACTTAGCTCCTTACCTAGTGCCAATTTCTTGATCCGTGTTGCAAAGATAAAAGAGAAATCATTACTGACGTGCCAAAGCAAGGCCGTAGGACTGCCTGGCTCCTGTGCAGGCGTAGCCCAAGGCCAGAACGGCTGCAGTAATTAGAGGTAGTGTTGATTTTTCAATTTAGCCCTCAGTTCGGGGATTGCAGAATGTGGGGAACCAGTTACCCGGTCAGAGATGCCTTAAAAATCCCATGGTAAATGAGAAATGCAATAGAGGAAAGCCAGTGAAAAAATGACAAGCACTTCCACTGGGGAAATTCTGAGTACTGGCTATGCACAGTCTTAATCCCACGTCTAACGCATCTGCATTCAATAAAGAAGATACTTTAATGTGTAGCGTTTTTTGAGTTTAGGACTTCAGTTCCATTTTCCACATTGCCTGGCAATGCTGAATTGTTCTAGCCAGTACTTACCGCATAGCACGGTGAACAGTGCATTCTTCTCTTTCCAAAGACCACACAGGATGTGTTTTTTCTACTCCCAGCTTTTCCCCTCCGAAGGGGGAAAAAATAAGAACATGAAAAAAAACTTTTTAAGCATTGCCACGAGCTGGCAAATTAAGGGAAACCTCTCATTCCTGAGACTTAGCATTGCGGAGGAGTTGGTGCTGGGCATCCCCTTACCATAGTTTAAAAGATCAGCCCGGAAAGGACAAAGTCCTAACTATTCACCCACTGTGTTTTCAAACAAAGTTCGCTAGCTCACAGATACGTGGGTAAAACCATCTCCTGCTCACATGTCAAACAACTCATTTGCAAGTGGAAGCCCAGACACAGAGTAAGCAGCTTGGCAGCTATGCGAACCCACTTGGGCAGTGTTATGGCCACTGTGACCAGAATTCACCTCCGTAAAGCAGGCTGGGTTTATGTCACCACCAAGATTTCCTAAGTGAAGCTTAAAGAGATGCACAGGCTTGCACTGGTTCTCTGCAGATGAATTGAATGCACCCAAACGATGTTGGTTATCCCCAGCAAAACGTCCCACGCTTGTATTTTCTTTCATAGCTAGCATTTGAGACAAAAATGGATGCACTGAGCAAAAATGAATGGTTGGCTACTGAGGACATCATTAGCATGATAACTACCTGACAGCTTTAAGTTTGGGCTTGACATCGCTATAGCGAAGCGGCAGGGAGATCGCCTTATTACCATTCACAAAGCTCTCGGCGCAGGGAGCTGCAGCGGTACAGTACATCGCCTCACATAATAGCATACTGGCTAAGGAATGCACTTTCTTTAAGAACAAAAATCCCACATACAATACGCGTGGGAAAGGCAGCCAGGGTTACAGTCCTTCTGTAGAGCCTACAAAATAAATTTTAGAAAAAAGCCACAGAAAATAGAACATCCAATGAGCACAATGCTTTGATTCCAGTTCCTTGTTGGCTTAAAGAAAAAAAGGGCCCCCCAAATCCCAGTCCCTGTTTGATGCACAGTTTCTACAGCCTATTGTTTCACAGAGGGCAGAGGGGGTCCTAGTCGTGGCTTAGTTATAAAAGCACAAGTGGAGCTTTGGGTTGTTATGGCAGAAAGCCATTTCTGATCACACAAAAAACCACAGAGATTAATTCAGCCTGAAACTAGAAAATACGACTCTGGTAAGTCCCCTGGCCAGATTCAGTGACTCTGCAAATAACAATGTTATGTTATAGGTATAAATTGGCTTAGTGAAGAATTTTCCCAGTGCAGTAGAGGAGAGATTGGGAAGGTGGAAAAACCAGCAGCCTGACTTTTAATCCTAATATCTGCGTCGGTGGACTTAACATGAATTTATATTTATGCATGTAAAACCAACCCGGAATCATCTTTTTGTTTGGAAAAAGAGCCGTTTCCGATGGAATAAAATACAACACTGGTACACGATACACTCATCTTCCAAACTCTTATAATAACGCAGTAATGTGAAGAGTGTGTCTACTCATAACACGCAATTTATACCATAAGCTGTCCATAAGCTTCTGAACAACAGCACAAAAGGGTCAGTTCCTTCACTCTGCTCAAGGGTTATCGGGGAAAGCTTGGCCTGTGATCGCTCACCCTTATTCCGGCTGAGCCACTGAAGCAGCCTCCAGCTGCTCGTCCCGGTAACTGGGCAGGATTCCTTAAACCTGCCTTCCTGACCAACTGTTCCAAAAGCCTCTCCGGCCCCAGCGAGCCAGTTCCCTGAACTGGGTTAGGAAAGATGACACGGGCACTTAAGATGCTGGCAAATCTGAGGTGACAGTGCTCTCCAGCCCAGACCTGCTGTCACACAGGTGAGGTCCGAACAGGACACCCGCCATAAGCTGTGAGAGCTACAGAAAGGTCTTTCCATGCCACTGGTCAGCAAAAGCAGGAAAGGTGAATGACGCCGTCTTCCTCACATCACCAAGAACACGAACACTGCAGGAGCTGATGTGACACTCGTCTTCCAAGAATGTTTCCTTGCACTCATAAAATTACTAGGTAAAAACAACGGAATTCTTATCCCTAAAGGTCAACGCTTAAGAAAAAAACAGAGACTGAGACACAGAAACAAAAACACATGCACAGAGGAACAAAACATGACAAATTAAGGAGACATTGCTACACATTCACGCAACCGTAAACACCAGGCTATCTCTTCAGATTAGGAAGCCAAGAGCAATCAGTTAGCCACACACAAATACAGGGAAAAGCACTGTGCCGCAAAGCAAGAATCAACAGTTACAACTCTGGATTCTGCAACCATACCAAAGAGCAGCTTCAGATGTTTTCCAGCTGAAAATACTGGCTTGCAGTACAAGCCACTGAGGAAATCGAGAACACAGAGACCCTAAAACTTCTTTTAGGCTCTCTGAAACAGAAGGCCCATCAGGAACACTGTTAGCCTGAGGGCATCATTTCACGATAGCCTGGCTGGAAGAGGTGAAGCCAATTTTTTTAACTCCCACCCCAATCCTTCAGCCCCAGGCTACTCCTACTTCCTCTCACTGCAGCTGCAACTGTTGTAGTGTTTACAGAACAAGTCCCTGAAATGATCCAGATTAAGAAGAAAGAGGAAAGCTGAACTGCTTTGGGGGATTATTTTTAAATGAGATTAGCTCAGCAATTCCCTTCCCAACTCATCATCCCAGAATCTCTCTCACAACAGTAACTGCCCTGAGACAGTTCTCTCTAGCATGGGAGGTGGGAAGGAATCAAAGACAGAAATTTCTTGAAGTAGATTGCCGCAATAGAGGAGCCCAGTGTACTTGGCATCCACAGAAGATCACGTCAGTCCCACGTGGATAACATGGAGCCGATCAACTTGCCGATGTTACAGAGAACAGCAGTGATTTTCAGTCTGAAACCGGGCAAAACCAACTCCGATGTCTACTCATCCTTACGTATCCGGGTCACAGCCACAAGCCTACGGATCCTACGCTAGCTGAGGAAAATTAAACGAGACACACCACTTCCTAGGTGAGAAACAATTTCAAGCCTTACTAGATGGAAAAAGCCCTGGTAGCAAGCCCCTCCGGCATCCATTATGAACCTTCTTGGAACAACCCCAAAGCAAAGACAAAGTGTTAAGGCTACCAGGGCAAAAACATTGGGGTTTGCAGCCAGAATCATCTGTGCCCTAGCAACCACGGTATTTGATCAAACACTAACAAACGTCACGCAGATCTACGCCGACACAGCCGTGACCACTATAAGTGCAGCAAGGCAGAACATTACAGAATGATTTAAATGAAAAATCTGGCTAACGATTACCAACATTTTCAGGGAACAATTCATCACCTCGTAGTTAAGAAGGCTGAATCACGGCAAAAAAATTAACGCCTACAACCTTGAGCGAGACAATATATACTCCGATACGTTTTGTTTGTCTCTTGGGGTTAACTTGGGTGGGGAAAGGAAGGGGATAGATGAGCAGTCTATTGACAACCCTTCAAAAACTGGGTTTTTGGTTTGGTTTTTTTTTTGCATTGGGGTAGTTAAGAATCAATGACTAATGATTAAAAAACCCAACCACTTATTTTAAGAGACTCCTTTCCTTTCCTGCATGTTCCATCTTATTTTTAAGCAGCCGAGACCAAGGAAAAGTTTCTATTATTTGACAGAAATAGATTGTTATTTTTATCTCCCAAATAAGTACATTGCAAACAAATGTGTCATTTCTTAAATTTGGCAATAAAACATACGTAAAAAGATAACATCTTTGGAATAGGGCGGGAGGAAAAGAGGCAGAGGGTCATGACAACGTAACCCCGTCTTCAGAGCTAATGGCGCCCTTACTGCCTCTCAGGACTCGCAACAGTGAATAACCAACCCGCCCTAACCACGAGAGCACCGCCAACACCAGCCATCACAGCAGCATCACCGTGCCACCACCACAGGCGGCTTGTGTGAACCCAACCTGATAGAAAATGGGTGGTAATTCTAAAAGATTCTGGCATATTAAACTGCCTGAAACTCAACCTAAAATCCTATCACCTAAAACCCCAGAAATTCAGACTGGTCATGCACAGACTGAGCAACTGCTGCACAGCTGCTACTGATACCACTTACACCATCGAGCCCAGCCCTTCACTCACGGTATGATAGACAGAGGCACTGAGGCTCCCTAGTGCCTTAGTAAACCCAGGCTTAAGTGCCTCATGTACATTAATACATGTTTATGCCTACCTACACCTAGGTAATCTGGCAGAGGGCTACTGGGAGCATTCAAAAAATTAGCCTTTACACTCCAATGCCAGCTTTATCTTTTTAACTGCCATTACGCCCTACGACCATAAAAGAAGACATGCTAGTGATGGCGCGGAACTACGTGACCCAAACACTTCACTTACCAAGACACTGTATTCACAGACGAGCATCAGATTCACTTTGAAATAGATACAGAGGCAGAACGTGAAATCAGGGTGCAATAAAACGGGCGATGATTGTGAACAACAAACTTCACCGATCCGGCCTTAACAAATTCTAAACGATTCCCTTCTTTGCCACGTGTTGCATATACATAGGTTTTAAAACAGAAATTTAGAAAATGCAATTTCTTTCTCCTCGATCAACACCATACTGCAAGATTGCATACTGTAAAGAAAGTAAATGTAACTAGAAACAATTGCTTCTATAGCATCGCCAATGAAAATTAAATCACTGCTATCAATTAATACTTACTGCCAAAAATACAGTCTCCATTTTGCTTTAATTGAACTCATTTAATTGGCGTACCCAAATGGAAGCCAACGTGCCAATTAAGCGATTGTCCCAATTTCCAAAGATTCTCAGGGACAAGCTTCACGCTGGGAGTTAGCCTGCGAAACGAAAATGACTCTTTAACCAAGAGGGAGAGGGAGAGAAAGAACCATACACAACAACAAAACACCTTGCCAGAAGCTTAGCGAGGGAAAAAACCCCTTGATTCACACAGCAATAACAAGGAATACAAGTTATGTGAACTGAAAATGAAATATAGGTTACTGGTGCAATGCCAGACCAGGACTGTTTTGACCAAAACATTATTACAGCCTGATGAGTGCTCGGTGTGCTCTATGGAACATTTGTCTCCTACGAACGCCTGTATTGCCCACGCTATCTAAAATGCCATTCCTATCCCGTCGTTATCTTGGTTACAAATGGCACCCTGGGACCTCCCTGCTGTGCAGTCTGAGCTGCAGCGATTCATGCAAAAACGCTGCCGAGCACTGGGCAGAGAAGACACGATACAGTTTCTGCAAGATTAATGGAAGGCTTACTGAGCCAGGCAAGTCAAAAGCCTGAGAGCCTTCAGCAAGCAGCACAAAACCAACCTCCAAACTTTAAGGCAACATTTTCCGTAGCATTGAAGAAAGGCAATGACTCCTAAGACTCAGAGCGAGAAGCCAACTACCAGAGCACCTAGGTGAAGAAATACCAGAAGTCCGCTTCCACTGCACTGCAAGTCATTCAAAGAACGCCAAAAACCTGAATTTCAGCTTCCTATCTGCTAAAACTCTCCCTTGCGCTTGAGAGCTTAAAACTTTGGAATTCTGAAAACCAGCAGGTAGGCATTCCGAGTTCAAAAGCACTCTTTTCCAAACAAGTCTACAGCACATAACCCACCTCAAAATAGCATCTGCCCCAACACTACCTGCACGCTTACTTAAGGGCTCATAACCACACACCCAGTTGTAAAATCCAGGTGTTGGTTCATACGCATACAAAGCATGAAAAACCGTAAGCCACAGGAATAAAAAGTCCAAAATGTCATTTTTTGACGTGTTGAAGGTATTATATCCACATAACTCGGTTGCTGAAACGGGACTATTTCACAGTAAATCCCCTTTTTGGAAATCACCACATTTGACAGGGCCAAGCAAATCAACACGCTCCCTCGTTCTTCAGATTTTGCCACAGTTTCTGGAAGTATCCAAGTCAGCTTGGGTCAGGACTGACTGACTCAAAAACATGCCTGTTTTTCTGAATTCAAAAGCAACCAACCAACAATAATTTAAAAAGAAACCCTTCATACTGCTATTTTTCACATCTATTCTTGCAGAACCCACAACAAAGATGTGGGGCAGCACCAGGCTAAGCGCTGTACAAAGAATGAGAAACAAACCCTGCGCTAAGGAGAATGAAACCTTTCTTTAAACCTTTACAATTCACTAATCTCCAACACATCTATAAATTGCGTTTAAAAATAGTTTTCTCCTCACTCACGTCCCAGATTTAATGGAGTGATATATTGAGGTCTCATTAAAAAGCCTTTATTACCTTCACAAGCCGCGGTAAGTTACCTTCTCCAGAACCAAATGCTGAAAATACTACAGGTCTCAAAACCCATCTGACCTGATACAAGAACTGAGATTATTCCAGGGACTTCTCATAGCACAGGGTCTAACCTCTGTGCCTTTCTAAAACATTTGTCGGATTGTATTTTTCCTAAGAAAATTCCACCCGCACAAGCTGGAAAACCATGATGGAAAACCAAACGATGCCAACCACCTGTCATCTCATTCACGCGTTCGACAAATTCAAGTATTCATAACCGTTTCCCATCAATAATTTACAGGTTCCTGCAGCACACCTCTGCTAGGCAACCTGGTTATAAACTAGTAACCCTTGGGGATACTACAGCTACCGTCTCAATAACCTCACTATGGACAACCATACTTCTAGATCCCAGAAGCTATCGTTCAGAGGCGCGTTGCAGGGGGAAAGGCTGATTTCCTCAAGGAGAAGGGCTTTTGGTCACCTCCAGCCATGGTCTGCTCAGGAATGACCCCCTGGAGGCATTCACTGTAGGATGTGACCGGCATCAGCACGATCACCTGTATACTTGAGCCTGGTCAAAAAAGTCTCACACTAAATAAACCTACCACAGCTTTAGGGACACATATTTTGAAAGCTTCCAGAGCTGAAAGAAGCAGCAGACACCGCAGAAAAACCGACCTTTTCAGAAACACATACATACACACGCGCAAAACAAATCCTATTTCTAGCTTTGGAGTGAGTGTATTCACTTCATCACCAGTGCAGGACTGCCTGTCGGGTTAATGCAGGCTCAGGTGGTATCTTGCTGTGACAGCACAATTTCAACAGAGTGAATAAAGATTTTTATACTTATCTCACTGATTTAATTCGGCTTCTCCACAAAATTTAGGCAAATGGAAGAAAAAGGCAACGAGGATAGAGCGTGCGTGTCTAAGCACATGAGCCTGCTGGGAGGAGAGGCTTTTAAAACTTAAAAATAATTTAAAAAGACTCTGCTTTTAAAACAGTGCAACTTACTGAATTCATGAGGAGGTGCTGAGAGTAAGTCAATGGCCAATAACATAAGGTGAACATAATATTAAATATCAATTTATATCAAAATAATTTACTTTTATAATAATGTCATATCAATTTGTGCTAAAGTTACTGACAGGCTGGGGACAGCTGTTTTGTAGACTCACATGACAAATATTATATAAAGGCTCTCTTTCACAACTCTCATTTCTTGTAACATAGCAATAGAGCACTCTTCAGGACCTTACAAGGAAAACAGACTCCTTTCCTTGAAAATAACGTGAATATCTCAGAGAAATGTTAGAAAACCCATACACTGCGATACTAATTGGCTCAAATATGGCTTTTCATCCCTACAACTCAGACGTGTTCTACAAAGAAACTCAATATCATCACCTGTGTTCTCCAAATTGGAGCAAAGAAAGAAAAACCCGGCATGTGTGAAGGTTACCCAGCAGCACAGTGGGAATACCAGGCTGAGACAGTGAGAAAAACAGTGTATCTAATGTGACCAAAATTCTAAAAATAGAGAACAGAAGTCACGGGGGGAATACAAAATATAGCGGTCCTTGCGGACCACTCAGGCAGCTGTCTACTTATCTACCTCCTGTAAAGTCCGTCCATCTACTGTTGCATCTCATTCAGTCTGGTTCTCAAAATCTACAGCACAGGATTTCCCAACGACTATGAAGTTTCAAGTACCACCTGAAGCACCCAAACAAACCAGGTCTCCAATGCAAAATCGCTTGCCTTTCTGCTAAACCGCAAACAAGGAACAAGCGGTTTCAGAAAGCAGGTGAAAGTACAAATAATAAACCTAAGACAGACAATAAAAGTAGCATTAAGCAAAGGACTAAAGCTACTGAGGTGCCCGGAATAAACTGGCAACGACAGAAATATTAACAATGGAGTTCCTGCCCTACCTTATTTTTACAGTATAGGAGGACACTCAACCTCTACACATTTAGGAAGATCTTTAGTTTATCTCCTGTTAAGAAAAAGCTCTGGAAACAAAGCACTTACATAAATTAATAATAAGCACTTTGAAATATATTGTGGATAAAAGGGAGGAGGGCGAGTAGGGACGACTTGTATACATTCATCTAACTGTGAACGCATAAATCGCTTTTTCCCAAAGTACAAAAACATGTACAAAGGCAAAGTTCAAGAGACAAATGAATAAGCATCACCAGTCTGTCAACTGTGTCAGAATTTCCCAAGCTCTCCACAGCATTGCCAGTCTCAGCATTTGCTCACCTGGCAAAACATGAAATTCATTTGAAGCAAAGCCTCCCACCCAGGTGGGTTGCCAGCTGCCTGCCACGGGAAGCAACGGAGAGTAGAAAACAACACAGCTATGTCCAACTTCTCCAAGCCCCTGCAGCCTCCATTCCCCAGAGGATGAAACAGCAAGCAACAACAAAACCCAAGGTCTGCAACTTAAACGATGACTAACCAAAAATTAAATGGATTACGAGAAACTTGGGTACCTCTTAAGGAGCATGCTCTGGGAAAAGGCTAAACCAGAGGTTGCCAGAAACACAAAAAGAAGGAAAAGAGCAAAGAATAAAAATACCAAGGCTTAAAATGAGCAGGAAAACAACAGACTACAGTAGACACACTGGTTAAACACAGAGTAGAAAGTGACAGCCCTGAACACTGTAAATATTTACATCTTGTAAATGTTACCTTCTGACTGGACCCAAGGCAGAGGTTGAAAGTGGAAACTTGATTCAGTCAACACAGTAAACACGAGCAAGTGAGGTTTTTCTGCCCATCTACAATGCACTCAGAGGAGCATGAGGTCAAAACAGCACTGTAAGCACAAATCCAAGCCATTTTAAATACAGGTTCAGTAGCTTTAGTTGTAGCTCTGTGTTTCACATCATACCAGCTCATTGCGCAGCCAACCTTAGATATGAATTTTCTTGGTTATCGTCCTCTAAATCTCTTTTTTATAGCCACCTGGACTGTTCCGTTTTTATATTGCTGGCATAGAACTGTGCAAGAGGATGTGCTATAAAAAGTGAATTAGTAGTTAGCACAGTAAGAACACTATGCATACATGTAGGTTGTAGGGTAGAGCTGAACACCGAACTACGTCCGTCAGCACAACAGCCGTGGTGAGAACAGGGAAAGTACCGAGCCAGAACAGGTGAACCTTTCCTTCACTGTAAACCAACAATGGAAAACAACAATAACAAATGAGGTACGCCAGCTAACTTGTGTTAGAGGTGGAGACAAGGAATTAGAGACTCACACTCCTGAGACACACCTTGAGGTTACAGACAGCATGGAGTCACACAGCGGTTTACACAGGGCTCCTAGCTCTAGGGTGTTAAGGAGCACCAGGTGCTGAGGCTGGGAGCAAGCGCTGCTGGCTGAGTAACACTGATGAGGGGAGACAGAGCTCTCAAACAGGTGGCATCAGTGCAAACTGCTGGCCAAGGCGGAGAGAAGGGAAAAATATCCCCACAGGAGAAAACACACACTTAGGAAGCAACAACTGCAAAAAGTCAGAATTAACAGTGGATAACAAGGAGCCAAGCAGAGAGACGATCACAGAAAATACCAGCAGGCAAAAACACTGGTGAAGCCTAAGTTTTGAGTTGGATTTTTTGGCTTGAAAATAAAGTTTGGAACAAAATATTATCATTGTATTATATGGAGTTTGATGATGCTTTTAAGAGTAAAACATAGTTACTTATCTTTGTTCCCTTGTTTAAAATTAAACTAACTACCTGCATCGTAGGGAGTTTATTACCTACGCATTTCTGAGTGTTGTATAAAGAACACCTAATCCAAAAACCTATTTCGCATGACCCAGCCAGATATTAATGGTGCTTTAAACTTCAAACAATCCACTGGGATGAAGACCCCTCAGCCCCACACATCAGATGAATCTGACCGTCCTGCAGTACAGCTAAATCTAGCCCATCTCTCATGCTGCTGCTGCACTGCTGGCAGCCCAGAGCGGAGAACACACGGCTTTTCCAGGCTGAAGCCCTGCCACAGCCACATGATCCAACGGGAGGGAAAAACTGTCGCCTGTGCCACACTGCAGTAAGTTAACTCCAGCCATGCTGCTGGACTGCTCGCCCCTCTGAGGGCCACTGCTGTGCTGGAATATTCAGACCTTGCCCCTATCGAAGGTCTGTCACAGGGCAATTTCCTCCTCAGCTACGTATGCTAATGGGCCATTTAGAAAATCTGAAAATAACAAGCAAGATCCAACTTCCAGACACTGCTATACTGAAAGAAGGCAGGTCAAGCTTCCGTGTAGTAAGATAACTTCACAAAACCACTTAATAGGATTCCTCTGTGTGGCTGCTAATAAAATAACATCTGACCTTTCAAGCTCAACAAATGCTAGAGGGAGTTGGGAAAGTGGAACTGCAGGTACTTTTACTCACTCGCTTAAAAATAAAACAAATACATCAAGGTAATGCAGCCGTCTGTGGCCCACTGCCTGCTTGCAGCATCTCCTGTAAGCAGGAGAACAGCACCTTTGCGGTTGCTTTGCTGCAGTGCTGTTCCCTCTGACGGTAGGCTAGCTTCCACGTCGACGTTTTATTTCTGTAGACTTAGCCAGCGTTTCGCTAAAAATCTTATTCTTCCCACAATCCTGCATGCTTCAAGGAGCATGTGCTTACAAAGAGTTCCCTTCATGCTCAAAAGTCTTGCTGAAAAGGAGGTTAACGCAGGCTGAAAATCGTTGTGACATTAAGGACCTTTTAATTGGTTACTAGACCTGCTTTAGGGCACATATTAATAGGGCAGAAGCGTTATGCATGCTCCTTCTCTCTCCTTGACAAACTGCCAGAGGAAGGAAAAGTACTTTGGTCTTGTTGAAAGTACTGTGCCATCCATTTAAAAATCCAAAACTCGGGGAATATCAACCAATGTGTAACTAGAATACAATCGTTCAGAATCAAAAAGAATGCGTACAGAAAACACAACAAGGTGTTTTACCATAGCGCTGAGAGTCTCCTCCCAATCCGGTCTCTCTCTGGGATGGATGCTTCTCTGAAGCTCTGGCACAAAGTCATCTTCTTCGGCATGTACTGAGGACTTCATCGTTCTGGAAAGGAGGACAGAGAGGTCTGACGTTCAGTGACAATTTCTGGGTAACCTCACATACGGTCTGTTACAGCGCTCAGTTATGTGGCTCGTACAACAACATAAATGCTTTCAGAAATCCAGAAATCTTACAGACTTCTAAGTTTCTCTTACTTCCTCAACATACAAGCAGGAGAAGAGCACCAATCTGGTCTGCACTTCCCAACCAATGGAAAATTTTGTTTAATCACCACACAATTTTCAAATCTTAAAACACAGAAAGAGGCAGAGGAGTAATTTTCAGTCCATTTCAAAAAAAATTGTTCCTATTGCCCAGACAAATGACAGCAGCCTTCCAAGAAGAAACATACACATTTGATTCCTCCGTTGTCACTGCATGTTTTTGCCAAGGCAGGGACAGCAGTTTCCATATCTTAGCCTGAATTCCCATCCCAAGGCCTACGCCAGCAGCTCACACAGTTCTTACCGATCCTTTCTGAAGGGTGAGCACCTTCAACCACACCAGCTCTGCAGGGATGCACTCAAATCAGTTGCATTTTGTCAAGGTAAACTTTTCTTCTGATAGGGAGCCGTCTTTCAAATACCCTATGAAGTACATTTTGAGCCTGCACAGAGATCAGAGCCTCAAAGTCAAGATTTAAAAAGCATTCCTAAAAAAAAAAGTGTTCCTAAAAATCTTCTCAGCCAATTGTTACTATTGCACTTGCAGGCTGTATAAACGTGCCTCTGCAGGGATTACGGCACAGACCTGAAGTACCAAAGGCCTGTTGAAAGTCTGATGTTATCCATCCTGGGTTCATTAAACACAAGGTTCAGGCGGGCTTTTATTTCAGTAATAGATCACCGTTCATTTATTTACGATAACCATTGCGGTAATCCACAGTGCATGGACATGGACAGAAAAGCAGGGCTGGTTTCGCTGGGTGTTAACTAGGCTGATTTATGCACCATTTGACTAGAACAAGCACGGTGAAAGCCACTTAAGGAAACTTTGCTTCAGTTCCAACATTTGAAGTTCTGAAACCCCTACACGCTCTGTGACACAACGACGTAAGTGGCTGGGCCAAAGCATTTAACTCTCCTTTGTACTCTACACAAGGGTTACGAATGAAGTAATTAACACTCACAGGAATAGCACAGCTGGGTTACAGAATTATATCCCATATAATGTTATACATAGCTTTGTGATATCTCTGCTCTAATACAAATGCCATTGGACGGCATTTAGTCTAATGCCATCGGGTGACAGAATGAAAGGAAGGGTAACGCGACCAAGACGCACCTTTCCACACCCTCGTTAAAACAAACAGCTTATCAAAATGCACGCTCAGTTTAAAGACCTGAAAACAGCGAGAGTGAACGTACATCTTTACCAGCACTTTGGATTACAAATTAATTCACTACACAACTTCTCAGCCTTATGGCATTTCCTCCTGGATTTCTTTTCGGAAATCTGGTTTCCTTTCAAGAAGCAATTTTTCAGAATGTCTCAAACCTGGCTGCCCGAGGACACAACTCGTCCCGCTGTCAGGGAAGCGGCATTCACAACATTTGCCTATGCTCCCTTCCCAACCACTGACCTTCAGTCACACAACGCCCCTGACAGGCCATTTAGGTTCAATGAAGGCAGGCATTACCTTCCAGAAAGTTTACCGCACACAGCCTACAAAAGAGGAGAGGACAGAGATGGGAAATGAAGATTATAAAATCTATACACAAACATGCTATGTGCATTACACAAACTCTGTGCTTAGCCTGGTTACAGTGAATGTCATTTCGGCTGCTCCTGGGAAGATGCTTCAAATACCAGTGACGGCTGCGGTGTAAGACTGAGGGCAGAGAAGAATATGCTTTTTGAAAATAACCTTGGGAATCAGGCCCACGTGCTGGGTTCTCTACCCTCATAGTGGACAAACACGCATGTCACAGCACCCCGTCCCTTTTTACCAGACTCCAATTTATTTACTCGCATTATTTGTTTAATCTGATTATAAAACCCCACGATAAACTCTTGCCAAACCCTTCCCACTGAGATCCTCACACATGGTGCTATTATTCCTCCTATTGAAGGTGTTCTGGACTTTTACTGGAAATAAGAAAAGCTCTGTGTGTAAAATTGCATATTTAAAACAGTAAATTCTTTCAGCATTTGCCAGACTTGCTTAACGGAATACCCTACTACTGATAGAAATTAAATCCTTTGTCACAGTACCACAAAAATATTGGAAATTATACTGAAGATTTTCTAACACCATTATAAGCACTTCATAACCATCCGCCAGCCCTTACTAATCTTTAAGGGAAACTATTTAACTCCATGCCATCTGAGAGAAGAGACCAAGGAAGGCTGAGGATGCTACAGGTAATACTAGTCCTTTACATATGAAGCCTTGTGGCTTTTTGCTCCCTGTCCCTGATCTGGATGAAGGCAAATAACCTTTGTGAATTAGCCGCAATGAAACATGGGCAGAAGGCCAGAAAGGGAGAAGCAGGGGAAGAAAAGCAGCTACACAAGGCACACTCCTTCTTACACTGTTTCAACAGATTTTACAAGAACTCTGCATTCTCCAGGACAACACGGACAGTGAAACCCAAGTTCAGGGTCCCTGGGAAAGCTGCCATGAAAAGTCTCCCAGCACCGGCACCTGTGTGCAACAACACCTCTACGCGCTGTTTCTTCATACACCCTCAACTCATCTTCGGGACTTTCTACAGGAATTCCGCCATTCGCTTTCAAAGATGCAGTCCTGTATTTTGTGGGGAGCCCCATTACAAGCCCCCAGACGCGAACCAGACGACGGTGTAACCGTGTATTGGCAAAGAGCCATGCTGGTTGCAGTCACTAAAAGGATCATCAAAAACGTCCTCTGGGCATGTAAAACCTTACAGCCACGCAGCGGGAGGAAGGAGCTTTCCTAGCAGGCAGACACTGGGATTTTTCCTGGCCTCCCCCCAAGACAAGCTTGAAATATTTTATATATGTGTATAGTCATAGGCACACATTTTTATATGCATGCCTGTGACATATATTTGACACTATTTTAATTTATAGAGCAAGTAAATGACACATCATGCATACGTCTGACTCCCCACACATGTCAAGCTGTAACAAGACTAGTTACCTTGTTTCTGCCATGGATTCTTTCTCACAGGAGGGGAAAATAAAGTAACTAGAGTCCCAGTAGCACTTATACAAAACACTGTCACATACATTTTGTAAACATCAAAGGCCAGACAAATTAAAGAAGCTGCTCTGTTCTATAAAACCTACATTCCGCCATTTCACCAGAGCCGAAAATGACTGAAAATTCACTACAACATTTAATACTACCCACAAGAACAGAAATACATTTTTATTTAAAAATCCACTTCTTGCACTGCTCAGCAGCTCTGAATGCCCTCCAAATGAAATCTGAGTCCATTATATTAATAAAAGTTCTGGCTGTATAGAGGCCATTAAGCAATCTCTCTTCAGATGAATGAATCCTTCTTCATTGTAAATTGAGAATCAAATGTACTGGAACAAATGTTTACAGGACATTTCACAGAAGGCACCGCCTGCATTCACACCCCTTCTTTTAAGTTCTCTGGTAGGTCAAGTTGATGAATTTCAAGCCAGAGCTCATCCATCTGTACACGATACAACTGTATCAAGGAAACATCTGATGCCCTTTTCCGTGTCCTCAAGTCTAATCTGCTGGTCCCATCATTTATGGTGGGACCGTATGTGCTTATCGGGAACCAAAACATTTCGGTGCTGTTCTTCTCACTGGGGTCCCCTGTGGTCCCACCTGCACACAGCAAGGCAGACAGTGCCCACGGTCAATAAGCACAGGTGCTTTGTAGCATGAGTATGTTAACATCCAGCTTGATGCCCTGCCCATGAACTCTACCATTGCTTTGTATTTGTAATATTGTAAATATTACACACTACTTCTGTTAGACAACAACTTTCCCTGCAGGTTTGAAAGAGTCCCACATCCACAAATAGGAAGTGTTTCCACACTTCTGTTTGCACAAGAGAGAAAGAATCTTAAAAAGTGGGTTCATGGAAAGAGCTCCTTACAGTAAACGAGCGAGAAGAAAGGAAAGAAACTTTAAAATCTTGGGGGATTGCTACAAGACCGTTTACTCCCCTTATTGAGGTTCTGTGGCACGTCCCACCGGTAGACGTAACACAATTGTCACGGACTTCGATGTCACCTAGATGCTGATGCCACGCAGATTAACAGCTCTCCTCTGGGAGGACACGAGGGTGCCGACCAATTACTTTCAGAGGTGCCTGATGGCTTGAAAGCCACGTGCTAGCATGGAAGCATGAAGCGTTTTGAATGTCAGATTCCTCATACCAGATAGTTAATTGTCTGCCTGACAGACAGTCATTTTGGACTGGCTATATATTTTTTAAATTAAATGCCAAGTGTGATCTTTTGGTTGTGCTCTCCCATAGGGACAGGAGACATCTCAGCTTTCCTTGCTGCTTTTCCCTCAAATGACTTTTCTGACCTGAATTTAAGAGGTGACAGCTGATGATAACTGATTTATTAGTTTATATAGCACCGCTGTTATGCCTTGAGATTTCTCAGCCGATGTAAAAGCACAGCTCTGCCCTATAGAACCAAAGGCTGAGGAAGATTTAGAGCTCCGCAGAAGTAAAAGCATTCTGAAGTCAAATTTCTACCCAAAAAGCCGAATTTAAATAATTTGGTTACACAAGTCTAAACTGAAAACCAACGAGCTTTAAACACTATCTAATAAAAACCAGTATTAAAGCCACTCTTTTTGCATGAAAAGCCACACTTTTTGCACAAAAGGCCAAAATAACAGTTTTTACCAGGGCACTAAAAAGGAACTACAGATCAAGCTTTGCATCGCTCACAAATGCTATGTGCAAGGGAACTGTACATCCACTCGGCTCATCTTCCTTGCTCCTAGCAACCATGTTTGTCCTCAATACGCACTCTCCAGCTTGACACCAATAACAGACACTGCTCAAGAAACAGGAGAACAGCAGAGACAGCAGACAGCGATCAAAACAGAATTGCGATGCAGTGCTGCAACTCCCCGAGTCAGGACAAGTGCTGCTGGGCACCATCGCAAGAACTAGCAAGATGTTTTGCAGACAAGTGAGATTTGGCTTTACTTCAGGCTTCAGGACTTCACTACAGGTGAGCCACAAGCCAGAAACCTTATATTAATCGCTTATAACAGCCTGAATGCAGCATCCCTGTCTCTCCCGACGTAGGCAAGCACAGAGTTTCCAGGATTCAATCCCGTAACTCCATCACTGCATGGAAAGGTATGCCAAGAGCAAATCAACAGAGAGATACCTTGAAAACTGCTTTGGAGGGTTTAGAAATAACTTGATCAAGACAAGGAGACACAATGCTACAAAGAAAAAAAAATATGTAAAGAACTGCAGATGCCACCATGGAATATATAACAGCAGAGTTAAGACAACTCTTCGCATCATAGGGTTTGCCCCTCAGCACCATGAAGAAAGGCAGAAATCTAGCTAGGAAGCAATCATTTGTCCCAAAGCTTATAATCACTTGGGCAAGAAGTTGGAATCAAGAGAGAAACACTGATACGTCTTAATTTCTGACCTCAAGCTTATACCACACACACCAAAAAAAAAGGAAATGTCATGAGAGACTGAGAAAAACCAAACCACAAGTACCCTCCCCCCAATGCCATTTTCCAAGTAAACTCCGTGTCCATGAAATTAAAACTAATGCAGTGGAAAGGAAGCAAGTAATCATGCAATATGGAAAGCAGAGATAGATCAAGAGCCCCAGGAAAAAAGAAACAAGAGATGGGAATTGAAGGCTGCCAGTGCTGACCTGAAAGAGGATTTAACTTCCCATGTTTTAAATCAGCTTTGTCAACACCTTTCTGATTACATTATGTCCATCTGTATTACATAAAGCAAGGTTTCTGAAGTCTGTCTCAAGGATCATACAAAACGAAGATGGAAAAGACCTACAAGGTCAGCTTAAAGCACACCTCATAAACAAACGGTAAATGGATTGTATTTAATCCCTGACCACAAAATGAAAACCTGGCATAACTAAATGGTTTACTGTGATTGATTCTACAAAGTTGAAAGCTGTAATTGCTACTTTTGATGGAAGTTCATAGCCGGGAAGCCAAAATTCAATTGTTTGGGAAGCCACTGCACAAGAAAAATTAGTAGAGTAACAGTAGATTACAATAAGAGAATGTTTAGCAAATCATTTGAATGAAACATCATTCGAATACCAGTAAGCACAAACCAAACTGAATGTCTCCGAACTACTCTATGCACCACCTGCGCTAATAAGGAAGGATTTATTGCCTAGGTTTCGAAGTCCAGATCGCTGGTTTTCAACTTGCGGTCCGTGGATCTGCCGGGGTCTGAGAACTGCTAGTACGGGTGAGGAGAAGTGAAAAAAGGAAAAAAAAAGTTCATTGCTGCTATGCAGCTATTCAGTATATAAGGACCTTTCCAGGGATGAAATTTTGCAGGCAAGTTTGTACGTACGCCCAAATAAAGAGGGCTGGAAATCACCGAGCTATGGGAATAGAGATCTTAACAGGATCATCAGTATTAAAAAGACATATTAATTCTATTTTAATGATTGTGATTGTTTACAAAAACAGATCACGTAAATTACAGCCACAAAGATAGTTCTGAAATACTTCACAGCATCAGAATTTCCAGCTTTTCCAATTTTCAAATTCAGTCCGGTAAAACCATACCCACACCCAGGGAAGCTGAGGTCGAGATCCCCAACGCACTGTGATAGAGTCGAAGGAGTCGTGTGATCCCTAATATTAATTCTTGTTATTCAGCTCTAGAGGGCAATTCACAAGGTCACAGAAAACCACTCATGCATATTTTTGGTTCTGGGGTTTCTGTTCCTATAAAATACTTTTTTTAAAGAAAAAAATCACTTTCCTGCTAGATTTGCATCACCACCTGTTAAATACTCAGCTGTCCATCAGAAGAGAAATCCCTCTGACAAAAAAACCAACTCTTGTTTTTATTAACCTTTCATTTAAGAATATATGACATCAGAAAAACATTTTTAAATGAAAGATATGAAGTCTTAAAATAAAGACCTTTCTTAAATGAGCAGTATCACTCGATTAATTTTTTTAAATGCCAGAGCAGACATGTTAGCCCTTCCACTGTTAAGATGTTCTTACAGAGGGAAGCAGAGAAGGCCAACAGTGCTGCAGAGATTAATTAATATATTGGTTTCTTGCCCCGTTCCAACTCTCTGGATAAGCTTTAATACAAGCTCCAATACGGTCAGACAGTTAAGCTATCTTTGCTCAAGGGTTTGATGGATATTTTGAAGTCTAATAACTCAATCTTTTTATTAATTTGCAAGAACATTTGAGCCACATGTTCTGAGTTGCCAAAAGTTGCACGAACAAGATCACCTGGAATTTAAAACCTGTGGCAAACGGGCAAGCCTGGGTAGGACAGTTCCCACTTCAGCAAAAAGATATCTTCAGATACAACAGGCTGGCCTCTGCAATCGTCTCCCCCCCCCGCCACTTGATTTCTTCATATCCCCAACACAACACCCACACCCCCACACATTACACAACCCCTTCCGACCCTCAGCTGCAAAAGCAAAGCTCCTCAAGCCTGCAGGTGAGTACTCTAGTGCTTGAGGGCACTGCCTGCATTCTCACTCGCACATACTTGGGCTGGCTGTCAGGGTAACCCCCTGTCCTCAGCCAGCCATGGTAGTTCTACCAGCAGGACCTCGACACCGCCGATCAGATCGCAAGTACCTCCACAGTGTCAAACAGCTAACCACTGAAGAGATGCTCTTCACACCCGTCAAGGGGTAAGGAGGGATGCTGGGATAGAAGCCAACACCATACCATAAACTGTTATTGTTTCTTTTCCTCAAAACCAGGTTCTGCAGGCATACCATTAATGCCAATGCCGAACCATCTCCGGAAAATCTTCTCTAAATTTGAAAGCAACAACGAGCAACTAGGAGCCAACAGACCCACCTTCTTTTTATTCTGCTCTTCTGCTGTAGTTTTGGCAGCTTCGTTTACTGCATCTTGTCTCACCCGGTCATGGTTTATGTCTGAACTCAGTAACAACCATCTCAAAGTACATCAGTAAGTACAGGGATACATACTGCGTGCTCTGGAAGGGATTGCAACATGTACCTAAGAGCTTTGTTGAATTGAGCTGCAATGATTTGCATCCAGGTTTTGCATAACTGGAATGCCTTTAAACACTTTATGAAAAGACTAAGTTCTTGGAATATTCAGCTTTTATAAGCTGTGAGCCATGTTCTTAGTTATTAAAAAGCTTTATAAAAATAATCACAGAATCCTCATGCTTTTGCATACATATATCACTGAACAAACCTGCTATTTTGTTTGGCAACGCATAAAAGACATTGTTTTAGTAGGTGCTTGGCATTTTCTTTCAGATGAACACAGTGACAGTAAATAAAACAAAATCCACAGGAACACATTTCTCTCATCACTTTTGCCCAGTACTAGAAAAAGAATTAGGAAATCACTGAACAATCACTGAGCCCTGGCTTGGATATCTTTTGTTTGATTCAGGAACAAACATAACAGTATTAAAGGGAATTGCCTCTAGGAAAAAAAGAGTACTAACCTCTCATTTACGCTTAATAAATCGCTAAAAGCAGCTCAAAAGTTGCAACATAGAAGAGAGATGGGGAAGGATGGCTGCTCCTGCCCTTCCTGCTCCACTGAGAAGCCTGAACTCGGGCACCATCAACAAAAAACTCTCATGTGCTAGCCGCAGCAGGCTGTCCTGCGTCTCCCTTCCCCTCCCACTCGCCATGGTCTGAAGGATCTACGCTCCAGCCCTGGCGCAACAGGGCTCAGACTGCTGCCACTCACTTTTCTCGCCCAAACGACAGCAAGACAGGTACCATCTCACCAGGCTCTTAGTGAAAACCTCTTCCCTGCAAGTCCTTTGCAATCTCCTTGGTTTGAGTTGTTTGATAAGACCACATTTTCTCGGCCAGTCCTTCACCTCATGTCTTCCCCACTGCCCAGCAAAAGGAGTTCCAATCTTCGCTCAAGTCTTCAAATATTACCATGACACAAAGCAGTAATGAAACCCCTCTCCTTACAGCTAGTCCAAATGCAGCAAAGATCAAAGCATAGGTCAAAATTGCAAAGCATGACCCAAACCTAGATCCAAGAACACTTATCTGGGCTGATCTCTCGCTTATTTGTAGTTTAGTGCCAATGCAAAGCCACGGTAAATTTAATCTTTCCTCGTAGAAGCATATACTGCAAAAATGATGCTTTCAGCACGTGGCACAATCAAGTGCAATCAACTAATCGGTTACAATTAGCCTCACATGCTGTTAAGTGACAACTGTTCATAACATGAAACATTTAAAACTTGTCCAGTCAGCTAGCGGCTTAGCAGGGAAACCCTTTCTTTAACTGAACCGTCTACACAGGGCCAGTCACCTACCTAGAGCTGCCCTTTCTAGCTATCAAATACACAAATACACTGTTTTGCCCAGCGTGGCTACGGCACACTCTGTAGAAGCAGCCAGGGGAAAAAAACCAAACATCCAAAGTAGACTTGCTAGTGAATACCCATGAGGAAAAGAATGGAAATGAACTCTGGGACACCAGAACCTGATTAGCTGAACAAATACTACAAGATCAGCATAAGCAAATAAATAAAGAGTAGCTCCACCGATTCTGACTTAAATAACTAGCCTTGAGTGGCGGCCCTCACATCATATTTACAACAGCACTCTTCCTGTGCTACTATCACTCCATGCCGATGGTGTCATCAGCAGCAAGGAAGCTGCTCAGTCCTTTCTATGTCTAGAAATCACTACTAATACATTTCACTATTATTATCCCTACTAGATTGTTCTTGACCAGATAAACAGAATTAAATGGTGGCCTACAACTACTCCAAGTCCTCAGGGACAGATTTAAGCAGGTGGGGGTCATATGGGCATAAGTGCAAAGCCATACCGTAATTATTTCTCGACAGCAGGGAGATGTGCATCACAAACAGGTCGTTCTGTGGCTAACACAATACTGGAAAGGAAAAGCACTAACCAGATCCGCCTAGGCCACCCGCCTGCGACTCGCATTTCTGATGCACGACATGAGGACATGGAAGTGGCTGCAGTGCAGTAAGTCAGATGGAAGGGCGACGAGTGGAAGCAGCACCGGAGAGCTGGACGCAGACCAGAAAGTAAAGGTGCTATAGGGGTCAAAACACCTCACAGTGGTTCAGAGTACATTTCCATTCTTACCTTGCGCAGGACCAATGCCAGCACTACAACAGATCCAGTGTTGAAGCAGCCTTTAACAGTTAAAAAAACATATTTACTTTGCCCTTTTGGAATTATTTGCAATTGTTAAATATCTTTTTCAGTGACTAAAAAAACTGCTCAACATAAAGGAAAGAGATCATTGATCTCCCTTGCCTTGAGTTCTCAATGATACAGCTGCAACCACTACTGTCCAATCATTTTTACCTTCAACACCCACACACATTTTTGGTACAAAAGCATTCGAGCTGGCACGCATGTCTGCTGTGAATGGAAACCCTGCTGCCAGGTTTCCTGCTGCCACGGAGATGAATAAAGAACAATTAGCCAAGGCTTCAGTCTAATTTAGATTTATTTTTCTTTCTGGAGGAGAGACTGAAGGATGGCACATCGTAAAACAAAAATACTAACTCTAGAGGCTACTCAGATGAGCGCAGCACTGAAATCCCACGTGTAACCTCTATTAGAAGGACTTCTGATAATAAGCAGTGTTGTCTAGTGACCCCAATTATGCTAAATGCTGTACTTGGATATGCCAGGAGACTATAAAAGGCCAAGGCAAGGACTGCCTACATTAAAGCAGAGAAGAGGTGAGCAAAGGGAACACCTCCATCCATTTTCTAACAACCCAAAGTAACTGACAGCTCTAGTAACACGCCCAGTATTTCAGAAGACTGAGCCTCAAGTAGGCAATAACTTCAGTTTCACAGTTCCTAACCACAAAGACCTTTCACTGTAGCACAGCTTTTATCCTAAGGCACATAAATTCCCAAGACCTTAGCAGGGCCTGGAAGAAAAAAATCAGGACAGAGGGAGAGCACCCCGGTCCCGTGCAGACACGAGGATCACGCACTCTCCCCTCATCCAGCCCTTCCCACAAAATGTTCCAGGCTGATGTAGAAGAGAACAGGAGCCGGCCCCAGCCCAGCTTACCAACAGATAATTAGGGCACTCTCTCTGAGAATACAGTCGCGCAGGCTCAGGGGAGCGTTGAATTCCACTGTTTCCCAATCTGTGGCTCTGACCGCAAAGGTTTATGCAATACCTGCTCCTCTCCTTTGCCCATTACCTTCTAAACTTCTTTTGAAAGAGATAGGCAGAGAAAGCAATAGCTACATACAGCAATACTGGGACCACTAATCCTAGAAGTACTGGGCTGCAGAAATCAGTGTTATCGAAGTGTCTGTGCGGCACAGCTTCAAGCCAGCACTTTCAGCCAGCAATGACATTTCTGTAAGAGCCCAAGAAGCCATTCAAGGGCTATTTCCAAAAGCGGCAGCTCCCCACCTCTCCCCAGCCATCTGATGCCATACCTTCCCCGTGCCTGCAGAGGTGCTTGCCCATCTCTACAGACAGTGCCCTGCAAAAATAAGGACATTTGCAAAACGACTAGCTTTCCACTGGATCAGTAGCAAAGCACAGGGCTACAAGAATCCTGTTGCAGTAATGAAAGTGGCAGAGGTGGAAAAGCCTCGTTCAGCCTCAGCATCACCTTCGTTCACCTGCCCTGGGCTGCGCTTTCACAAAGAGTGCACGAGCAAGATCCTAACTTGCTCCTCAGGGACCTTCTTTTGACTTTGGCCACCTCCTGTCCTATGAAGCCTCACGTGGGCTCTTGCAGATCCCATCCCGATGCATACCTGTGTCTCTTCACGCCGAGTGACAAGAATTTGGACACTTCTCTTAGCTTTGCAAATGCTGGAGCTGAGCACCTGAGGTTGTAAGGGTGCTGCAATGCTTCATCATGCAACGTCACCCAAATCCTTCAGGAACGCCAGGGCTCAGGAGAAAGAATAGTTTTGTTCGTTGTTATTTATAATTAACTGGAGGGGGAAGCATCTGAAACACTAACACTTTGGGGAAATAAAAGGTCAAGCTTCTGGGTTTTGTTTTGGGTTTTTTTTTTTTTCATTTGAAAAGCAAACTATGAGCACCAAAATATAAACATTACAGCAACAACCTATGACTGAGAACAAGGACATTCTAAAACTGAAAAAAGCATCAGTCAGGAATTTTCACCCTTTTAAAAAACAAAACGTATTAATTGCACAGCTTCGCAGTTTTGTGGTTCTAGGTAACCTCTTTAATTTTACTTCGGGCAGGCCAAGAAAGTCCCTGAAATACCAACCCAATTTTAAAGGCAAAAGGAAGGCAGGACAAAGCAAAACGAGAAAAAACTGAACTACATATTCATGGACAAGTCAAGACTGAAAATATATTCAAAGAACAACAAAAAGAGGACCACTCTAATGCATTACAAAGGCTGAAAAATAGACAAGGTGTTTAATTGCCTAAGCAGATGCCAGCAGTAGAATGTATGAAAAGGCAAAAACAAACAAGGTTTTCTGTCCCCTCAGTTACAAGGTAATACGCCTGCATTCGCCAGCTGCCTCTGTGTAAGGAAAAAGAGTAATTTCTAAACGTTAACATTACCACAGGAATAACAGCTTATTGAGCAGAGGACAAATTCTGCCGTTAGTACGTGCCTCACTCACCCTGATCACAGAGAGGTACCATGGGACCATCTGAAGGGTTCCGCTGGGCAGAACTGCTTGAAATAGTGCAGTTATATTAAAAGCCGGAGGAAAGAAAAAGGTACGTGACAAACCGGTTCAAGACTCCAGGAAGCAAGCCACACCAATGACTGGCGAGTTGTGCAATGACTCAGCAGGAGTAAAAAAAAAAAAAGGGAAAAAATACAGCAGCAGATAGCAAAGTTTTTTCTGTAAGATATGACAGCTATTATTAAAAAAAAGTAAAATATATAAACAGGAAGAGTTCCCAGCCTGGAATTCTGCCTGGTCCCATAAGCTCTGTGCACAAAGTTGTTTCTCCTAATCAGCCATTCTTTATTACCCTTGCAGCACACCTGAGCAAGGAGAGGAGCAGGAAACTGAGCTGGCTTTAACCCCTGCTTCACCACTACCTCTGCCTAGGTAGGCTGATAACATGCTTCTCTCGGTGAGCTGGATAGGAAGTTAAGCCAGGACAGAAGTCAGATAAGCACACAGCAGAAAGAAAAGGCTCGCCCGGGGAATCCAGCACCAACCCAGAAAGGAGCAGGAGCGTGACAAAGCAGGAGGGCCAAGCCAAGGAACACGGTCAGGACGAAGGTGACCTGGTATTTCTGCACCTCCTCTGTTGGTCTCCTGAGAAACTAGCACAAAATATAAGCTCCCGTTTTACTCGCATAACTTTAAAGGACGGCTCTGCCATGCATGTCTGTTGAGGCTCAACAGCCCTCCCTGAAACGGTAAGATTAAATGTAATCTGTTAAACATCGATACTGTAGTCCAACCAGATGGATGAGGCAAGTCAAGCTGTGCAATTTCACTGCTCAGTTTGAACACATTCTTGCACTCATTCTCTCCTTTATAAACCTTTATGCAAATAGCTTTTCAGGAACGTTTAATCCTCCACCCTCCCAAATTACCCCTGAAGCACTGTCGGCCCTTCAGTTTGGAACCTAGCTGCAGGAGAAACACCAAGGCATTCCAGGTAGCTGCCTGGCTTGAACAACGTGGTAAAGCTCTGTGAAATTTAAGCAGATGCTTACATGCTTTGCAAGGCTGGGGTAAAAAAAAAAAAATGTATCAGGTAACCGTAATTCCTTTCCATCACTCTGCACTCGCAAACCCAATCACTTGAAAAATACCATGCCTTATCGCTTCCTTCTCCTCTGCCTTTAAAATCACCGCTGGCATGGTTCCACCAGTGTGAATTCTACACAGTACCTCTGCCACCATTTTGCCTACGCATCAGGGTAATAAAAGATGAGAGGATGCCAACACCTTCTCTATGCAATAGGACAGTTCTGTAAGACTGTGTGGGCTAAAGCAGGGAACTATAAAGTCACAGACGAGGAGGGGAAAAGGCCAGAAAATCGGAATGGGGCAGTGGAACAGATAACAGTACTTAGAACGATTTTCTAAATGCTCTCCTTTGCCATCAAACCACCCTTTACGGCTCACACAAGACACTTTCCATTCCCACTATTGAGAAAATTAAACCCTCCAAGGCAAGGAAGGCAAGGAGCTGCACGGCTAGCACACGGAAATACATCAAGATGGACCCTGGACTGTTGTGTCAAAACAAGCTACAGTTAAAAATAGGAACTCACAGTGAGGATAATCACCACACCTGCAACACCGTCCGGACACCCGTGTCAACATTCACCACTCCCCAGCGCCCTGTGCAGGATTCTTACAGTTCGAGGGGCTGTGAGGGGAAGCTAATAAACAAGGACAACCCTGTGGAAAATTACACGCAGCCCCTAAATCCACCTTTCCATCCTGGTTCAAAAGACCAACAGGAATAAAATAAAATAAAATTCTGCCCTGAAGTATTCGTTCTACTTGAGCCACACTTCACAATTAAGTCTAAACATTCCTGCAAAATAGCTGTTTTTGTCATTCTTGCTTAAAAAATGGTGTGAACGATGCGCAAGGCAACTCGGCACCGGCGGAGTCCATGAAACATGGAATAAAACCCAAGAGTCTCGGTTGCCTTCTTTCCTTCACAACAGCCTTCTCTCCAAACAACGCGACCACGGGCATCATGCTTGTCTAACTCCCTCTTTGCACAGCAACACAGGAACATGACATTTCTCCTTACCAGTCGCCCCCCCGCCCAACGATGTGCAGTGGGGGGAAGAAGTTACTGGGAGGAGAGAACTCGCAGACTCCGGTCTCGCAGCTAACACAGCATGCAGTGTGTTAATTGGTTTTTTTCAGTATGACTAAGGGAACATTTCATTTCAGTTCATATTGCATCACATCAGAAGCTGGAAGATTTCACTGCAACCTTTAATTGTCCTGACTCATGCTGGCAGTAATAAAATGCCCTCTTGGGAAAATAAATAAATAGGCAAATAAAGCCTTAATGATCTGGTAAAGTACCTACCAGTGAAAAGCACGCTGTCCGATTATTTTTAAGACATTAAAAAGGGTTGCAGGCATAGTATGCCAACCTAGAAGGACAGGCGATTAACAGATTTATAGCTTTTTCAGTCTGACAGGAAAAAAACAAGTGTGGATCAGCTTTTGAAAGCATTTGTCTCAAGCACCCAAAGGGCAATCTGGAAAATGAAAGCATTTCTATTACGTTGGCACTTGGGCAGGAAAGGCAGGATAATGAAGGGACCGGCCTATTAGCCTTCCCAAAGAAATGAGATATTGTTGAAACTAGCACACATTAATTTCAGCACCCATGAAAACAGCAGTAAACAGGGCTCTTCAGGCTTTTTTTTTCCTCCTTCCCCTCCCTCTCAGCAATCATGATTGATTTTAGAACTGACACTCGCAAAAGAGACTTTTTAGTGCGTAATGA
Source organism: Steatornis caripensis (assembly GCA_013398225.1). Classification (NCBI taxonomy): domain Eukaryota; kingdom Metazoa; phylum Chordata; class Aves; order Caprimulgiformes; family Steatornithidae; genus Steatornis; species Steatornis caripensis. The sequence goes on from VZSC01014390.1 coordinate 111,672, forward strand.
ATACCTCAGCAAAAAGAGAAGGCTGTGAGAGAATAGGTTAAAGAACAAAAAAAGGAAGAATACAGCGAACAAAGGCACAAAACTGTACCATAAAACACAACTTCCAGGGAACAGAGCAGCCTAACAGACAGCGCTTTCAAGACACTCCTCTGGAGGACTGGGCTCATGGAAACAGCTGAAGAAATGTCCCGGAAAGCTAGTCACCTGCTCCTCACATCACCTCCTCCCTACCTTAACGCTCGGAAAAGAAAGTTCATCTTGTCCTCAGGCAAGGGAAAACCCCAGGGCAACAATAACGGCACAGTAGCCATCACTGAATCTTCTTAGCAAGGAGGAAAAACACACCTAGAGGGAGAGGGGAAAAGGTGAAGAGTCTGAAATAGAAGAAGAGAAAGGTCATGAGAAAGTTCCTTTCAGAGCCAGGCCCTTCTCCCTGCTCTCACAGTGAACAAGGCCGGTGGCATCCCGGAGGGTTACGACTTGGTTATCTGCACCTCCCTTGCTCCTCTGGTTTCGTCCCCAGCCTGATGCTCACAGGCAGCTCAGAGACTGAGTCACTACTCCGTGTGACAGCCCAGGCCACGGCTCCTTGGCTCCTCTGCAGGCTTTTCCCTCCCAGAGACAAATGAGCTCACTGAAATGCTTTTCCCAAACTTTGTTCCGATTTTTTTTAATGTTCTTTCCTTGTTTAGAAAAACATTTGTGATAGCTACCAAAGTTGTTCTTGATGTCAAACAACACAGAAGAAGAATCAGCTGCTCTGCTCTTATCTCTGAAATACAAAGTGATCAGGTAATTAGCCAAAGATTTTCACATTTAATGCAAGTCTTAGCAACGTGTTTTGCAAGAAAACTCTCAGCACTTATTTCCACGAGTTTCCTAAGATCCTCACGGTTAACTATATATAAAAGTCTTTCCAGCAAAATCTAAATGATCCCTTAGCTATATTAGTGTCCTCTTCTAGCTCACTATGCTTTATTTTTCACATACCAAATGAACAGGCAATACCTTCCCGACCTGATGTCTCCCGCTACGTTCTGGAAAACCTACAGACAGGAGCACAGTTGGTAGAAAATGACAACTTCTTCTGCTTTTGGATGGAGATGGATATCATCTTGTATTCCCATTATATCATTAAGGCTTTCAACACACTTTTTATTTTAAATGCAGCAGTAATTAAATATGTTCTCCAAAAATGTCAGCATTTTGTTCTCGCAGCACATGCAAACAGATCCAATACACGGTTAGAATAGAAAAAGATTTCCTACCACACAAAACATGTTTGCACTCGGAACTTTCTGCTAGGCCACACTAACACTGTGACAGCACTTCCCACTTTAACAGTTGCCGTAACCAGCTCGCACCAGCTGCTTACACACAAAGGAGCTCAGGTAGAAACAGTGGCAGAAAACATGGAGCCGACCCCTTTCTCAGATTGGATGTCTTATTTTCCACCAGCATGCTGCCACACACTTCCCAAAGCACACAGAGCCGGTCAGGTTCAATTAATTTCTTTTAGAACACTCAGGATGCCTACAGAGTAATAAAACAATGTTTAAAGTATCATTTTTATTAAGTTTCGAGGTTCCTGATATTAGCAAAAGGTATTCCTTGATGTGCGTTTTTTCCCTCCTGTTCTGCTAGCACTTAGATTGGAAAATGTCAAACATTCATGAGTACCGTTCCGCTGATTTAACTACCTCGAAGGGAGCTGGGAGAGGGCAGTGTTTGGGCCAGGACTGGGAAAGGCTGTTTGAGAGACAAGGCATGGCGTCAGCAGGCATAGCAATAACGTATTTATGGAACCAGCAAAAGCAAGTGTCATTCACCTAGTCAGAGGTTACATCTGTACATATTCTAATGTGCCTATTGTATTGAACTTACCAGCTATTGGCTTCCTTTGAATTCCTAATAATTATTTTTCCAAAGATCGTTTTACCCCCATTTTTATGAAATACACACGCAAAGGTAAAGTCATTATCTAGAAGCAGTAAGAAATACCTGCAGTTTCTATTTCAGCATTTCCCCTCTTCAAACCGCATGGAAGATGACGAAATTTATTTCCAAAACCAGTATTTCTTGTTTGCTACCAGTGCTGCACACGTGACCGTACTGCCTACCGATCAGCACTTACAAAACCCAGTGAGCGATGATAAAACACCTTTAAAACCCCAAACAAAGACCGTTTTCAGAGCACTCTGCCGCCAGGCATCTCAACACTCCGGCTGGAGCTCCTCATGCATGACTTGGTAGCCAAAGGGAGCAGAACATCATCAGCTGAGAGCTCACCAGCACTCTGCGAAGTGCCATGACGTGAACTCGCAGTTGCGCTGATCACTGACGCGGTGCACAGCAGTCACGCTCGTGCTCACCTAGACGTTCTCAGCGCAGTGACCCTGCCAGTACCTTTTTCCTCGCTTCCCAATAGCACAGGGAGCCATGCTGAGAAGCACAGGATGACTGCAAGCTCTCACCTTTCATTAACATGAGAGGGTCTAAATTAATCTGTTCTCCAGAAAGTCACATCTGGCGCTTTAACCTGGGAGCCCCCGATCGCACTGCAGCTCTGAATCAATATTATTTAGCAACGAGCCTGCTCTCTTCAACTTTTTCACTCATTTTAGAAAAACGTGTACTGGAACACTACGTATCCTGCCGTTTTACTGCGTACTGCGCACCGGTCCCAATGTTTTTACATGGGCAAGCGCAGACAATATCATCCCTGAGCATGAAGTGTATGTTGTCTCTCTTAGGCCGAACAAGCAGGTTTTCTCTAGCAGGTAACACCAGGGTATGTTGCCAGAAACGTAGTGTCCTCAAACCTCCATGCAATGCCACATCGTACATTTCATCTGTAATTGCACAGGACCTGTTTTCCAGTAAGTAGCTGTCTGAAGTTCTTTCCCACAAGTCTCTCAATTTCTGTGCATCCAGGCTCCCTGGTAATGCTTTTCCCTTAGCAGGCACCAAGAAATCTTCACGGACACAGAAGAGAGAACAGGCTAAAAAAAGTTACCTTTTGTTCTTTTATGAGCCACTGGGGATTTGTCAAAAATTTTCCCTATGCAGAGGCACATCTTGATTCAAAATAGGCCAGGCACTAATTAAAAAGCCTGTGTGGGCATCGGCTAGGTTCAACAACATTTTTACATCTCAATGGGTATTCGTTACCAATGCCATATCCTATGTCGATATATTGTGAGCTGTAATCAGATACGAAATCTCATTTGCAAAGTCTGCTGCACCAGCAAGATCAACACCTTGCCTTTCCCTGGCTGCTGTGGAGCTGGAGCTCATAAAAGGCATTACAGACTCCGAAGTCAAAGCACTACTTCATGGTAGTTCAACATGACACACAAAAACTGTTTATATATATATACAAACATATATGTTCCTGTCATTTCCCTGTACAAGACAAAGACCACTGCACAAGGCAGGCAGCATTAGCAGAGGGCCTCTTCCAGTACCTGAAACTCCACCTTTACCCAGTGAGAAGGCAAGGCGAAGCCAGCTGCTCACTCTCTGCATATATTTATAGAGCTCCACAAAGAGCAAGAGATGCTGCCACAGTACCACACAATTCTATGGAAGTTGTACTTAAGATCCCCTTCAGAGAGAACCAAAAGCATGTGCGTATTTATACACGCACGTGCAGGAAAAATACCTTGCCTGCTGTTTTTCAAGGAAGTGAGGAGAAATGTGGAGATATTTTTATTGCCAGACCAATGACTAGGACTTACACGACCTGCATAAACGTCGTCAGGACTGAACCTGGCCTTGAATTACAGGCACTTATCAAAATACAATGTGCGAGACTCAGCATCTTATTTCACTGCGAGTCTCTCAGCATTTTGTCTTTCCAAAGCTCCAGTCAGAGTCAAATAGTGAAGAAATATTCTCAGCTTTCACTATCGTTATTAAATCATCTTTCAGAGGAAAGATGAACAACATGACCCATCTCGCACTTAAAAACTCAAACTGGAGGGCAAATTTTAGAAAAAATAAAAATATCAAAGTGCACCTTAAAAGGCATAATTTTTAAAGTCAATCGTGTGTTTTTTCAGAAACTCAACTGCAGTTTAAGTGCTTGAGGGGGCAGTCATACTATACATGAAAGACACTCTAGCAGACCAGCATTTCTTTAAAATGAGTCTTTCAGTCTCCAGAGTGACTGCGTATACGCAGCCTAATGGAGGGAGGGATTCCCGTAAGAAAACACAGAACTGAAAAACCTACTGTCTTTGGTATAAAATAACACAGAGCAGCATTAGGATAAGGTAGTATCACATAATGGAAGAGACTGGAAGAAGCTGTAAGTCTAGAATTAAAGTGATGGAGAAATCCTTTTGGGAGCCGTGGTCATTTTATTCCTTTCGCTCTAAATTAAGTGTTATACTCACCCTGTTCAAGCACAGGACTATGAGTCAGCACTAGACCACAGGTAGTAACGGAAAGCGTGTCACATACAGGACCGTCATGTGCCCGGCCAGCCTCAAGCATAGGCAGAAGAAACACAACGTCAACAGGCAGAGGAAAAGTCGAAACCTTCTACACGTGACAAGGACGAGGTATGTTTTAAGCAAAGACATTTCAAACTCAATTACGAACTTACAAAATGTCGTTCTACTTCATTAGGACACCAAACAACGCAACGAACATAGAAGATACCCATGGTATTTCCACTAATGAACTTATTTTCCGTTCTCTGAAGAGAGAGCAGGAACAAAAAGGTGTAACACACGCGAGCGCGCATTACCACTCTACTATCACGTGTACATGTGTTTTAGGAACATCAGTACCTGCCAAGAGTAGACACATGCGCCTAACACAGCTGCGTGACAGTTTTAATACAGGCTTTCTCTTTCACACAACTTTATCTCATTCCTTGATCTAACATTTGCTCATAAAAAGCAAGTCAGATCTGCCAGTAAAGCAGATGTGAAGGAACAGAAGTAGAAAATACGTAAGTATTTACCCTATGGTATTACAGATGCTTTTCCCCTTCTCGTATAATCTGTGATTGGTGCCTGCTTGTGCTGTTTGCCAGTAGCATAAACGTATTAACCCCACCGTACACAGATCCAAGGACTGAGCACAAAACAAAACACCTAACTAAAAATAAACTGAAATTTTCTGCTGTTAATTTCTGCCACGATAATTTCAGAGGTACTAAAGGAGTCAAAAACCAGAAAACCACTCACCAAGCCAGTTTTAACTTTTTTCCTTTTAGCAATGTTTTCCAGAAATTAAACATCACAGTTATGTTGTTGTTAGCACCCAAATATATTCAACTATTTTTAACATCTTCACTACTCATCAACAGAGCAGAAAGCACTGAAAAGGCATAGAGAGCGCTATCTGCCCCACGAACTAGCATGATGTGCTTACACTATTGTTCTCAGTGACATTGAAATTTGCGTTTATATAGCAGTTTTCAGTACCCTCGCACATGTCGCTACACCTATCTCTACAGAACCCAGAGAAAAAGTGCATACCAAAATCACCCAAGTGGCATCGAACTCTTGAAGGATTGTGCTCCAGCTGGTACATTGCTGATGGAGCACAGGCTTGAATGGGAGTAGAACCATCAATAATCTGTGGAACCACTAGACAACTACAGGAATTTTTTTTTTTTTTTTTTACTTTTGGCCCTAGATTAACCCATCACAGCTTTTTGAACCCACACAAATTCCATCTTCAAAGTAGCAAGCTGGGAAGACTTGCAGACAGAGACTGTAACTGCTTCCCCTCCAGCCTTGCAAATCGAGCCTTCGCTGATACTTTTCTGTCTGCGAACGAACTGATCAGGATTCCTCAGCATTATGTACTTTAACAGGACTCAACATTAGGTGCCAGATTTAAGGAGCAGCTGCATTCCAGCTGGCATAGCTGCACATGCTCTTCCTTGCACAGTGAGCGGCCAAGAAGGCTCAAGCAACTCCAGCCCTACTCTGCCTGGTGGCTTTCCTGGCTGTTTTCTGTGCAAACGCGGTCAAACGTACATTCCATTGTTCAACTCACTGCATGTTGACTCACGTGAAACTAATGGAGAGGATTTATAATTATCTTTGCTCTGACATTTCCTCACCAGAAAAGAAAAAAAATAAGAGAAATCACAATCGAGAAAATGGATTCAATATTCAGTTGAAGAGAAACCTTTATCTTCACAAACTCTTGCGGTCAAGAAGTTCAGGTTTTCCCTTGCCATCTCATACTAGCATTTCTGACCTGAGCGTACTGACTAACTAGCACTGGGGGGCTAAGGTTCTCTCCTGAAGTTCATCAGCAGCACAGCAAAGACCAGTCTTCACTGCTTGTGCAATGAGCAAGAGTAGTTTCAGGCTTTATACATTAATTTTGAGATTCTTTTTTAAATTATCTAGAACTTCTATTTGAAATGAGCAAAGAGGTAATCCTGAGCTTAAAGAACAATAAGAGATCGGAAAAGGTCAGCATAAACATGCCCAATACAGAACATAACATTGTATTTGGGATCTGCCCGCATCTGGAATTCTTTCTGAGCAGCTGTTCGCGAGAAGTTCCATGTGTGGCAAAGCCCTTGAAAGGGAGAATGTATTCAAAACAGGGGACGCTTGCTGGAGAAAAGGTTTTTGTGCAATTCAGGCATCTCCAATGTTCGTTAACATACACTGAAGCGTGGAGAAGAGGTATTATTCCTACCAGTAACCAGTCCTACACACGAGCTGAAAAGCAACATCTCCAGCAAGCTAACCACTGCTGAAGAGCTGGAGAGAAGCCACTTTTGTCAAACGGACAGACACCACTGGGAAACTGGGTACACTAATTAAAAATTGGATATGCACCTTAAAGAGAAGAGGCTGTAAGCTACGGAGGTGCACAGAGAGGTCTAACAGGGAGACTGGTGGAGATTTCCACAGAACAGCTATTGCAACTGTTAACACGTCAACAATACTAAAGGCACTGGGTAAAGAAAGCACAGGAGCACAACTTCACTTCAAAACTAACATTGAGGTGTTTGGTTGGGTTTTTTTTAAAGCATCCACAGTCCTCCCTAATTTTGGTTTTGTTTTGCAGTCAATCCACCACGGATACTTTTTATAAGCATGGGGAAAACAGAAATAAGGGTGTCAACATGTATTCACAAATCAGATTGTGAGCTACAACACTTACAAAGAAACCAACCGCACTGCCCTAGGAGCCCGAAGCAGGCAATGAAAGCAAAAGCAAGGAGGTAAGTACCAAGTGCTTCAGGACAACACTATGCATACACACCATGCCTGCCTGGGAGCAAAAGGGAACAAATTGCTCTCTCTGACATGGCTTTCTCCCCACAAAAACTCCACCTGCGGTGCTGTGAGCCACCACAGCAGTTCTTCCAGTCCCATAATCATCTCCCTCCTGTCAAAGTTGCACATTTCTTCAGAGCATTGCAGAGGGGAGGAGAGGGAGTTTGTGTTTTCTTTCCAATAATGAACCCCCTTGGCTGGCAGCCTCAACATTCCTTCTGTTTCTTAACACCACATTGCCTCCAAGGCTACAGACTGAAACTTAGTTACTCCGTCATCCCAGCAACCAAACCTGTCTCATCTCCCACAGCGCAACTCCTAGCTTTGCCAGCGCAGCCCCAATACAAGAGTAACAGAGCTCTGACACTTTCACAGCTTCCCATGGGGATTTAAGTATCAGATATGGAAGCAATCAGAGGCTCTTTAATCTCATTAGGTTGCTCCTGCAAAAAGCTATGAGTAACCATCGCAGTACTAAACGAATTAGTTTGTAGACAAAAAAGTCAACACAGCTTTGGCTAACCTTCTGGGCATGCATTTAACAGCTCTCTGCAACCACAGGATTTAAGAACAATCATCTTCAGAAATTGATACCGTAGATTGGCCTTGTTTCCCTCAACCATTCATAGGCAAAGGAGATTCTCAGTCCATGAAAACCTAAGTATTTTCTTGTATGCCCAGAAGCAGCTCCCTGAGTAGCACAAGAAGCTGGGAAGTTCCCATTTGAAGGGAAGCTGTCAACACCACGCACCAGATGAAACTGTGCAAAATTAAGAAGTCATTGTAGTTCCCTCTTGTTTTTCGCAACCCATGCCTCGTTTCTGTCTAGGAAAGCACTCCATCTAGTCTTCTTTCCTCTCGGTATACCATAGAAGAGCAATTTAACTTAAGGAAACTCTTCGAATCTGCTCCCGCACTTTGGATGCCCCCCTAGACCGACACTACTGAGAGCTAGTTTCAAAGTAGGTTTTGCTTATGCAAAAGCACCTTAAAGGTAGTCTTCCAGAGCTTGGATGGCTTACTGGCATTATTTTCAAAGGGAAATGTCTACGTTTGAAACACATGCCCCAGGGCAAAACTCACTCATTTCAAGCATTGCAAGGGACCCGCTGTGTATGAGGCCACACAAGGTTCCAGCCTTACTGTTATATCACTAATGGAAAACACGAGAATATTGTGTCACAGCCCCTCTTCCCACCACTCCGAATTACAAGAGTCACTCGGAAACCACAAAAAAAATTGTAAGAAGCAGTGTAATGCTCTTTTTATTTACCTTTTGCCTCTTGATTTCATGGTATATATTGATATGGTTCTCAAAATTTTTCTCCCAATACATCTTTATTTAAAGAAGAATTAGGTTTTCACACAGTCACTAGGCATATGCACTTAAAACAGCTGGGTACTTCATGTAAATAATTTTTTAAAAAGCTTGACATGCATTGGTCCAGCACACTTACACTCCTAAAACAGAATTCAGCACAGTGACACTGAACAAGCTGCAAAGAGATCCAGTGTAGGTTTACAAATTACATTTATCCAACACAGTATAAGGAAAGGTATTCCATTAAAGTTTCACTAAGAGAAAACATACAGAGAACAACAGATTAAAAGGGCTCAGCAAATTTGTATTGGAATTTTGTATTTAAATTTCAGGAAAAAGTTTGCACGGTATCTTGTCACATTTCACTTGTTAAAAGGACAAAACCTTCTGAAACACACAAAGGAAGAAATGTGGCCAGAAGTTACAGCATGTTTGCATGGTTAAAACACTCCTTAAGGGCTGAACTCTCATCTGCTGCATTCCAATCCCGAACAAAGTTTGAAGCACTAATTTATAAACCCTGGGGACAAAACGTTGAGAAATCCTTGACTATTCAATAGCACTGCACATAGGAAAATTGCTGTATAATACATAATGAAAGAAGAAAACACACGTTGCTGGAGTTTATTAGCACGTCACATTCGGTTTACAACAGCGAGCTGCACCCAGGGCCTCAGATCAAGCAGAGAGTCCTAGCAACACAACTGCCACCTCTAAGAGCAGTTAAACCTCATCAGGACTACACACTGCATTAAATTCATTTGCCAAGAGAAAGAAAACCATCACCATCGCCCGTGTATCAGCTCTACATCCAACAAAGCCGTCATCCTACTTCAGCAAGGGCAACAGGATGCTTGTGATCCTCCAGCTAAAATTGCCCCCAGCTTGATCTGTCTGAATGAAAAAACAAAGAGCTGTGTTAAACTCTTGGCTCCCTAATGCAATAAGGGCTTTCGAGCCTCTAACGTTAAGAGAAGCGTCAGGTTAAAAGTCCTTCCCTGAGTTTGATTAACCAGAGATTTCAGACCTCCGAGGAGCTTCAAAAGGAACCTACAGTAATTGTCAATGTGTAACCCAACAAGCAGCAACGCACTGTCATCTTCTGGATGCTTCAGAAGTTTATTCAGCCATGGGACTTACTGAAAGGGAATGCAAGGCCAAGCAACCCTTTATAAATTACAGCAGAGGCCGTAACGATAATCTAACACAGATGATCCAACACATAGGCACTGTTCCTAGCCCAGGAAGCTGAACAGAGGTCACGCTTGGCTCTGCCGAACATCAGGCTGCCGATGATGACCGCCGCCTCTCGTAGTTGAGGGTGGTCTTTGCCACCACAAAGCATCTCAGACCAGACCCTGGTTACTGTCAGCTTCGAAAGAAAACTCTAACAGATCTTTTAGTAAGTATTGCACGTTTACTGCTGTTTTACACAAAGGAGGAAGAAAACCAGATTAGATTATGGGTTGCATAAGAAAAGGCATCTGACAGACAAACTGGCATTACATCACCTCCGAGGCATCTCCAGAGGTGAAGGGATAAACTTCACGCTCACAGTTTCGAAAGGAATGAACACAGGATGCAAGAGAAGCTAGAATATAGACGGTGCTTCAAAGTAAAGGTACCAAGTCCACAATCCTCCCACCATCCCCACTCTGAGCCAGGCTCTGGTCCCTACCATCACACCTGAAGCAGCAGGCAGGACTGTGAAATGCACCTAAGCATTGAGGTTTAATTTGCTTTCTGGATATATACTTCAAACATGTTTGCAAGCTCTTGTCCAGAAACAGTATACAGAAAGCTCCTTCAACTAATAAACACAGGAGAACGACAAGCAGTTCAGTACTAACAGCGCACTGACATGCTGACAAGCAGAAGGAAGCCGAGGACATGCCTGCTCTAGTTCTCAGCCCTTGCCCCTTCGTCCTGTTACTATTTCCAATACTCAGTAAACTCAAAGGAATACACAAAAGGCATACATGTGTCTCTCTTTTTCCAATACACATCAAAATCTACCCTCTCCTGACTCAACAGCCGTCTGCTTCGCTCGTTATCCTCATGACCGAAACGCTCAGATCCCATCCCAATTCTTCTGCTTTCTGTCCATGACACCCAAGATCTCAAAGTCACATTATTGCTCCCTTCCACTGCCTATTCTGTGGAGGTTTTCCCCCTTTTCTCCAGGCTGATAAATGAATGGAAGCTGGGAAGAACTTCCCTTTCTATGACAAAGGACCACTGGCAAAAAGTAAGAGATTTACTTTATTGACCACTGTCAGGAGCAGAATATCAAAACACGACATTTTCGGTCCCTGATACCAGGGCCTCAAGTTTTCAGAAAGTATCAAACAATGGGAAGAAACATTGTTCAAAGCAAAGCAAGATGAAACCAAAAAGGCTTGGTAAAGGGGGATTAAATGATTTTTTTTTCATATTCTTGATATAAACACTGAAGATATGTCTCACAGAATATTTGATATGCCGCAAAAAGAACTGGAGGGGGGATGGATGTGCTCGCTAATGCTCTAATGAAATTGCCCCCTCCTTCCATGAGACAAAATGCAGGGATTTTTAACGCAGAAAGCATCCTGGGGGGCTGGAGGGGGTGCGCTCCTGGCCACTGGGGCATGGGAAAGCTGTGCTCCAGGAGCTGGCGGGCATGCAGAGGTCGGGAGGAAAGGCAGCACGGCAGTCCCTGGGCAGCTCCAGCAGAGCTAACGCCGTGACACGGCAAGTCACCCAGAACTGGTTATGCATTACATAAATCACCAAAGACTGGCCTAGAAGATGCTATCTATCCAGAGCAGCATACGCCGCTCTGCTGTTTGGGCTGTGATCGGCAGGGCCCTTGGAATGGCTGCTCTAGCGCAACCTCAGAGTTGCTCTTTGCTGTCCGTCTTCCTTCCCCTCCAGCCAAAAAGCTACTGCTACAGGTAGGGCAAGGATTTTGCAATCCTTAGATGTACCACTCAGAAAATGATTTATCTTTTTTCCCCCCTGAAGAAAATACGCATCAGCACAGTTCATTCTGCCTAGATTCACTTTTACACCAATAAGCAGAAAACTCCCTGGACTCCAAGTATCCGTCAGCAGCACCAGACAGAGTATGAAGTTAAAAATACTTCTATAATCCTATTAAATGCAAGTCTTGCTTCTAAGAAAGACCACAAATACTCATCTCTAGGCTGAAAAGCAGGACACTGTGGGAACACGGGTAAGTGGTGATTCTCCCCCTTTGGAGAATCAGCCGTAATAAGCTAATACAAACTTCTGTCATGTTCTGGACTATCTGCACACGAAGCAATAAAAAAAGGGACCATCGCTGCCAGAACTGAAATCTATTTAATCTGCAGACTTCCCTGAAATACAAGGCTCATTTCGAAGAAAGCTGCACAGGTTGTACCAAATAATCGCTTAACTTTGTCTGCCTGCAGCCACAGACCTGGTACTGCACACACTGACATTGCCAGCTACTTAGAAATGTCAGAGTTTTCATTGGGAGCAAGCTCCACACATTCCCAAAGTAATTCACACCAAAGAAAAACCCTGTGGTGTTCCAATTAGGAAAATTTTCTGTGGCACACGCGCATCTATACATGGACACTAATACGTAGCATATTGTGCTGCTTCCGTCACAAAGGACCTTGCGGAGCACAAGGGCTCCAGCATTAGTACACAAGACATTTAATTTTTAAACACAGTTTTGTTTCTAAGTAGGGGGAACCAAAATTACCCGAATAGCTTTCTCACAGTACCTGAGCCACCGGGTAGTCCAAGCAATAAGAAGATACTCAGTAGCACCTTTGCTAAGGATAAGTGCTTCAAGAAAGAAAGAAAACACAGACAAATTCAGAGAAATTTTGCAGTGGTGGTAGGAGCTGCTCTCCTTGGGCTTTGGGCAGTATAAGCCAAAGGGGGTGGAGTTCGCAGAAATTCTCAGGACTTTATTGATAATGCATTATACAGGGCAATACGAACCCGTGTCCGCAGCTTCCAGCAGCTATGTTCATAAATAACTTTTAGTTTGGTAGAAACAGCCTTGATCTATAAGCCAGGTAGGTGGTAACGGCATGCCCGAGACAGCAAGTTTTAAATCCTGCTGGTCTCCCAGCTCTCTCCTTTTTTCACCAGTAAATATTTACGCATTCTCAGCCCTGAAGTAGAAAATCCCAATTGAACTGCAACAGCAATAGGCTTATTTCGTATCAGCCACAGTAAAATCCAACCCTAGGGTGAAGGCAACGATTTGTCATGAAGATAATCAGCACCTTCTCATTGCACAAGAATTTTAACTACAGGATAACCTGGCCCTCCAGAACTACTGCTCCTAAACCCATACCATATCAACAGCACTTAGTTATCCATTAGAAAGCAAAAAAACCAAACCAAACAATGTTCAGCATAGAACCATTGTGACTGCTTTCACACAGCCAAAGCACTGAGCGTGTGCTCTATGCTCTGCTGCAGACAGGATATATTACCTTTTTGATTAAAACAGTGCAAGTTTCAGCCCCGCTAACAACCACATTCTACACACTTGACCCACCAAGGACCAGTGTCACACAAAGAACGGGATGCTAAATTATACTTTGCCTGCTTTCTACATGCTAGCGTAACCCACACAGCGTGATCTGATCAAGGAAGTAATTCACCTTTCTCCATTCAAATCCTCAACCACTTCAAAGATACAGTCATACACACACGCTTCAAAATACGCTAAAAATTAAAATGAAGTTGCATTTACGAAGCGGAAGTGACACGCTTGCCTTTCCAAATCACGCTGCACATTTTCATTAGGCATCGCTGGCCACGACCAGCTGTGAAACAACTACATTCCTCGGCGATGCGGTATCCGTTTAATGCCCCGGTTGTCAGACAACAGCATTGGGTGTTTTTTAAAAAAAAAATAAATAAAGGGAAGAAAGCACCTCCGAACAGCATTTATCTGTGGGTGATTTATTGATAGCACTGACCTTTCGCATTCATCAAGATCGGTTCCCATCGCTACCGCTCCCGCAGTGAAAGCCGCCGTACGGATACCGGCGAAGGCGGCAGCAGCGGCTCCCGTCCCTCCCTCCATGTTGCACACACACCACACGCAGACACACACACCGCACACCCCCTCGCTCTGCAGGAGCAGCTGCCTGGAAGCTGCCAGAGGAGCCAGAGCCGCAGGCTGAGGCTGCCCCCCGCCCCCAATTCCCCCCCCCCATACGCACCCGGCCTCCTGTCCACCGACACGGAACGTTAACACAAGCTGCCTTCTGCCACGGGCTGGCTCGAACATCAGCTGTCTGAAACACTGGATTTACACACACCACACCAACCCCCCAAAAAGGTATATATAAATGAAAAGCAGCAAACAGCTTGCCATTCTGCATTCCCATCCTGCCTTCCCTCCCCAGCACTGATTCACCTTTCCTGAGGCTGCCGGAGCCATTCCAGCTGTAACCCTTTCGAGCCAGAGGAGGCACGAAGAGGCGTTTCTTTGTCCTGTCCTCTCGGATCCACGCAGGGATGTTACCTGCTCTGGGTGTTTTGACCCCTAAAAAAAAACTTCAGCAGCTCTGAGGCAAGAGAGCAGTAAGGCTCCAAGGAACAGGAGCCTATCCCCAGCTCTGCCGACTGAATAGCCTCGGATACAGCACACTTTAATGCATTCCCTGTTCTGCTTCCTCCTTTTTGCAAACAGGACCATATTTACTGGGCTCCCAGGGGAGCCTTGTAAGGTTTAATTTATTTCTGTGTTTATGCAGCCACTTTTAAATGGTGCCGTGCAAAACTGCCATTGCATTTCCCAGTTCGTACACTAAACCCTAAGTAGGAAATAAGTACGATCACCCAACTTTCAAATGCCATTAAAAGGGCGAAATCTTTCATCAGAGCACCACTGCAGCAACCTAGATGATTAGACATCCAGAAGAAGCAGTGAGGTCTAGCAAATAAAAAGGAAAGCTTGGATGATGGATGACCGGCTTTTGGTCCTCGCTTTGCCATTAGCTTGCTGCGTGACCTTGATGAAGTAATTGTAATCGTTCTGCCTTGGTACAAACTGTAGACCTACTCTCACCTCTGCACAATGGCCAAGGGTCTGAGTTTTTTTAATTACTATTATTATTGCTGCTACTATTTGCTGAAGCCGTAGCTCGAACACGCAAGCTGTAATTTTAAGAAACAATATTACATGTCATCAGGATGCAGCCCATGGAAACTCACCATATAATCCAAAGGCACCAGATCCTGCACACAGTTCCTTTCAACTCAGCAGGATTGCTGAGAATGTTCATGGGTATCAGCTGTAAGCGCAGGTTTCAGGGGTATGAAATACCATATGCTGTTTGGACTCGGTGAGATACCAAGTTTAGAAAGAGAAAAGATTTACTAAAGAAAAACACTGTTTTGTACAACAAATGAAGTGGTAGAACTCTGATATTTTTTTGTTTTAAATGGTTGAATCAATGCTGTTCTCTAAATGCTGTGTAACTGAGTGACAACCACCCTGTTAATTAGACCTAATGCACAAGGACACCCTTAGTTCAGCAGTTACAGGAGAGGGGGAAGATGCAAGCTTGGCAAAGTGCGAGCAATGTCAAACAGGTTATACTCGTTCTGTGCCTAGAAAGCCTAATGATTGTTTCTAAATCCCTTTTTCCCCAATGCTAATTTTTCATTGTTTCACCAAAACAGACACTCCGGAATAGGACCAAATAACTGAATAGGAAACAGCACGCCCATATAGAAAAATAGTGACTCTGCATCAGTAGCTGCTGGGCTTCAGGAGCTACCACAACCCTCTTCCTCCTGCTGGACCACCCCCACCTGCGGTTCCCTGCAGCAGAGACCAGAGAACAGTACACACATCCATCTCAGGCCCTAGATCCCTCAACTTGTGGCTTTGACCTCTTGGATTTAATTCATCTAGAGACCAACTTCATGACAGGAGAAGAAACAGAAGCACACTGCAGAAGTGAAGGTGTTTGCACCAGGCGATGGGGACAGAGCCAGGAACAGATCTCCATGGTGGTTTGGGACCCCAAAGCCCTGACATTAATGAGAACAGAAGGTGAATAAAACCATGGAAATTCACCACCCAGCTGTACTACAACAAAATACTCTGCTGCACCCCAAGGTAAGCACAGGTAGAGGATAACCCAATACTTAAAGACTAGGAAGCTAAAATCCAACTCCATAGCTGCTAGTCCGAGTGACCAGTGTTCAACCCAGGCTGAATGGAACAGTGACAAACATCAAGCAAACCCAAAGCTGTCGTTTTATAAAGCAATAAAGCATAAAAACTCAACAGATCATGTCCACACCGCATCTGTTGTAGCCTAAGGTCTACTACTGTGCTTAACAGCGGAGGTGAAATAGCTGGGGGGAAAATTTCAGCAAACCTATTTACTGTACGTCTCCGAAAGGGACTCCTGCCAACTAACCAGAACCAATTACTATTACAGAGAAGTGTGTGCACGGAAGTTTAGCATACCCACTACCGATGGCATCCAGGTGTTCAGGGCACAGCAGAGGACTATACCCTGCTGTGGCTTTTCTGTGTTCAGCCATATACTGCCCCCCAGCTCCTCCATCTTCATCCCATGTCATCTTGCACTTGGTAAGTTCACCAAGGCCACGGACTCTTTTGCTTTTTATTTGTATGTTTTCCGGTACAGTACAGCTTTTATTGAAGACCAAGGCTCTGGCTTCTATAGTTAAACAACAGTAAATATTTTGTTTCCCAGCTAACAAGAATTCACTACTTATTAAGAAACACTGCTGCGCACAAGTGTCACATTTTAAAAAGGTCTTGAAGACATCGCTTAGAAGACCAGGCTCAGAACCGTGCTATGGTCTGATGTAAACTAACATAGCTTTACTCAATCCAGCACACGAGCTTGATTATTTCTGCTAGCAACAGCTTTTGACAGTAACATATCATTTTTCTAACATAGACAAGATCTGGTCTCCAGTCAGCTATATTTTATCCTTATTTAGGGCTTAAATTATCATAATAGTAGTGAAACAAAACTAAAATTTTGACCCAAATTGTGATGTGGCATTGGTTGTTTGGGGTTTTTGTTTTTTTTTTTTAAATTAAGACAACAGAGCAGAATGATATCACTAACTGTAAACTCCCAATTTGCTGTTAAATTAGCAATGGGCTTGGAAACATTTTATTTCTTAATCCTTGGGGTAACAGAGACTCAAATTTAATAACAAATCCCCAATCTGGAAAGCTTCTTTATGACACAGTTGCACTCATGACCAACTTCCTGGTTGATGCTGATTAGACTTACGTAACAATTCAGCTTACTACCACCTAAATAAACTCTGAGAAACCGCACCAAGAACTCATCTTTCCAACGCTCCTCTCCCAACACAAACTTCTGTGAGCCACTTGAAGAATAAGATTTCCCAACTCAAATACCGCTTGTCACTCTGCCAATACACTCAGTCCTCCTCTGATAGCTTCCCCAAGTTTAAACACTGTTCCATGTATAAAGATAAAAAAGCCGAGCAAGAACAGATTTGAAATTTAACCTGTGGGATTGCTTGGATTGATCTCTAGGCAAGGAGCAAGGATGTTGCAAGACAGCTTCCTCCCTTGCTCTTAGTGTAGTTTCTCGTTAAATTAAAAATGGATTGCAATTAGTAATGTATGCATGATGAGATAAGGTAGGACTGCTTTTGATTCCATAGGCAAATTAATTTAATGAGAAAATATTCCTATGTTTATAGATGTATTTATTTTAATAAATTATTTGAAGAAACACCATTCTCATAACTGCATATTACAACCACAGCTTCAGCAAAGGCATTGCTCCATGCGCACTGAAGCAAGTCAAGGAAACACCGAGATCAACCGGACAACTGGAACCAAGGAACTAAAATATTTAAAAGAAAATCTCTTCCTGCTAGCCCAAGATGAGAACTATTTTACTGCTAATTCATGACATGGGTCATAAACTGCTCTCTACTGAAGCATATGATGGGATGTTTGCCTCCTGAGCCACAGAGCCCAGTCATTTGTAGCCTGCTCAGTCTCATGTTATAGGAAAAACGGGGGTTTGTACCAGAAGGACTCGCTGAATCACAGCACATGAAAGAAAACCAGACTGCAATTTCTGACTGACAAAACATACGTAAAAGCCTTTCAAGCCCTCACCACATCAGACACTCCTTTTGTACAGTCAAAGTTAAATGAATTCCTGAAGGTCTGCTTTAAGCCGTGCCTCCCCCATGAAGGCACCACGAATGCCACACGGGCTGCTGCGGACACCTTCCAGTCCCCGTCCAAAAGGGAGTTTGCATTCCTGCACATCCTCCCGTGCAAGAACTATGCTCAAGGCTCTACTTAAAATACAAAGCTATTGCCACTACTGCACACCTCCACAATTAATCATCTTCAAAGGCCATTTATGCAGCTATGTATTATTACACCTCCGTGACAGTTATTGCCGTGCTGAATTCCTTGGTATAGACCTTGTTCTTTTGATGACCAACTAATCTGCTGCAGACATATTACTGATTTCTCCATAAATAAACCACAGAGCGTATGCGTATGTGGTATCAGAGGAAGGAGAAGAGGAAAAACGATTTAGTATCTCAAGGAAAAACCCAGCCCTGCAAATACGTCAGATCAGGACTGAAAGAGCAACCAAGATGTGGAGAACCACCTCCTCTCAAACCGGGTACGTAACACAGAACATCCTCGACTCCCAGCCAAGTTTGTGTTTGTTTTTTTTTAAAAAAGGTGTCAAACAATTATTGTTACAACACAGGCTGTTAAAGGAACATTCATGTGCACAGCTATGCTAGAGACGCCAAGCAAGCACGCAGAATGGCCAGTGTCCTACCACCTTCTCCCTCCTAAGCCCACCCGTCACAGCACAGGTGCTGCACCTCTGCAAAGACCAGTAGGACCTGCACAGCCTGACTTGGTTTGTAATGCTTCTGCACAACAAGAGTGCAGTAAGGACTCTAACTCATCCAACCCACACTGAAAACTTTTAAAACTTTTCTTATCTGAATTTTGTGCTGTAAAACTACCGTAGGGTGCTTACATTTCAGCTTGACCAGAAACAACACATTAAGAGGAAGCTAACGAGCAGCTATCTAGCTTTAAATCCTGCCTGGGACAGGTGGCATGTGTTTAAGTCACAAACCATAATCTTCGCTGGTGGAATCCCTGCCAGGATAGAAGAAATAGGTACTCCATGCAACTTACTGTTAGCGAAACCTTATTGCACAGTAAAGAGGAACCAGCCTCACAAACAGACACTAAACTAGATGACTAATTTCAGTATTCCCACGCTGCTTTTCTTCCTCTGTCAAACAGTCTGGGCAAGCTGCCGCTCAGTACAAGTTTAAGCTTGTATAGATGCTTTGCAGTGCTGTGTCCAAGGTGCTTCTTCTGCAATCCACCTGCTCGTGTTCAGCACTGTCAACACCTCAGCCACCTGCCCTCTAAGGAACAAGGAAAACAGCAGGGGAGGGAGCATGCACTCGAAACTTAATCCCCTGAAATGTGTCTTGGATATAGAAAGAGAACTCTGCATTACAAAAGAAACACCAAGCTTTGTTAAATATTTACACCTTCAGAATTTAACTATGCAGGAACAGGTCAGCCTCACAGCTGCTCAGGAGTAGTTCATGCCTTGGACTTTTTTCTGCTTCATTTTTCAATCAGGACTTGAAAACCGGTTTCTCCTGAGCCTTAAGAAAACGACAAGAAAAAGTCCTGAGGGATGGGGAACAGAGACCCAAGAGAGGAAAGCAAGTGCAGCAATTACCACACACCAGTTTCGGGTTTCTCCAGCCTTGGAGGAAACAGAAGCAGGTTCAGTAGCAGAAAGAAGCAGAGGCAGGCTCAGGGAAAAGCGAAGGTGGTCAGGCACCTGACAGTACTCTAAAGAACTTTGCCGCCTTTAAAACTCATGGGGAAGAGAGCAATCCTGACCTTTCATTAAAGTTTGATGATGCATTCAGACTGCCTAGGCTGTGGAGAGGCACAGTTGGAGACGTTCTGTGGTGGAAGGTTGCCAAGTCCGGAATAAAAGAGTTTGAGTAATAGGGAACAGATCAAACGGCAATCGGCAGGGGCACATTTCACTGCAACCAGGTCAAAGTCCTCAAAGATAACTGCTTCTTGGCTCCCAAAGGACAGCACTTAAGGGAGCAACTTTTTCTCCAGTGCAAGAGGTTAACAGTAATTAGGAAACAGAAAGAACATCCTGGAAGTGATTTGAGCATCTGTGTACCCCCAACCAGAAAAGATTGGACAGGAGTTGAAAGACATCACATGCTTCCCCCCGTCTGTCCACCCCTCATTTCTGAGCATCATTCCACATTTCCTCAAGTCCCTTTTCAACCAGCTTCCTTCACATACAAGTTGATCCTCTCTTTCGTATTATGAGCCGAAAAACGCTTGTCAGCTGTTAGCACGGTTGGTAGTCCAGGCCATCGGACCAGTTCACCTGAAGGCTGCATAAGGAGATCCAACGGGATTGCACCGTCTGTCCTCTGCAGCACGAGGTATCTAACTCCATGCTCGCATCCCAGCAAGCTTCCCACCTCGGAGACGTGGGAATTCCACTCAGCACCTGCTACAGAGCTCTCACGCACCCAGTATCTGAACACACAATCATACGAAGGACTCCGGTTTTCTTATTTCTGCAGGCATAAAGCTAGCAATACGCTGCCCTGTTCCTTATATTAACCAACTATGATTTGCATCACAGCAACACACTACAATAATTCTGGTAATAATTCAGCCTCTCACCTCAATAGCCTCTCAGAAGAAAGCTTCTGTCAAAGGTTTAAGGCTGGGCTGGCTATTAAACAGCCAACAGATGCTCTCTATTAACCATTCCCCTTCTGGTCAAAGGAGGACAGCTTTCAATTAAGATATTCCCCAAGACAGTTACAAGGAGCATTTTTGTCTTCTCTGTCACTGCCTGTTCTTATCACAGTCGTAATCCTCCTTTCGCTCTGACTGACCATCTCCAAAACTGGCCCATAGTTTCACCTCTTCAGACATTAAAGCTTACAAATACTGTGGTTTAGGCATCGGGGGTGAACCAGCATCAAGCAGATCATCTCAAATTGAGTGTTCATCTTTGTACCGGCCTTTTCCAACAGCTTAAAGCGAACAGGGCTTTTGGCAGATTAAAAGAAAAAATGAAAGCAATGAAGGAGCTACGCTAGAAGCTCAAGAATGACTTGGAACAGCAGAGGAGCCTGCTGATATCTAGGAAGTCCCTATGATAGCCTTGTAAAGGGCTAGAGTTGCAAAGAGAAGTCAAGCAGCTAAGAAAAGTGGTGGAAAAACAGCAGCACGGATAGGAGCGTTCACAGCCTTCTGGTAGAGGCTGTGCTCTGCTCCTAGCACCAACAGGACTCAATTACTTGCAAATATAACTAGCTGGAACACTCCAAATAAATTAGGTGTGGTACCAGCTGTGATAGTAAGGGCTGGATAAACAAGGGCTGAGGCCGCACTCCAGCCTGCGCTGTGCACAAGGTGCCTGCTCAACAGGACAGACGCAAATGAACAAACAACATGAAGAAACAGAAGATGCATAATCTGTCCAAGTAAGGCTGAAACTTCTTATTGCACCGGCATAGTGTCATCTCTTCGCCTGCAGGGAGATTATTTGATCAGTCCCAGTGCTGTATCTGCAACTCCTCCTACATTCCCACATTATAAACACATGAATATTCCATTTTGTGAGGCTTAAAGCCATCTTTGTGGAAACTTGTTCCATGCCTTTCATTAACTAGATTGATTCTACACCTAGAAAGACAACATCACTGAGATCCCAGTGACAGAGAAGCATTTCGCTGCTGCCGGGGTTTGGTTTTTAAACACTGGAGAAGAGGATAATGCATGGAAATGTATCTTACACACATTACATAATACCAACGTTGCAAAGCAAGAAATGCTACTCCTACTCCCAAGGAAAGACACCGTAGCTCTAAGCTTTAGCTTCAGATGTTCTGGCTAGTTCTTAACTAGTCTTCTAATGTTCAAAGAGAAGGATTAATTCTGGCTACCACTGACAGAAGAACATACAAAGTAAACACAGTATACTTTTTTTATAATAATTTTCTCATGAAAAATCACCGAGTTTCTTAAAAACTGGGCATAAATGTTTTCTGTTTAAAGATACATTCTGTATTTTCTCAAAGTACAGCTTCTGGGATTTTCTTTTTTTTTTTTAAGCACCAAAAGCTTTTTGACACAGAACACAGTTAAACAAGAATAAAATGGCTGTTTTGAACATGAAGGAGATTACCCTTTTTTCTTTTTCTCAAATGGAAAGAAAAGATGAAAGACAAATCTAATTTTCTCTCATTACAATCCATTCATGCACAGATTTTTGTTAATTGCTTTCCTTATGGGCATAATCTAAACATTTAAAACTATAATAAACCTATGAAGCACTGCAAGAAAATAAAAGAAGATTGAGAAAGAGCTTAGGGAATCTTTTAACAAGTTTTTCATTAGTTTTGCACGGAGAACAACATCCAAGAAGCCCGGGTGCATGTTACAGCGGGTAAACAAAAGCGCTAGGCTGGGGGGACAAGGACACACACAAAAGGGTATTACTGACCTGCTTTCCACGCCCAACACCTAACGCATCGGGGATGTGCGTTTGGTGGGAAAGGGAATATGAGAAGTTGGTAAACACACACGCTAGAAAAGCGAGCTGCAAGATGTACCAAAAACTTCCCTGGGAAATAAAAAATGATGTCTTGGATGTAGTCCGGTGGTGATTTGTCCCAGAGAGCAATGAGAGCACAGCCGCTAATGTTTTGCATTTCAAGGATTTGGGGCCCCTGGCCACCGTGCCTCCGAACCACTGTCGCTGAAAACACAGTAGTAGTTCTAAGCTTTAAGCAGACCAACTGGATGTTGCCCCCACTAGGCTAAAGAGTTGCTTCCTCATTAAGTCTCAAGAATTTTATGAGCACCCAAGGTGTAAAACCAGCAGTTAAAAGGAAACAGACCCGGTCTCTCCCATGTCCACAAGGTAACCTTCATAAACATCCACAAATAACTGAAATTAAACACCAACCGGAAAATAGATTTAAAGCATTTTCTCAGCAATTGGGACAAAATGGGGATCTCGCAGCTACAAGAAGTTGTACTTTTTGTCTTCATGCTCATACTTACGCAGCAGGGCTGTTTTTTAACTTTAAGCAGGGCCTTTTGTAGTGCATATTCACACAATGTCATCACTGATTATTTGGTTATGGGCAAAAGCAGTATTTACACACACATGAACGCTTGATACTCTTTTTAACACATAGCCGCCTTACTTCATTCAGCAGAAAGGCGGGTTGTTTTAAATTATCACCACTGCTTTCCCCACCCCCCCCCCACAAGATGTTTATTATTGCAGAGAGATTTAATGGATAACTGCTTAAACCACTAGAGCTCGGTTCGAGATCTTTAATCTCCCAAGTGATTAAGTGATCTCTTCTTGTAGAAGAAGGGTCTTGTACAAAATGAAGAACGCATAAGGATGCTTCACTGTTGTCCACTATCTTGTTGCCTGCGTTGCTCCCAGTTAAGAGAAAAGCGGTCTTAACACCTTTCTCAGAAAGCATCTCATTCACTGCTTGAAATTACAGGCTTGTGAACAGAGCGTGAAAGGATGCCACTGTTGGGGATGAAGTATTAGACTACAGGCACAATCAACTAAAAGAGCAAAAGGGGACAACGCTATTGTTTATATCCTTTGTAACATCCTACATACAGGAAAGCAGTGTTCTCCCTAAAGCCAAATCACTGGTTAAGCTGACCTGTCTTCTGGTTCACAAACTTGTTTTCATTATTTTCTAAAGAACTACTGTTGGCTTAAATCAAATTCTCCACAAATTCAAGCGAAGGAACCCAGAGTAACCTGCTAGATACAACGTTTCAATGAAAAGGACTCTCCCTGTGCAACCTTGGCTCAAGGCTTACACCCCAGTCTTTCGGAAGGACAGGGAGAGGATTTGTAAGAAATTCATTGCTACCTGTTTTGAACAGACCTTCGGTCTTCCAGTATCTATTCCATGGACGTGAGTGCTCAAGAGCTATGAAACTGCAGATGTACTACAACTGTCAAATGATATGTTAGTAAGCCAGAACATAATATAGAAGATTCTACTACTTCGGTTCTTGCATCATTAATGGCCACTTAAGAAGAAATGCAAATGAAAATACTTTCTCTTTCAGGAGAAAGTTAGTTCCAATAGCATCTAGGATTGCCAGTGTAGATCAAACTCCATAGTGCCAGCAAAAACATTCAGAAAACATCAGAGTTTGCAGAGAAAAGCCAAAGGAGAAACAAAAGGATGGGGCATTAAATGACTTGTCTGAACACACACAGTGAAGTACTGTGAGATTACAGTGCAGGTCTCCCAAGCCCCAGATCTGTTTCCCCATCTCTCACAGTCTGTGCTGTTCACCAATACAGATTCCCTTTTCTTTCTCAATGAAGTAGCAAGAAGACAAATCATCATGCGGAGCCAGAAAGGCAGGCAAGCTTTGCATTCTCCTGCACATTTTGCTAAGCCAAAAGAAGCCCTTCAAGTTTGCCTCTGAACACTAACATAAACCGAACAACTAAAATTTTTTCACAGACTATGAAAGGACACTAGTGCATCATCAGAGAAGCACGTAGCCCTTTGCAGTGACCTACAGGGCAGCTGAAGAGCAGAGCTCCAACAGCAGATGCCTGTATTGACATCAACCACAGTTGCATGAACCGGGCTCAGCTTGTCTCTAATTCTGTTTTAAAGGGGATAACAGTGCAGGAATTGGACATTAAATCAACTATACCACTCATTGAACGTAACACTAAGGATAGGAATTTTGCTTGGGGAATGAGGTACTACAAAATAGCTTCGGGAAGGAGGGTAGAACAGGAGCCCCCGCTGCAGAGCTCCCATGCCAAACAGCAGCGCTTGCTGCTGTGAGTAGGACACTATTTCCTGCACAGCATCACAGTATGGCAGGTGAAAGCAACGACCACATGAGCCCAGATGCGTTCTCGGGGGAACACAGAGGGCACCAATAACTTGGGAGTCGCTTGCTGTGCCTGGTTGACCATCACACACATGAACATTCAGACACAACACCTCCGATTGCTTGCACGGAAAAGCAGGCTGTCACTTTTTAAGTCTCAACAATCCACATTGGGCTTTTAAGACGTCCTGGGACTCACAAATTTTTCCAAGAGGAATGGAAAAAAACAAAAAAAAAATCACTACATTCAAGGCAAATCTATAAAAAGAAACACAAGTGCCAGACTCCTGGGTGAAAAGTGCCACGTTGTAGGAGGTGAATCATGCCCTGGCATAGGCAGACTGTAATTTGGTGCAAAAAAGTTATCATAATCAATATTTACAGATGAGTATTTTTATAAAAAGAATGTACATTTGCCACAATAAGGATTTGGAGACTGCTCTTTGAATATAAATAAAAGTACCAGACGAAAAATGTCACATCCCTCCCTCAAAAATAAATATACCCAAAAACCTGAACATGCTGATGGACATTTACTGTATGAAATTGAAAGGCCGGACAACAAAAACCCCCAGCAGAGGAGTCACATGCTCCTTTTGTGTTTGTTGTAGGACAAACTGAAGGAACAAAGTTGGAGAACCAAGTGCAATTATTTTACAGCAGTACTACAGAACCAGCTAGAAGCTCCTACTGTGCAAAGTGCTGCACAGACACAGAGACAGCCTCTGATTCAGAGGGCCACGTAGGAAAAGCAATCACCAGAGTATAACCACTGCTGCCACATCCCATAAGCAAGAGGTGGTCGACCGCTGCATCAGAAAAGCATTATGAAATTTGTTTATAAAGATCTTTAAAACACGTACTGCACTATTACACAACTGTTGAATACATTCCTGTTTCCAGCGTGAAAACCAACACTGCGAAGAACTCCTAACGGATGAATCTCTGGGAAGCACCACAGGTTTCAAGCACACAAGTTTATTACTGGGATGGTTCTGACAATTTCATGCTTTAATGGCTGCGATAGTAAACCAGAGCTGGTGCCTCTGCAAAGGGTCTCCAATTTGCCATGGCCATAATATACTTTTCTGTGCACCCTATGTTTTATTATCTGGAAAACGTCAAATAATTTAATGAAAGGGAATTAATGAAAATAAACTTCCTAGAAACCAAGATATTAAAAAATAAGGAAGTTTAAGCTCTACTGATGCAGTGCGGCACAGTTACACAAATAACCCATCTTCAGGCTAATTCTCACTACAAGCTCTCCAGATAAGCTTTTCTTTATAGATCTCCTTTAAATACGTAACCTCGGCTTACCTACAAGAAGGCTTAATATTTGCAACTGAAATCAAGACCATCTCTATAGTTTTAAATCACTAAAGAAAAGCTCACAGACATGTCTTCACAGATCAAATAGGAGAACTCATAGCCGATTTAATTCAAATCATTAGTGCCAAATGCCTAGCATTCCAGAACTAGTAAATTGTTTATCCAATTATCACTTGTATAGTTCAAGGGACTGCATTTAAATCAACATTATGAAAATGAAATGGACTTGAAATGCCTTTTTACTAGAAAAATTAGTGCGGAAAGTGACAGTTGCTCAGGGAAAGAACTTCTAAAATCATTATTAGTTTTACTGTGAGTGGTTTTAATGAAGATTTAACAGATGTTATTGCCAAGTTTTCTCCTTCTTGTCCCTTCCTCCCTGTGACAAGGTAACCTACAACACTCAAGAAAAATGCAAAAGAAAACACCAAACACCGAGAAACTAAGATTTTAGTAAGAATGGCTTTGTGTTTCAGCGCAGCGGCTGTGTCCTCAGCTACTGGGCCCTCCCATCCCTCCTTCATGTGTGCGCAGACCGGAACACAGCAAGCCACAATACTCAAGTCTTTGAGAAACCCTGCTCAACAGGGCTGCTAACACACTCTATAGGACAGGTTCTCTGCAGATAGTAGGAGAGGTAGCACTAGTGCGGGGAGAAAAAAAACTAAAAAAATCAAAAGCCAAACCAAAAGCACAAAACAAAAAAACACCAAAAAAAAACCCCAAACTAGAGACATAAGGAGAGAACTTGCCCATGAGCAGGGAATGGACTCTTCAGACAGAAAAGTTTGGGCATGGAAAAACACAACTAGGCAGGTTCACTTGGTGCAAAACCCAACAAGTTTTATGAACGGGCACATCCAAATGCCTCTTCCTTCCTCATCAGTTGTGCTAAGTTATCTCTCCCCCAGTATATATTGGCCAACATACCGACATCTTGTTACAGGTACTGAACCGCTGCCTTTCAAACGGTGCCTGCCTCTCAATTTGACAGCACGATAAACCTGGTGATATTTTCATGGTTCGTTCAGCCAGAAGCCTTCTTTTTCTTTTCATCAACAAACCTAAGTGAATAAAGCCTTAAAAACTCTTTCAGAGTCTGTAGCAATAAGGCTAGCGGGAATGGTTTCAGCATCCCTGAAGGACCAGGCCTCTGCTTTGCTGCAGCACAGCAACACAACACAAGATCTACTATTACCATGGTAATTCTAAACTAACAATATTCTAGCAAACCAAAACATCACGTAGTAACAGAGCTTACTTTTCAAGCTTAGAACACAATTTTCAAAGGACAAGATCAACACACATCCATTGGGCAAACTAGCACCAAAGATAACATTTCCAAATAAATCCTTAGGCAGAAGTTTAAAACAAGCAACAGCTATGTTCCTCCTTCGTCTCAATCCCAATGCCTGATACCAAATGATTTCCCAATATATTGCTTCCAAAGCAAAAAAGGCACAGAAATATTTAGCGTACAGAAGGTCAATTAAAAATCACTTGGCATAACTTTACTGTCATAGACAGGAAGAAGAAGAGCCAAGGAAAATGGCTATAAATAATCCTGATCTAGGTTCCTACACAGCACACGCAACCTGATAGACTTAATGCTTCCAGAAGTGTAACATGCCTGTAACAACGTCAACTCCAAGAACATTCCCAGGGCAACAAAAGTTATGTTTGACACCGCTTCAGGGATTCAAAGATAGTTCTTTTACTTCAAAGGCACTACAGGATTTTTATTCAAGTTTTGGCTTCAGCACAGAAGTTGAACTACACATGCCTGCTAGAACAATGCACAAAAGCACATTTCAGATCACAGTGAAAGCACCGCATTCTTGGAGCTGGCAAGAAAACCTTTCTCACTCCGCTTGTGCCAGGCAGTGTTTTTCTTCAGAAAGAAGACGCACGAAGTAACACAACTACACGCACGAGCTAAAACGATGCATCAGCCTTGTTGGCTTCATTCACGTTACAGATCCCATGTGCTAACAGAGGATTTTTCTTTTATCTTAACTGAAGCTTTTAACACAGACCGATGCAAATGTTATCCTCGATCTGACTGGATTTCTGTGCATAGAAGACAGAATAATCACAGATTTAGCCATAGATTTGCTCTCGTACTAAAAACCTTTAACGATTTCCTACTGAGTGATTCGGTACTTAATTTTGCCCTTTAAGGTGGGTTTATGAGAATATATAAGAATATATGAGACTGCTACAAGACTCAGTAGCATTCTGGCGATATTTTTCTCTAACGTTTCTGGTCACAATCAAATAGACTGACTTCCTGCTCTGCTCCTCCAGAAGATATTGCTACCATATAAACTCGGCCCCTTTGCTTTTCATGCCGAACTTACTCGTGTTGACAACAGAAGCAAATTCCATATTTGACCTTGGATGCGTTCGATTTTTTCTTGTGACTCGGTCTATTTAGAATAAATATAAAACACACCTGAGGTTCAGAACTTTTTTTTTTCTTAAAAAAATCTAATTGAACATTAAAGCCAGCAATGATCTCCTTAAAAACCTCTCCTGGGTGCCTCACAAAGCACGTAAGCCAGAATCTTCTAAAAATTATACAAATTTTCAAACTAGTTTCTTTCAAACTAGTTTCTGTGAAACTCCATACATTTTATCATTGCTGAGTATCATAACACTCTTACAGTAAGAAAGAAAAAAGAAGGGGGAGAGGAACACCATCGCATCAAAAAAATAATCCTCAAGAACTTGCAAAAACAAGAAAACTTTACTGTTCTCCCAATACTTCATTATAGAAAAGCTGATGAAATTAAGAAATATATACAACCCACACATTCAAACAGAGGATCAAAACGCCTTTTTACGACAAGCCAAGCAAAAAAGAAAAATCCAGTAACATTATAAAAGAAAAAATGGCATATTACTGAGAGACTAATTTAATTTTCATATTTGCCTTGGAGTTGCGAGTTCTCGCATTGTGGCATCTGAGTATACAGACATATTATTTCAGTATTTTGCAGTGTCCTCAACAGCCTACATTCCCCCACTTGCTCCTTTGCATGTAGTTCTTTAAACTTGCAGCTAATCAAAAGAAATTTCTGGGATCTTAACTTCCATTTTTAGTGCTGGCCTACCTAAAAAAACAAAAGGAACCCAGCAATAGTAAGACATGCTTCTCTTTTTTTGAAAATGAGTAAAAGGAAACGCTATCTCTGTTCCTCCCTTGATCAGATTATTGAGGCAAACAGGCTTAGAGACTCTCGAGAGCTGTTAACAATTCACCCAGCCTGGTATAACATACAGAAGGAAAGCAGCTGGGGAAAAGAGAGGCAACCTGCAGCTAGAACAGTTTTGATGTAACATCAAACCACATGCATAGCCGTGGCGCTCCGGGGTAGTGGCGGTGGGACGCATATCTTTTAACTAAACCTCTGGGCTCCTTCTGCCCAATTCGATTCCATTGCATTCAGTTAAATTCTTTATCTGTGACTTCCTGAACAAGCGTGTATCTGTCAGATCGCCACGCTTCATCCAGTAAGCCCACGAACGGCAATTTGCAAAGGCAAGAGAAGGATTTTTCAGAGCCCTTAGTTACTCACATCACACCAACCAATTCTTCCAGTGACCAGCAAGGAATGGCTGATAACAAAACCCTGACAGATCACATGGATGCAGCTGACTTGGAGCAAGTAAAGCCTTTGAGGAAAGGAACTGTATATGCAACAGGTATTTCTGCAAAACCTACCCTAGGAAATAAGCCAAGTTCTAACTCTGGCCTAGATTTCCACTGTCCTCAATCTTCCTTATTTTTTTCCGTAAGAACTAACTTGCTTCACATCAATGTACGACCAAGATGACTGAAATAGAGACTGAGTACAAATTAAAAGAGAACACAAAGACTTCAGCATTACATCAAGAATTACAGATTCCATCATCATGGGATTTCACCTAGCCAGGTACTGTAACGGAGTCAACTACACTGCATTACCAACTACGAAGCCATCTGCATCCTAATTTTTGGGCAAACTTGGTTTCACAATGACAGCTAGGGGCTTCCTCTGTTTTGCAGGAGTCCAAACAAAGGCCTCTAGAGAGCAGATTTGCTGAGCTCTTCCCAGTATCCTAAAACTTCAGTGCAAGAGGAGAGGTTCTCTCAAATAACCCCTGACTGAACAGGCACTGAACGCTGCCCGGAGGCTGTTTTGCAGACAGCATTCCCAATGAAGTCAAGCACTGTCACCATGTTCTACCAATACTGCAAATCATTGTAAACTGGAGAAGATAAAACCATGGACTTTCAAGTTTATCACTAGTGAAGGAACAGGGAATAAATGAGGTTCCAGTCCCTGCGTCGGTTCTGAAGAGGAAAGGGCACGCTTTCACTCACAGTAGAGAAGAGCACATGTGTGGCACCCACATCTGTATTGGGGCTGTCCCTACCCCTTACGCTTTCTGCTGAAACTTAAGAGGTCTAACGAATGCATTAATTACGATTTAGATTGAAACTGCACTTCAGGAGGGGCGAGGGCAAGGGAAAAATGATGCAGCAGGTACCCTTGGCTGCATTCTTAGAGGACAGGCATGTACAATTATGCGACCATTTTAACAAGCTGGCTTTCCTTCCTCTGAAGCATTTTTGTCCTCTGCACAGTGCAGCTTACTGATGTGTTCAGCAGTTCTATTTATACAGACGTGACTCACCTTAGAACTGCCTCAGAGAGTGTACCTCTTCCACTTTCTCTTAAAACAATAAAAACAAAGTAAAAATATTGTGGAAATAAGATCTCTTCCTAAAGTTCACCCCAAAATGCTATCAAGGCTCTGAAGACAACGCGACATTCAAGGTTCAGAATGCTTAAAAACAGCATGGGGGTCTCGGGTGAGCAGAGGGGAACCACCAGACGAGCAGCTGTCATCCCAATTCCACATGACTCTGCCATATGCCTAGCACTGTAACAGCATCAGAAATAAGAAGATCCAAGACCTCATCTGCACACAGAACATAATTTCAGAGGTGCCTTCAATGCTCAGGCAAGTTAAACAATTTTTTTTTTTTACTGTAGTCCCTTAAATGAATCATTATGTTAGTTTTGTTGTTATATTGCAGATATTTCTTTGGAATAAGAAAAACAAGGAGGAAAGCATTGAAGCTTGGCTGGAAAGTTAGGTAGACATGTCCCTAGAGACCTCTCCTCTAAAGTCTGGGAAAAACAGGCTCTAATCCACTCTGGTACTCCATGGACTGTAAAAGAAAAACATTTTGCAGATGGTATTCTTGAGTGGGTATGGGAGGCAGGGAAAAATAACCTCTCCAGACTCAGTCTTTCTACAATGCCTAAAGGTAACAAGAAATCAGATTTCTCTCACTTCAAATTCTACTTTTTTTCCTTACTTGGCTCACTCCTAGCTGCTCCTGAGAACTCAGGTGCCTGGAAGCCCATCCACATGCTTCCTTCTCCACTACACCTCATCCCCCTTCAGCTAGGCAAAACTGTCCCAAGGGTGCAGCCACCTTGTCACCAAAGCCACACACAGCCTTCACTTCCCAATAGCTCGTTCCTCATCAACTGTACAATTAAGGGATTTTATCTCTTTTCTCGTCTGTGTAACAGGGTCAGAGCAGCCAGACAGACTCACAGCCACCAAAATGGATGTTTCAAGTTAAAGCAATCAGTGCTTTTTAGGTATATGTCCTTACACACCCAGGAGACTAAATGGGGGCTCAGTTTCCAGGAGCTACATTGAAACTGGGAGTCACAAAAACTCACAACTGCTTAGGAACTATTCACTGATTCATTATCAGTATCAGCAAGCAGATTGATCCAACAAACAGCATCCCACTAGAAAGCAGTAAGGAGTTCTGACAGAATCAAGCAGGTAACTCACCCTGTCCTCTAGCACATTCCAGCTATTTCAGTTAACTGCAGATGATCTATTATCTACAGTAATGTCTTTGGTCAAAATTCTATAGCACCAACTGCATGCTCATAAAATCCCTTGTTCTATTAAGCAAAATGTTTTGATTTTTTGTTTGTTCTAAAGCTTAATACAACAAGATCAATTTCTTCCTTCAGGCAGACCTAATGCCCCAATTGGCTAAACTTAATAGCAATAATCTCTCCACAGAAAAGGCTGAGTTGTTCTTCCGAAATTCCTCAGCTGTAAGTAATCTCATGTGAACCACTGTCGAGGTAGTAAAATCCAGCTTGTCCTCATATGCAAACATGAGCTGAAATGTCAGCATTCCTCAGTGAGCTCCAAAGTCAGAGACAGCTGTTCAGAAAGCACATAACACGTAGGTCTACGTGCAGTTAAGTATGTGCTGGAGAGCTGCTATGAAGCAAAGGGCCAAGACAAACCTCCTGAATAGAAGCCATTTCTCCCAGTCCCTGTGCGTTATATTGTAAAATACACACTTCCCAGCTCCCAAGACTCCACCATCAGCCTACCCGAGATGAATCCAGGACATGCTCTCCTATTTCAGGCCTGCCAGGTACCATTGCTAAGTGGGCAGCACAAACTTATAGCAAGGAAGGGCTCTCCAGCAACTCTTTCATTCCCATCCTTTTCAGAAGGATGCAACAGAATTAAAGCTCTCAAATCACCAGAGTTACAAAGAAACCAGGAAGAACTCCAGCTACGTGCAGAGGCACACAGAACCCAGGAAGACTTTCCATATAGAAACTGCACAGGATGACCTTGAATTCCCTCCGCAGGTGCAAAGCCCATTTAAGTATGCCTCACCTCACACCCGCTCTGGCATTTCAAATGCCATCAATAAGATGTCATTATTGCATTTTGGTTTCAATGGGCAAGTCCTATGAATGGAAACTGCACCAGGGCAGAGTCGGTTAAGCAAAATTTTTGCTATGCTGCTGCCTAATTAGATGATGCTGACTAATCCTCTGCACCATCTTACAGTGAAAGGAACCCAGCAGGAGTGTTAAGATGGGTTTTTAAAGAGCTAAAAGCCATGAATGATTTCCTTCTACAGAGAGTATTTTCTTGCACAAGTTGCTTCCATCGAATGTTCTTTTCGAAGACTGTATCCTCCACAAAATGTCTCTGTGGCCTACAGCCTCAGAAGTTCAAAGAACAGCATAAGGAAACAGAGAAGATGAAGAGACGAAAGCTGGACACAATCTCCTACAAAATTTTCCATACAGAAGTGACTACAATGAGAAATGATTTGCAGGACTGGCCTCTTAACCTATCATTAAGTAAGGAGGGACTACACATTTTTGCTCCCCTCCAGCAACAACATAGACACACGGCTAACTGCAACCATACTGTAGCCCCTTACCACATTTACTAAGAACTGCTCATGGGTTTACAGCGAGGCATGTGTGAGCAGCCCTTGCAAAGCTCCACCCCACGCTTGCATGGCCCTGTTGGACTAAGAGAACCTTAACAGACCTAACACTGCTAGAAATTTAAATCCAAAATGTTCTAATTGCTTTTGTTTCCTCAGAGATCCTGCTAAACCACAGTTGCAAATTTCACGAGTTTAAAATCAAAAGGGCCCATTTCA
The DNA here is from genome assembly GCA_013398225.1 of Steatornis caripensis. Lineage (NCBI taxonomy): Eukaryota > Metazoa > Chordata > Aves > Caprimulgiformes > Steatornithidae > Steatornis > Steatornis caripensis. Next base: position 145,124 of record VZSC01014390.1, read on the forward strand.
AGAATGGGAAATCATTACCAATCTTTTTTGAAGCTTTAACAGAGTGACATCATCAACTATCTCACTACGTTAAGTGGTTCCGGTTCCTACAGGAAGGAGAATTCAACTACTCAAGCCTTCTATATCTCTCCCAGCTTAGCTCGTTAAGTAATGATCAATTATGAAACATAACAGCACTACTGGAAGGGCAAGGCAAACAATGACAGAAGCCTAATCAGCAGCAGTCGTTAAAGCCTAAGACAGCACTGCTCAGGAACCAGTGCTCCACTGGCATATGAGTATGTAATGCTTCTCCATTTTCTATGATGCCAGCCAAGGGAAAACACACACACTTTGTAGCTGGTGAGTTTTTGATTAAATCTGAAGTAAAATGACCTCAGTGCTCCAACGTTTTACCTTTCATGGTGTAGATTCCCCAAAATCACTGAAAGGTAGACAACACTGTCAACTTACAGCCTTAACCTATTCTGTGACTTGAGATGCAGATCAAAAACTGCTACCTACTGCTAGCCACGTACATGCAAATCTAAACAACACTAACAACATGGTGATAACTGGGAGAAACTCAGCCATCTGCAGTCAAGATGCTCAAGGCCTCAAGTACCACATCAGATTCACATCAGCTGCAAGTTAAAGACCGAGTGCTGCATGGGGTACCTTGTGTAGGTTCCTGTATGTGCACCCTGAACTAAATTAAAAAGCACTTCGGAAAAAAAGTACTTTGGAAAGGACAATTTTTTGAACCACAGCTCTAACCTTAAAAATAACTCAACATAAACAGCCTTCTGCTCCACAGCGTAGCTCCTGAAAGCTGTACAAGGTCAGATATGCCTCCTTACTTCAGCAACAGAACCAGGTCAACAGCACTGCCTACTTACTTCAAATACTTAGCAACAGCTAATCCACTGGGAGCAAAACCAGGGCTGCAGTACTCACTGAGGACAGATTTTTAAAGCATCAGGCTTACCTGAACACGCAAGTTGGCTCGACAAGTCCTCTGATTGCGCAGAAATTAGGGTTAGCGACAGAGACCAGGAGGAAGAGAGACAGCTCAGTTTACAGAGCTCCCAGGTTTGTGCAAGGGACAAAATAAAAACCCCTTCTACTTACACTTCAGATATACTTGGTCAGGAAACAGAATGAATAAACCCAAGTCCACACTGCTATTTTCAAAGTGCAGCTGCTTTCAAAACAACTGATTAGGAATATCTGTAAGTAAGCCTCTACATAGCTTGTAGCCTTTTACATCTCGTATTTTCATTGGCAGGCAATTTTATAAGTACCTACTGCAATAATCAAGTACCTGCAAAATCAAAAAAAATGTAGATGCATACATATTCTTGCACACAATTAAAATAGTAAGTAGTTCCCATAAGGGACATGCATGCAGGTATGCGAAACAATAGTTGATGCAGAATAACTGAACCTGAGGAAGCGTGCAGGCATTAAGTCTGTACATAAACACAGAAGATACACTGCTGGAAATAACTTTTGCTCAAGGTCACTGGTGAAGTTGTTTCCATATAATTAATTCAATAGCATTCAGAATCATTTAAGAGAAGTTGGCATAAAGCAGTAATTCCTATGAAGCAGAAAAAGAAGCCAAGAACTGTGCATCACCTACAAACAAAACACCACTACAGCCCTAGTTGGCATTAGCTATGCTGGGAGAGGGTTAACCAGATTGAGCTGACTCACCAAGGCAGCTCAGTCATTAGCCCCTCCGAACAGGATGGAGAAGAAATGTCCCTTGGAAGTCAGGACCCAAAATGCAGCTCCAGGGGGAAAAAGGAATTAAATAGGTGTCATGTTAGCTGTTTTCTACCAGAGCAAATAGCACATCTTCCCCCTTGGCGTTCAGGTAATGGCACACGAGAACAAAATGAAAGAACAGCAGCCAGGGGAGGATCAAACACCTCAGAACATGTCTGAAGCCGAAGCAAACAGATTCACTAATTTCAGTGCATCTTACTCCAAACTGCATGTGACCTGTTTTAGGCCTCGCTCTAAATTTACTACAATTGACTGTAATTTGTACAGATTTCAATTTAGTACATGAACTGCTTGCTAATAAAAAAAGCAGGACAATTTCTGAAGTTAAAAAAAAGGTAGAAACTTTAAGTTAAAGCATAAGAGAAAAATACATTGTGCAATAAGTCTATATATTATTCTCGCCAACACAACTCCAATGTAAACATCGTGAAGACACTTTTATGCTTTCTCAAACATAGCACAAGGACAAAATGTGATTTCGTAGTCTGAAAAACTCTACTTCCCCTTCAATAAAAACACATGCTTTAAAATTTGATTTCTTAGTGCCAAGTGAGGCTTGTATTTCAGGATTTGTTCTTGCCTTGTAACACATCTTGAAAACTTTCTGCATACAACATTACAAGAACAGATGCATTGAGTTACCTAAGGATGGGAGTAATGAAGAAGAAACTGAAACGAAACATTCAATTGGCAAAACCATGGCTACACACTTCACTGCTCTTTGAAGCTTCACTCCATAAGCTCCCTGCACACTGCTCCCCACAAAACAGTGTCTCCCGTAGTCCCACTTCCCCTACACCCCAATACTTGGAACTAAAAAAAAAAAGCCCTTGATCTCCAGCCTGTACCGGGACATCAGGCTCACCAGGTTATTCAGCTAACCCTCGTGTCTTCCCCAGCAATCTTCCCTTACAGGGCACTTGGTAACAGAGAAAAAGTGAGCTATGGGCTGAATGAGCAATTCCGAGCACAGCAGCACTCGCACGGCCACCTACTCCAAGTCACTGTGACACAGAGGAAAAAAAAATAACATTGACTGAGTTTAGAACTCAAGCTCATCTCTGGGACAGAGACAGAAGATTCCGCCTGGAATCTTAATGGCCATTAAACCCTCGTATGAAATTCAACATGCTGCTTTTTTTCCCTCCATCCCCATTGCATCTACAAAGAGGGCTAATTACAACTTCCCTACTTCACTTATCTTGGAAATCTTTGAATGAAGAACAAGATGAAAACAAGAATTCTGCTGTTACACAAAGCACAAGTTTGCTTAGGTTCAAACGAGATCCCGCACCCTGGTGAGACATGTACTTATTTTCCATCTCCTTTTCTCTCTTGTTTCCTTACTCAAGAGCACACAGCCATTTCCAGCCTCCCCTTCCACTGTCACCCCTGGGGTCACACAAAATCCCAGGAGTGGCAATAAACAGAAGAAAGTTCTGTTTCAGAAGCCCATGCAGACATTCCCCTAGGGAAAAAACCCGCCAGAGGAACTTCTTGCTCACTGATATCCAGGTCTTCCTTTTTCGCTCCCTCTCAGACACTCTGATCTACACTACAAATTCTTCTCTGTCCGTGAAGGGGAGTTATCACAAAATCCCTTTTATAGACCATGACAAAGGAAAATATAAGAAACCTACAAGGATCTTAATTAGAACTTGGCATACCATACATTGCCAAACAGATACATCTTTCTGTGCTATACCTCAAATTTCTTAATTTACATTCTGCACTTTGTACCCTACCATCGTTTGAAATTTTTATTTCTCTGTTTACTTTTGAAATAGACAGCAGTTTCTGGAGCAAAAAAGAAAGATGACCATGAAATCTTTCCTAAGGAAGGAGAGCAAAAAAACTCCCCGTGCCTTTAACTGTATCAGCACCTGCATAAAACCACCCACTGGATTTCACTCCAACACATCCCTTCAGTGAAGGGAGCCACATCTGCTTCAAAATTCCACATAGGACTTTTGCCAAAAGTTTTCCTGACTAATACTGCAAAGCCTGGCTGTGAACTGAGCTGCAATGACTTCAAACGGAAAGCAAGCCTGATAGTTTTGCAGTGCTGTCTGGCAAGCCAGAAAAGAGATGAGACATGGAGTGTTGGAAATCGAATAAGTAGTAGATAAGGCAACATTCAAGTAGACAACATAAATTAAAAGCAATAAGACATCAGCAGGACTCGACGAACTTCAGATAAAGTAACTTCACATTGACAGAGCAGAAATATTGTCCCTGATGATGTCAGGAGTACTTGGACATACCAACTTTCCCTGGGTTGTTGTCGTTCCTACAGCCCAGACTGACCTTTTGTCTCCCTGTGATTTAAATTGCACCCATCTTGCATTTGGCTTCCACGAAAATGTTGTTCTAATTCAGGACAATAGTCTTTTTCAGAGGAAAGTGAGCTCCTAGCACTGCAGTGAATGAATAAATACAGCAAAAGCACATGAAACTTCCTGCTTGCAGAGGCTTTGAACTCATTCCAGCACTTAAAAGGAAAAAAAGGCAATGTCCAGCCAAAATAAACATGAAGCTAAGAAGAACACACAAGCACACACGGTCCAGGCAGCCATCAGCGAAGTATTAGATAACAGCAGAAGAGCACTGTAGAACTGTAACAAGAGGTTTGGGCTCCAAAGTGTCCACAACTACTTAGCCCCGGGCTGAACTGCACACCAGCAGAACTCCTAGCATGTGCCATAAAATACCAGAGGATGCACACAAAGCTCTGTGAACTTACAGAATAAGTTAACTTCCAACACACCGCAAGTGCAGACAAGCCAAAAGAAGATTCATGTGAGACAATTCAGGGCAGGAACAGCTGTATGACCCCATATGTGCCCTACTTCTTAGTCGACAACTTCTTCACCCCCTTGCAGCAACTTGTAATGCAGCCAGGCTGCGAGAGCGGATCTTTCCTACAGCGCTGAGAGCTCCTGCAGCAGTTCGCCATCTGGTTCTGCTTCTGCTCCTTGCTTCCACATCACCCCCGCTTAGACACAGTAGTAAACATGGTCTGGCTGAACGGTGTCATTGAAACATCCACTTCCATCAAAACTGTCATCCCAAAGAAACAAGAGCACATGAACGTAAGGGGAGCAGGGAGCAGTAACACAAAAACATCAGAGAAGAAGTAGGGCACTGGCACAGGCAACAACCTCAAGGAAAGTAAACAGGATAGAGAGATAGGGAGCAAGGATTAAAAAAGTTATTACTAACGCAAGGGTAGTTCCCTGCTTGCTCACTGTAAGAATTGTGCACCCTAACATACTTTGTACACTTGCTTGTAGAAGCATTTAATCTACAGGGTGGTAGGTCAGTCATCCCTTTTCTGGAAGACACTACTCATTGGGCTAGATCCAAAAGTGCTAATTGTTTACACCAGCAGTAGCAGCAGCAATCGCTGTCATCACTGTTTTCTACTACTTCTCTTTGGTTTTCAGTTTTCACTGCAGCAGTAGCAACTATTCCTTACTACTAGCATCCCAAGTGATAAGCTTTACTCCTGTTTCTGACTGTTTTCTTATTTGTGGACTTCCAGACATCACACCCAGACACAGGGCTTGTCTCGGGGTTTGCTTAGTAAATAATGACACCTGTAAAGGACCACCATTGAGTACAGGCTGGGGATTTTCACCTTCTAGTAGCTCACACATCAAGATAAAGGCTTCTAATGAAGACAGCAGCTATTAAAATAGCATCCTTCGCATTCAAATGCCCAGCTTTAATCAGCACACACTTCTGCCTTTCTGACACTTGACCAAACTAGCCTGACTGTTTTGAATTATAGCTACGCCCTTATCTCAACTGAGACAAGATCTTTATCTTGCCATCCCTTATAAATTCTCCACTAATAGGCACATAAGTGCTCTTTCACTGAAGTCAAATCACATATTCAGCTATTTCTCTATGCTCTAGAGATTTACATGTCACACAGGAACTGAAGCATTGCAGAATTCGGACAATGGACATGCAAAAGAACAGGTGCCATTAACTCTTAAACATAAGGTAGGTCACCAGAAAGGCTTCCTTTCCAAACATCGCAGTGAAATAGCATGTTCTTCCAAACCGATCATGTGGTTTTCAACAAGCATCGTGCTTCATATTTTGCCCAACCAAAACACAAGCCACACTGACCACATTGCTGAAACTGTGGCTGGGAAACGGAAAACATTCGCCTTCATGAACGTACTCGCAGCAAATAACCACCCATTAAACACAGAGACATAAATGACGACACTGCACTGTTCAGACTCGTCACAACTTCAAGAGTTCCTCTCTCAATGAAGTAGATCAGGGGAACTCTCAGTAACTACACACCGATTCCCCGTTATGTTTTTAATAACCATACCTTCCGAATAACTAAAATGGCCGAAGCACTCTGATGTACTTACTCCTTTGAATGAAGGAAGCTGTTTAGATGGAGGCTGAAAACTGAAGGAAAATATGCAGCTTTCCAACAACAGACATTGTAAAAGCAATGGAGTCAAACACGGAGATGCATTGCTCAACAGCAGTAATGGTATGTATCACTTCGTCCCTCCTAGACAATTCAGCTACTCCAGCTTAAAATACTAACGAACAAGCCCATGCCTCTCTCCCGAAAGTCCAACTTCATCTTGAATTGGGGGTGGTGATGTGACACGATGGGATGGGACACGATGACACCAGCACTGATACTACAAATGCATCCAACCCTAGCATGGAAAATTAATGCCAAGAGAAGTCCAGTCCTATGATTAATCTTTGTTATACTTACCCAGTACCAACCACTGAACTGCACAACAGTTACAAAATCACCTTCACTGATCTTTAGCCTCTCAGATAAAGTAATATACATGAAACATTATTGAACACTCATCATTCACCAGCTGCCTTTAATCTTCAGCCCCAGCTAAGCTTTGCATTAGGTTTCAAGGCAAAACAAGTTCTTGTCCCAACAGGCCCAGCACGTTCAGAGAAACCTCTCCTATATTTCTCCGTGATTGTTTCTGCACAAGTATTTGGGATTCACAAAGAAATGAAAAGAACCAGGCACAGCCATTTCAAAAGTGTTTAACCTGTTTCAATGAGAGACCCGGCCGATTTGGCTGGACAGTCACGAGTACAGAAAAGCCTGCCTGCTAACCTGCTGCTGCTCCTGCGTAAAGGCTGCAAGCTGCCTGACGCTCACCAGCTCCTTCTCCTCTCCTCTGCAGCACACTTCAGTCAAAGGATGCTCAGCGATGCCGACTGCCCCACAGGTACACAGCAGCGAAGGTCACCAAAGGAAAGGGAAGCCGTGTCTCTGCTTGCTCATTTGCTTTTGTTCTCATACTTCACCTATGTAAATTGGGACTATAAACACAATCTCAGTTTACATGAAAGCAATTACACCAACAATTTCAATCACATCCCACTCCCTGTAGTCTCACCAGTTCTTCGCAAGAGGAGCAAAAGAGACTTCCAGAGCTCAATATAAGGTAAAAGATCTCCTCCGAAAGACAGGGGAGAAAATTAAGCATTGATTAGCTATGAAATTCTGTAGCCTTTCCAGAACTCAATTTTTTTCTGCCTGGAGTTTAAAAAAATTGCATTCACCTGCAGCAGTGTTCAGAGATAAAGGGATGCTTTTTTTTGTAGCTATACATTTATTACTATTCATGTCAAAAATCTAAGTCCAAGTTACTCATAGCTTACATCTATAGTCAATGAAAAAAAACTTGACACAACTGCTCAGGGGGGAATTAATCTTGTCATAAGGCAAGCACTGAAGAGAGGTCAGCTTTATCACCCTTGGGAGGTGCTTAGTTGTCTGCATCAGGTACGGAGGAAGCCCAGACACAGCCACCCAATTTTTAAATGCACAAGTTGGGGCACAGGGATCCTACCAGAGGAGGTGGTTTCTAACCCCGCTGATCTGATCCAGTGACTGGAACATTGTTAGGAAAAGCTCCAGGACTCAATACAAGGAGAAAAGGTCGCTGAAGTTCCTCCTGCAGATCTGGCTGAAATGAAAATGATAATTAGCCTAGAATTAGGGGTGGGGTGGGGGGAAGAAACCAACCCAACAGCCCTAATTTTAAATAGGAGCATCAGGTCGCAACCATCTCTAACCTATGTTTCAGGGTTGGCTTTTTTCTTGTTTTGGTTTTATAAAACCAAGTATAAAAAGCTTCACATTTAGGGTCTGAACAGCTGAATCACGTGGATTCCCAACGCAGTAGCCTTAGAGATAAAAACAAAGCTTTGCAGAAGAACTTGTCTGCATAAACCTATTTCCAGCACAGCTGCTTCACTGTCAAATTTGGTTATTGAGGCACAAAAGCCAGCTCATTCTTTGCCTCAAAATTCCATCCGTTATCCTAACTGTGAAATCAAAGAGCTCTCTTCTCCTAAGCACTGGTGTGTTCTGCTGTTTAACAGTCTGTTTGCATTGAACAAGACATTTGCAAAGTTCTCAGGAAAAAAAAAAACCCAGAAACTGCAGTAGTTGAGTCAAAATAGCATAGTGCCATCCTTCAGAAACCTCTCCTCTGGCTGCTGTCAACTGCTCTACGAGACCTATTCATACACAAGCATCTTAAACATTTTCTAGGTAAGACAGGAATCCTTGCAAAGTTAAGACAATAAGGCCACAGAGCAGCATTTGATGATGGCTCTGAAAAACATCTAAAATTAAATCCCTGCCCTTGGAGACAGGCAGGCATTTAGCATAGCAGCTATGAGACAGCAGTTTCCCCATGTGCGGTAAGAAGCACAACAGTAAGTTACTTCGCAGCAACAGACACCATTGAGGAAGCATTACCTCATTCTCCTCCTCCTCCACATTCATTCCCAATTGGAATGATGATAGAACATCCACACTATTCATAAAAGACAACAGGCAAATGAAGTGCTAATACGTGCACAGCACAGGAAAAGCAAGGAGACAGAGGGACCTTTCCCTACTTTTTAAAGAAACACTCATGGCCCAGCTTCCTCCCCCAGCTGAAGGGCATCTACAGTAAATTACTGAAAAAACACAATAAAAAAATAGCCCCACTAATTTAAGAGAGAATGGGAAAGCCCCACATGGAGCAACTCAAATTAGAGAAAAAGCATTTTATGGCACCTTAGGAATAGAGAGAGATGCTTTTTAAAGCATACAAGGGCCACCGAGGGTTCTTTTTCCCCCTCTTCCCCAAACCTAATCTCTCTCTGTTGCACATGCTGTAAACATATGAACCTCAGAACATAACCAAACAATTGTGTTCAGCAACAAACCTGATCCTTTGCTTTATTAAAATGAAAAGGTAGAAGGGGGAAGGCTTGAAAGAGATTCTGAGATGGGAAAAGCAAAGCAATATTTGGTCCCAACAAGTGCTCCCGATAGCACATTTTTGCTGCAACGTGTCACCAATTTCCTGTCTCTCCACATATTCTCTATACCGCCAAGCAGCTGGGTACAAGATACACCCATACTGAATCTTTTGCCCTGCTGCACCTGCGATGTTACCATTCCCATTTACGCACAGCTGGAGAAGGGACTTAAAGCTTCAAGAGTGGTATTACACTACGGGTGCCGAACTCACAGCAGCACTAAAAAACCTCTTACAAACTTCCACAGGATAAATGATCTCAGCAGCAACTAACCCAAAATGCCAGACATCAAAGCCTGTTGACTGACAAATACCCAGTGGAAGAACCGCTCCAAGAGTTCAACATAGACATGAATCCACAGCATTCCTGACAGAAGGCAAACCCACAGATCTAGCAACAAAACAGACTTCTTTTGATCATAGGAAAAAGATATCCAGAGACTAGCACAGCCCACTAAACCAAAAATGATTAAAAGAAAAGTTGATCACATCAGCTACAAAGTTGATGGCAAAAGCAAAAGAGTAAGAAGAGGTAGAGGAAAAGGTCATCCTGCGTATTACTTGCAGTAACAGAAGATTTCAACAGAAAAGCAGTCATTTAGAATATAGCTCTCAAATTTGTAAAACCTGTTCAATAATTTCACTGTAGTCTCGAATCACTGCTAGGAGCGATTCTTCATTGATTGATAAAGCGTTCTAATTCAAAAACAGCGGTGAAAAAATTTGATACATAAGGCTTATCCCAAAGCTTAAAGTAAACTCATCTTGCACCCATCCACTCCCACAAATTCATGAAGGCCAGAAAACAGAGCAACACAATTCTTTGGCCACAGTGGCAGCAACTTAAAAACAAGTAAATAAAACAAAGTGGATAAGCAAAAGAGTCTCTTTCTGACAAACAAAACAACTTATCTTCAGTCATAAACTGCTTGCTTTTTTTCAGAGGCCCCTGAAGACAGGTCTTCAGTGTGATTTTAGGCTCTCCTAGCGAACTCTTACTCAATTCCTGTACAAATAAAGACAACTAAGGGATCTGATGGGGCTCTTGACATATATCATATCAACGCACTGAAAGTATCTGCCCTTACAGAAGAGGACCCATTCTTCTGGCACTTCCCAAAGGTGAGGCACTCTCTCAGCAACAGCAGCATCCAAAAGTACGTATGCCCATAACATAGCCTCGCTGTTCACATCTACGTTTGTGTGTGTGAGTGCGCACTACAATTACTTTCTTACAATATATAAACATAAACAAAACACAGGATTCTGTGTGCACACAAACAGCACTTACAGAAACTGAGGTTGCATTTAGAAAACTCTGATCAGCAATTACCACGTTCTTGTGTCCTACACAGAGACCACATTCACACGTACGGTACACAAACCTGTTCTCCAACTCGTCTAATGAAATCAAATCGCCAGTTTTCAGAATCCCAGCTTACAGGTTTCATACTTTTTGAATTGAAAACTCAATGAAGCTAAAATGAAAAACAGTAAGTATTCACCACACAGACTTATTTACTGCTCAGATGTTGAGCAAGCAGTTAGAAAACATCCCTCCTACCTTTTAAAATGGTAGAAGTAAAAAAGGATATGGGGGGGAACTAAACACACAAATACTACTCCATTGATTCACCTGAGAATCAGAACTTATCTCATTTCCAGACACCCACATCCAAGGCATGAATCACCGTAGTTCCTGGCTGAAAGCCAGTGCTGCAGTTCTAGTTACTATGACAATATTGATGCCTCTGCTCTGTAGTCTTTAACATATAAAGGTATTCATTCAAAAATAAACAATTTAGGGCGGGTGCAAGGAAGTCTAGGCAAGATGACGCTTAAAGAAAACATGCCTCAAAAACCACTCGGATAAAATTCAAAACCTTCTGAAAACACAGCACGGAAACAGCCCATCCATCACGGGAGCTATTTCTACAACAGGACACCCCCAGAACTTCCTGAGTGCCTCTATAGTAAAATTCTACTTCTGTAGGCTTCCCCTCGGAGTACGCCGGGACGCACCACCTCGTCTAACAGCAGCTAATGAGTGGAAAGGTCATTTTTTACCTTTTTAGCTTGAACATCTGTTTGTGTGTCTCAAAGGATTCTGTTATCTACATACATCCTGACCCAGCTACTAGTCTTTGCTACAGTTTAAACTGTTTCCAAACTGAAAATCCTCGACATCACAGGAAAAAAAGTGAGCGACTCCTACTCACTCACAGTATTTTAATAAAACATCATGCCTATTCTGGTATTCTGACTGGTTGTCCCTTGATTTTACAAGAATAGCTAAAATAAGCTTAAGGCACAATGCAATGAAAGATACAGTCTTTCTACACCCCCCTGCAGAAAGCATCAGAATGACATTTTAGTCCCCAGACATGATATATCAAGCCAGCCCCCCAAGGAAACAGAAAGCTCAGTCTTTTCAAAGAGAAATTCATCCGCTATTAAAGAGCGTATAGACAGTTGTATGCCAGAACAGTTTTCTGAAGAGTTTCTGCTAACTTCAGCAGTGTTAAATCAAACCCACGATTGCGTAAGATGAATCTCATTCAAAAGACAGCTCTGACTTCTTCACAACTGGCACCTACACTAGGAAGTCCACAACATCCTCAAAAGCACATCTCAGAGGATTTATGTTCCGTATTGAAGCTATGCTGTCCTTGCAGCAATGCAGAGATGCTCCCTTTAATCACAAGTCTTCAGTCTCACCCATGCAGCCTCGGTAAGTTTATGGTAACTACACTAGAAAAAGGATCTCAAAAAGCACAGCAGCAGAACTAAAAACATGCATGCTAGGACTACAACACCATGGCAGGCAAACAGCCCACATACAAGTGTGTGTAAACAGTCAATGGGAACAATAAAAGTGAGAGAGGAATCTGACAATTCCCATTATAGCTCACATCACCACACTGTGTGGGAGTATCACAGCCTTTAGATGCATCTATCCCAGTCAGGCAACTATACATTATCATCCCTTGCTGTACGGAGATGTCCGTAAAAGCGCCGTTTCTTATCTCGGCAACAAAGATAACTCAGGCAATGGAATAAACCCGGTTCGGAAATCAGGCCTCATTTATGTGAAGCACAGGAGTTGCTGTCCCAGTCCACATCACCTCACAGAAGCACACAGCCTGGTAACTAAAACACACTTCTGCCTGGCTCCTTTGGAGTATTTTCAACATGCCACCAAACAAAGCACAACAGCATAAAGGCTGATCGATGGAAGTTACCTGTTAGCGTGTCACCAAACCAACAAGAGAACAAGCATGCTGCTCCCTTATTTCTGTGAGAACAAACCGAGGTACAGGGTCTGCAAACAGCAGGAGGGAACCCCTCATCACAGTGAGGGCCGCTCAGCAGCATTGTATTCATTTCACATGAAGCATGTGAAATTAATTTACATTATAACAATAAACACCGCTTAGATGACATACATTGTTTGCAATGTAATTGTTTTTAGACAGTTGCACTGTCATTTCTGCTAATTATGAAGGACTCTGCAGTTGCCTCATTAGTACTGTACAAATCAGCATACCCATGAACTCTCACCGATCCCCACGCTTTTTTATCCCCTTCTCAAATTATTATTAGAACTTAATGTCTTAACCTTGAAAGATCTTCCGCTCTTCTCTCTGGGCAAGACACTTCTCTTGTGTTGCCAAGGACTCTCCTGCAGAGGCCCTTTCTGCATTATAGCCTCAGTTTTGTAGCAGAGAAACACATCTGGCTCTCATTAGAGGCATAGTATGTGTTTTCTCTAAAAAATGCATACAATTTACACTAAATAATGAAATCGCCTTTTAAAAAGGATGCAAGGTAGTTCAGTTATGCTGAAAACCTGTCCAAAAACATAAAAAAGCTTACTGTGGCATTCCATACTTGTATTTCAATAATCAGGATTTTTCCTAAACACCCCCAAGCAACTGCAGTGCAGGAAAGCCATGCTCATAACAAAGCAACAGTTAGCTCTAGTCTCTTCCTTTTCTTTAAAGCTTCAGAGCTTAAAAACTACTTCGGCTAGAAACTTGCTCCTATGAAAAACAAAAGTCAGTAATATCAGAGACAGCCCTTAAGGGCTAGTAGCTGAGAAAGCACCAGACCTACATGAGTACACAGAGAGCCTAATAATCCCAACAATTTTCATATCTCTGCTAGATTTCAAGGTTAATTCTTTACATAATTTGCTACATGGTATTCTAGAATTTGAGCAATGGATTCTCACAGCTAAGATCACATGAAAAAATAGTGCAAAGCAGTTGTCATGATAGTCTTATAACATCACATCTTGAGGCCAGCAAAAGCTAGAAATCCATCGGTTGGCTGGTCCAAGGCCTTTCAGGATTTGCACAGACAGGTTTTTTGGTTTTGGCTTCTTGATCTTTGCAGCTTTTCCTTTTTTTATAAGGATTTGCTCTATATCTATATTCAGGAAGAAAAAGCAGCTTTGTCTCCTGTATCTTCATGTTTGACAGCACTCTGAGATAGCTAATGACTCTGTAGAAGCCTCTAGTTAATTGCCAGGAGTAATGTCAAATCTTGAGGCCTTCTTACAACTGTAAGCCCACCATAACCACATGGACACACCAGACCAGCAAACCAAAGGTTTGCTTTAAAAAAAATAAATACATAAACCTTGCGCCTCGCACTTACACCTCAGTATTACACCTATAGACTCTGAAAATACATGGACAATACATGGAAAATACAAGACAACACATTCTTACTGACAACTCAAAACACTCTCGAGGGCCTACAAAGCCCAGCAGAGCTCTGGAAACATGAGCTGATTGAGGCTGTTTGAAGTACACAGGAACAGTTACAGTTTCTTGGGAGCAACATATATACACCTTCTCTTCAGCAGGGAATTTGAAACGTGTTCAGGCAAAACGGCTTTTGCCATGTCTCATCTTGCCTGACTTTTAAGGCCTTCCAGGTGTGCTGCTATACCTGCATGTTAAGCAATCACTAGGTAAAAGGGAGTTCTCCTTCTACCTAGCAAGCAACGCTTACACTATGGTGTTCAAAATCAGTTTTTACATAGCTTCTCCCTCATCGTATGAAAGGTCAATGACAGCAAGAAGCCAAAAAAAGCTGTTATCCTTCCACAGAAAACAAAAGGCTATTAAAGGCACCGAGCAGTCCACCCACATTTCAGGCAGTTTGAAAAGATTTAGAGTATTACTTTGTGCTGACCTTGTCAAACCTCTCCGGAGCTGTCAGCAAACTGCAGCCATCTGTCCATCTCTGGGGCCAGACCTCCAGGTGTGCTGAGCACCCTGAACTCCGGATAACACCTAGAGGTCTGGAGGGACCCAGCACCTTCAGCAAGAACCAGCAGCCCATCCTTTCCCCATTTCTGCCATACGCTCGCTCCTTTTGCTTTGCAAGTTGCATTTCCTCCTAAGCACTAGGACAAAGAGCCTCTCCTCAACACACCCACCCCTCTGGGCTTCAAATGTCCAATTCATGCCACTTGCCCCTTTCTCTCCTGATCCTACTCACAGCCATCTCCTCAGTGGTGATGGGACTTCACCCTGTGTACGCTGCTGCCTTTCAGTCCCAAGCAGAGAGCTGATAAATCCCTCTGGAAATACAGGCTAGAGAGGTTAATCACGCAACAATCAAACACCAGTACCACAACAGATCAACAGAGTACAAGCAGAGCTAAGGCTGAAGAACTCTTTGTCAGAAGATCTGTGAATTAGCTGTGAAAATGAACAAAATTCAAAACAACGGCCTCCAATGCACTGTCCCTTCACTCCAATCATGGGGGGTGGTGGGGAAAACAAAACAGAACAAACTCAGTCAAAAAACAGAATCCTGAAATGCTGTGTGAAGGGCCAAAATCAGAACTTCCTAACAGAGACAGTTTAAAAAATACAGCATGTTCTTGTTTGGAGTAGTTACTCAGAACTGAGAAAAATCTGTGGCAATCACTGCAAAGCAGGAAATGAACTTTTTCTGGTTCAATTTATTACCAGCACTATAATGACACCAACAGGATTCTTGCTAGAAAAGGAGAGTACCTTCAGCAGAGCAGTCTGCAAGTCAAGCATCCCTGTTCTATTTCAAGCTCTAGACTCATTTTTTGTTTGACACAGGAAAGGCTTTGCTGAGCATCTCTATTTCCTGGTGACTTCAACTGCATACAGTTTTTCTCCTCTATGCTTTTGCCGTTCCATGTCCAGACTGGAGACAGCTCCCTTATTTCAGAGCACTGTTAGCACGTCAGTAATTACAAAACACTGAGTTCCCCAAGTAAAACATGTACATGCGCCATAAATAACTGCGTAATCTTCCTGTAGCACTTCAGCACTCTCAGTACATGGTTTCACTCCTTCCTCGGCAGCCAAAACTGGCACGTGGCTGTGGTCCACCAAGAGAACAGCAAGAATTCAGGGCNAGTTCCCCAAGTAAAACGTGTACATGCGCCATAAATAACTGCGTAATCTTCCTGTAGCACTTCAGCACTCTCAGTACATGGTTTCACTCCTTCCTCGGCAGCCAAAACTGGCACGTGGCTGTGGTCCACCAAGAGAACAGCAAGAATTCAGGGCATCCCGCATCCACACACACAAACGCTGAGTAGTCATCGTCTGTCGTAAAAGTGGGTGTTGCAAAAAATGATTTCACTTTTCAGCCCCTATCTGCAATTTGGTTTGGTTTAGGTTTTTTTCTGAGGCAAAAATCCCAACTCCTCAGAACTAATTTTGCTTTACAATTATCAGGGAATAAAGCCAGCCTCAGTAGGAACAGGATAACAACCTCATTAAAAGGGATCACTTCATCAGAGGCAAGGAAATTACCCCAACTTCACCTTCAGTTTATCATCACCTTTCACAAGGTGCTTCTTGCCCAAATCAGCTATTCAGCACCACACTGGTTTATGGAGCAGAAAATAAAAGAAGTGTCTAGGGATGAAATATTCTTCATACCAGTGAAATTGCAAAAGGAAACAGCTAGCCTGTAATAATCTAAGGCATTACTATTAATCACTGGCACAGCAGCACTGTTGGAAATGCATCATTTAATGGGACTTGCCTTTAAACAACGACAAAAATTTATTTCCAAGGCTAACAAAGATGTTGCAGGCTAGATAATGCCTTTCCTTTCTCAGCCCAGGCAAGACTAATCCCACACTGAAGTCTTTCAGCCTTATCCTTGAGGGCACATCTCAAGCCCACAAAAGCTTGCAGTCAGGCTATTCCCGCAAGCAGAATTAGGCCGTAAAGGACCCAAGAGGATTTCCCTCTCACATCCTATTGCAAGGCCTGTCCCGAAATGGGAATCAACAGGCCTTTCAGACCTGCTCCATCTCTCCCCAGAGGGTGTGATAAACAGGACAGATAAAGTCCCGCAAAGCCTCTCACTTTGTACAAGCAGACTTCTTCCACAGTCTCCCGAAATGGCAAAGGCATATTCCCTGCCCAGCAGTGACAGAGTACTCAACAAGCTCACAACATATGCTGGAGGCCCAAATTAAACTTTCTGGTATTTATGACTTTGCTCAGTTTTGGAGAATACCTAAAAGTTGCTTTTTCATCGCAGTTAGTTCTTCTCCCACTCTGTCCCAATCACCATCTACTTCTACGCTCACGAAGCAACCTCAGGTACAATGCTTCCAGTTACAGGCACAAGGAGTACTACTGAAACACAAAGCAACGTGGAAAACCCCATATGCAGCTCTGATAGCATCCCACCATACAGTTCTACCTTCAGAATGAATGAAATCGAAATCTGAAAAAAGCCAATATGAATGCAAGCTTTTAAAAGTGCCGGCCCCATCTCCAAAAGCATCTCGTGGCAGGATATCCCTTCAGGGTACACAAAGACACTCTCTTCCCTACAGTTTGTATATCTGCAGTAAACAAGGTATTTTTCTGCCTTCTGTAGCTTGTCCACTTCTTCCGTTTTAAAGAGAGAGGCACCACTCAAAATCGATGATTCTCCCCCTTACTAGTGCAGCTGAGGCACACTACTTCGTTTGTCCTTTAGTCTGGCCAAAATGCTCTTCACAGAAGGTCCTTCATCCACCTCTAATTTTTTTGTGGCAAAAAGCCTTCCTCTCATGTTCTCATCTCTCCACTGAAATAAAAAACCAAAACAACCCTGTTGCCCCTCTTCTACCCCTTCCTCCAACAGCCTTCTAAACATCCTCCACTCCAAACACTTTTGCTTCAACTTCTCATCTCGCATTTCACTCATTCTCACAGACCCCTCCCTTGGCCTTGCTGCCATGTCCCACTCCTTCCCTCCAGCATTTTTCAAAAGCCTGCATGGCTAAAAACTTCCCAGCAGTGGAATTTACACTGTCTGGCACCACTGACTGACAGTAAATAATCCGTTTACTGACTTCTGGAACCACTTCCCTTACATGAGACAAAGCTAAAGCTTCGGGTTAAGTTTCTGCAGAAAAGGCACCATGCTCTGGAACTTTCTGCTTAACACAAACGCTCCCACTGATGCAGTAATTATAATTCTCACTTGATGTTTCACCAAGAAGAAATTAAGATGACAAGTACTCTCACCGAGAGCTCAAAGAAATCACTCACTCTAATCCAGCATAACAGAGATCATGCCAGAATATATGTGGGGGAAGAAAAATCCCACCACCTAACAGAAGTTTAAGTTTGTAAATTTAAAAACTACGGGCCACTAATCAGCCGAATACAGAATCAGGCTCATCACATTTATCAAGTCCAAGGTATTACCTGAAGGCAGGCATGGCACAAGATGACATTCTGCAGTCTTCCCGATAAAACCCTCCGTTCATAGCTCAATCCTGATTTACGACAGGGCCTCGTATTCCAGCAAAGCTCTGAAGTGCATACGAGGTGCTTTATACTAAGGAAGGGTAAAATAAAAAAGCAAAGTCAAAACAGTCACCCGTTCATCATTTTAAGAGGGAGAGGGTTAAAACCCTTTATTTTCAGCCTAACAGGATGAAACAGGAAAATGCACCACATACAGGCGAAAATCTTGGCGGGGAGAGGGTATTGCCCAGTGACTTTTCTCGGCAAGGTCCGGAGTCAGGAAAGTCATTCAGGACTCGGCTTACGAAACAATCACGACAGCAATGCCACCTTTACAAGCTACAGAAAGGAGCTGATCCAGGGTGGAGAGAAAAAAAATAAACAATTATCTGAACAAAATGCAGTCTAATTTACCACTCCCCGAAGTTTCAGTCTGTCACTCTTCCTCCTCTAAATATAGTCAACAAAACATGATTTAACCCATTTGTACAGAAATGTGGAAGCCCTTCCCCATCTGTGGCTTAACTGGTGACTCATTTCACAGCACCGCTAAAGGATTTGTGCTCTCTCCCCTTCTTCCTCCTGCTAAATTCATCACTACGTTCTGCTGCTTTGCCATTAGGCTTTACCATGCAAGCAGTGTCTCTCCCTCATCTGTTACCATAGCAGCCACAAGTAACAGAATGCAACGTTAACAAAAGACTACTTCTCCCCCCTTTAATTTATTTATATGCAAGTAACCCACTGAGAGCTGACAATAGCAATTACTTCACATTCACACTACAGGAAAAGAGGGGGTTTTTTTCTTTTTTTTTTTTCCACACATGTGCTACAAATAAAATAATTAAAATTCCTCTGGAGGGGAGAAAAAAATCCTGGACTTCTTAGGATTAAGAAAATGCAGTAGGAGATCTGGCTAGGATGCTGACTTGGAATTGAAGCTGAGAGGGGAGGCGGGGTGGGAGCAAGCGGCTTAGCACACACACCAAGTATGGCTCTCCAGAAAGCTTCTCACTTTCTTCAACCCAACGTGAGAACCAGCGAGAGGCTGAGCTGTGAAAAACACCTGACTCCAAGCATTTACATTCAATAAAAGAACGAAGCAAAAGGGAAAACAAACAAACTAGAGGAAGACTCTTAAATAAGAGTAAAGCTTTTTGGAACATACCCGTTTCTGACGCATACAGGCACATAGCGACCGGAGAGGGCCGAGGGCAGGCCAGGCAGGCAGTTCTGTGGGCTGAGGTCCCTGCCAAGAGGCTCTGGGGGCAGACACAGGCATGGCCACAGCCGAGCAGAAGAGCAGCCCTCTGCCATGGCAGAGGAGACTGAGGAGAGCCCAAGGGCTGAACTTATACAGCTGAGGGTGTGGGCCCCAGCTGAGGCTGGTCAGGGCCACTGAGGCTTTTTAGCGCCCTTGGGGCCCTGATAGGTTTTCGAAGGGCTGTCTCACATTCTGAAGCTAAAACACATGCTGCTGCCACTCCTCCCATCTCACTACTCTGACTTAACAGACTTAGCCCACTTACCACTCAAAAAGCAAATTTGACCTCTCTCACAGTAATTTGCAAAGATGGATATGTATTTTAACCTCAGTAACTTCAGCTAGAAAACAGTTCTCTTAATTTTGCCGCATTTATTCTGAGCTAAACGCAGAATTTAGAAAAAGCACTCTCATCAACATATGTTCCGGCTAACTTCCAATTCACTGCCTCCCAGGTGTAAAAAGATGTGGTATCTCACAAACAGCTCCAAAGCACCTGCAGTATTTTTCAAACCTCAGAATTTAATGCCAAAATAGGAAATCCTAGTGCTTTCAAGGCATAATGGCCACTTAACATGAAACCTCTATTCAGTAGCAACATCTTATACTGCTTTTAATGTAGTCATTTTTAGAACTTGATCTATTAAACAATTCATAAATTCATCAGCACTGTGAAAATCAGGGCAGAACATTTCCCAGCAATCAGAGCAGAACATTCAACAATGCTTAATGTAAATGTATTCATAGCATGTGGTTTGTGGTTCTTCATCAACACCTATATGCACATAAACACATACACACATTCCTACACTATCACAACACAACTTTTCTAAAACCCACAAAGGACTAAATCCTCAAGGGGTTTTAGCTCCACTAAAAAATGCACACAGATGCAAGAATTTAAGCTGACCAGCCTGTGAAATTCACCTGTTTGATCATCTTCACAGACTGCGAGGAGGACCAGACCTTCAGCCACACTTAGGTGACATTAAATAACTACCTGGCTATGCTTTTTGGACTGACACCTCATCAGAGACACACAATGCCTCCAGTGCGGTGACTGGGAGGTACTAATTCTCAATGCTATCATTTGAAAGCATCTGTTTCCTTTGGCTGTCCTTTCTTTTCTACTCTGCTGTTATTCAATGTAAATCGAGGAAAATGAGACAGCACCATGCTCAGCTAAATTCAGTGTCATCCCTCCACCCCTCTTACTACCTTTTAATCACTCTGCATCCCACTCTCACTATGCTGCCCTTCAGTGGGAAGATGCAACTTAATCTCTGGGAACCAACAGAGGAAGAAAAAACAAAGCTAGCCATTCAGTTACAGAAGAAAACAGTCAACCTGGATTCTAGGTAAAAAAACATGCTCAAGTAATACCTGTATCTTTATGAAACGCGCCACCATGCCCGCAACCTGACTGTACACAGTTCCTCTGGCAAACACAGAGTTGCAGCTGCCAGAAAGCTGGGAACAAACTGCATCAACGTGGTGAATATGTAATACTTCTTGAAACATGGTACAATAGATGCTGATTACTCTCAATGCAATCTTCCCATCTCCTATGGCATAACTATACTGCTTCCCAAAGCAAAGATATGAGATATGTAGATTGCATATTATATTTGTAATGATACAAAGGGAAGGAAATACAAAGAAACATAATTTGAACTAGAAGTAGTGGCAAAACATCAACAAGGGCAGACATCGCTTGACACTGCCAACACATTTTCAACCAATGTTCCTAGCACTGGTTACCAAAAAGACCCATAGCTTCAACTTTCAGTTCGGAATGGCATCTTCAACCCTACAAACTGTATGCAGGTCTCCAAGCTATATGTGAAAGTCATTTTGAAATGCTCTGTTTTCAAATGCTGAACATTATATTTCTATCTAAAGATCTTTCAAGTATTTTACAGACTTTACACAACTGAACTTCACAGTTCCTTCCCTGTATGGTTTTTCTTTGCGCCAATCCCCCGTTACGCCATCCATGTTGCAGATGAAGGTATCAGCTCACAAAAGAGCTGCCCAAAATTATGAAGCAATTCGACATTAAGTTCAAGACTATTATAACCCATACCCAACTTCCAGCCCCGAGCTTCCATCCAAGGAAGTATCCATTTTTGAGACTAACTCTCCTTGGTACATTTTGTAGATTAAGTTTGAGGGACAAAGTAATTTGTGTTTAAAAACAGATGGTCTTAGTGAAAGGAAAACACTTCTCACATACAAAAGTGCCTTGGGCTGTTACCCTTTATTAGTGTTTAGGAAAGTTTACCAGCATGTTCAAGACTGTACCATCCACAAAATACACAGATACTCTGTCAAAGACCTTACAATTTAAAGAAAAGGGGGAAGGCAAGCCACACTGGCCACAAACCTTTCTACCCTGACCCCCATCCCAAATTACTGATTATCCTACTTACTCTGTTTATTTTTGCAGCTATCCCATACAAGGTGATGGAGTCTGAGTCAAGGGAGGGCAATGGATTAAGACTTCACTAGGGAGAATCTTTGCCTGAAGGATGGGAACACGTTCCAATTCCTGCTCCAGCACTAGAGTCAGAACTGAAATGGTTTTTTATATATATTTGTATGTACTTTGCAAAAGAACAAGGTAAGACAGATCGAAAGTCAGAATCTCAAACACTAAGAAAGAAACAATTCAACAGCAAATATGACCAAAAGACTTTGGAAAAAAGATTGGATACATGCATCTTCTGCAGCTTAACCAACACAGATTTTGTTGTTCATGTGTTAAATTATCTTAAAATTTGAAGCTGCAGCGCCCTGTTACGCAGCATTCGATCGATTTAAATCTGTCCTACAATTCAGTAGTTTTTCCTTGAGCTTCTTATACAGGTATGAAAGACTAGTATTTAAACCAAAGAACACGGAGCTGAGAAAGAGACCATCAAGTATTTTATGCTGGGGAGCAATTCTCTAACCTTATTTTGGCAAAATTTCACTGAAACAGGTCTAAGTAATTTTGAGTTCCTGACTTCACTTGAATATCCATGTTTTACAGAAAAGTCAATGCCAAGATAAATTCACTCCTGGACAGCACCTGGCAGACAATGCCTCAAAACAAGGATGATGCCACAAAGCTGAACACATTTTAAATATCAATCTGGACTTAGAGAGGACCGATCTGCCAGCCCAGAATTTTTTATGTCAGGAGGGAAATTCCTATCCTTTGTTTATACTTCCCTTTGGAATCGTCTGCCCTTACTACTGTCTCCATTGTTTAGTTTTAAATATCAAATATACAACATACTCATTAAAGATACTCCCCAAAGAAAACTGGTTCTATTATTTCCTGTTGCGTATCTTCTGGCTAATCAATTTCTTTAACAGCTCAGTTAAAGGCGGCCTTTGAAAAGCCAAATAAATCTGGCAGGATGAGTTTTCCAATAATGACAATGCTTTCATACTTGCTGTAGCTTTTAAAAACAGAAAGGGTGCCATACAGAAATAATAAAAGATGAGCTGCTCAGATTTTTGTATTTCAACTCAGATTTTCGCATTTGAAGCGGAGAAACATTTGATTTCTAAGCCTCTGGGCCCCACGGAGCAAGACACACTTGCTTTTAGGAGCAGATGAGACTCTGTATAGTTAATGCATTACCGATCCAATCCAACGTAGAGAAGGGATTTCATATATGCACATGTGTGCTCACGCACGCTCAAAAAAGGTAGAGACAGAGGGTGTGTGAAGACCTCATTTATAGCAAGTGCTGGAGATCAAAGACAGAAAAGGAATTTCATGCAATAAACAAAAAATGATTGCAAGTCCCAGAATAAATAAATATTTGCAGCTAGAAATAAGCACGTGCTCAAACTCACCATCCCCTCTCTGCCCTAAAAGCAGAGTTTCTTTTGATGTCACCAGCAGAAGCTGGAGGATAGCCAGCCAAGAAAGTGAATGTACAGATTTTCTTCTTCCAGACAATAATCTGAAATTATTTTCTATCAGTTTTGTGTGCCAGGTGCTTCTTTGTGGTCTTTGAAACCAAGTTTTCCAGAAACTTTCAATGGAAGCAGAAACAAATGCTCAATTTCATAACAATATTGAGAATGCTCCTCTCAATATCTATTCTTTTGATTTTTCTTTCTATAACTGAGGGCATCATTATGCATTAGCAAACCAAAAACTGCAAACACTTTTTTGGTCTAAGATCCCATCACAACATTTACGGAACATAGATCACAACTACAACACGCTAAACAGAAATAGGTCTCCAAAGTTAATAATAAAAAAGTTCATATTTCTAACGTATTTGCTTGAGTGGATAAATTATGCTGCCTTACCAGAAGCACTTTAATGCCCTGGTTTATTCAATGTGAACATAGGGTGAAAAATTCTGAATAATCAAAAACACTGAAAGAAAATGGACTATTAAAAGCTACTTCCAATGCACACAAACACACATTTGACTAATTTAATGATACGGTAACTTCAGGAAACCTAAAGACACACCAACCTTCAGGACCTACCACTAAGAAGAGCAAGTACAATATCCTGGCTCTACTACCCACTTCCATTTGTGCTTGCCAAATGCACAGGGCCAATTCAGAACAGCAATACACATAATGTAGGGCTTTCTCAAAGGAATTGAGAGAGACAAGTACGCTCTTTTGCAATTCAATAAACCACTTTTTCTCACGCTCAAGTGGTGACCTCCTCTTAAATACACAAGTCGATGAAGAGAAGGTGCAGCCAAAACCCTGGGTTTGTCAGATAAAATAATCTACATTGAAAGAGGCATGACAAAACAACGTACACTTCAAAATTTTCTTTGCATAAAAGAAAACACAGGGAACTAGTGCTGTGGCCTAAACTTTGGTGCAAGTGAAGAGCAAGGACAGACCAATGTCTGAGGCGCAGTCAACAGAAACTGGAACAGATTTTCAGCATCTCATGATGAATGCACTCACATGCATAACGCTGCACAGCAACATATCCGAGTGATGGCCACATGTACTCCCAGCTGCCTACCAGATGCAGTCTTGAATAGCTGGAATAGGGTCTCACACCAGAAGTGTTTTGCCGCATCTAACGCTGAGCACACATGATTTCATGGAACATCACTGTCTGTAAAATGGGACTAATTATATTTGTCACCTACGCAAAAAGAGCCTCACAGTCCATGTCTGAGCAGCACAATGTAAGATTCAAGCCCTGTCCACTACAGGTGTCATAACATGAGAGAAGGCAGACCACAACTTTCCTGGGGAGGAAAGAATGAGCTTTGACCTGGTTAGGGTGGGGGAAGTTTGCAAACAAGAGAATAAAGTTCAAGAGCAGGAGTGGTAAGAGGGGATAACCTCGAGCACCTGCTACTGCAGAAGATAGGAGGAGAAAGTCATCTTCAGTTTGCAGGCAGAGAGCTAGGGCCATGGAAAAGAGAAGGTCAGCACACTGGAGTCACTCAAACATGGCATCTTTCTCACCTAAACTGCCTCTTAACTTAGAAGATTAGGTATGGATGTTCTTTTGAGAGAGGTCTGGCCTGCTCTGACTGCTACCCAAACATTTTTTTTCATATGTTTATCTTGGTGAAGTAATTTCTATGTAATTCAACTACAGACAGAGACGGGGAAGAACAACCAGGTTTCTTTTTTAGGAGGAAAAAATCTCAATCTTCAAAGGCTAACAAAAAAGAATAACCAAGCCACAAAACAAGCACAGAGGAAGTGCCCTATTACTCCTAGAAGTACAGAGGAATGAGTTAGAATTCACAAAACCCAGTAATTCTGTTTTACATCTCATTTCAGCTCATCATATGCTTTAAGTTAAATACATTTGTTCCCTTGACATCAATGGGGCTGCTTGTGTTGAACATTCAGCAACCGTTGGAACACTGTCCTAAATCAAGTGCATCTGCAACTTCAATGAAGAGTGTTTATGAAGCAAATTGTTGCTGAAATGTTTGGTTTTCTGCACCTCCAGAAGCGTGAACGTTTGTAAATATAACTGCAGCAAAACCTACTACGCTTTAGAGCATTCCTTTTCCCACATAGTCATCGCAGCTCAGCGGAATCCATCCTCACATCTGGCAACCGCGAGTCTCTCAGCCTGTAAGCACACACTGTGGCTGGCTAGCTTCTCTTCTATTGCTGATAAACCACGCAAATGGTTTTTAAAGATGTATTTTTAAAAAGAAGATGCTCAAACAATTTGACTTAGACACAGCAAACTGGTTTATTAGCAAAGAAAACAGAGCAAATAATTAAAAAACTCTGTAAACAAAACCAAGTAAGGAAGATTACTGCTCTGAAGTCCTGTTGGACTCAAGCATGAGATTTTGACAACATGAATTATACTTTTTTTTCCCTGAAGTGCTGTTAAATATGTTGCTCCCCCTCAGAGGTGCATTTTAAAGTCAGCGAATGTACAAATTATGTGAAAAAGCTCAATTAAAGGATTCACAACGATCATGAATGAAGGCTGAAGGAATTATAACTAACCTGTCATAAAACACAAGTGAATCACAACAAGCACACACCCTGGTTTCAAGAAGCTACGCATTGCTCAGACACCCTCACAGTCACAAAATGATTCGTTCAGCCAATGCATTAAAACAATCCTTCCTCAATTCAGGTTCATCATCTCAATCTTCTACAACACATCGCAGAGTCCTCCTGTCACCTATTACTGTTATTTACTTACACAGGAGCCATAAAAACGATCCATTCAGTGACTAAAACAGTCCCCTATTGACAACTGCCTGATCTCTTTCTCTATTTTTAAAAAAAGCAGAAAAGATCTTATTTAGGGCATTTCAACTACGAATGAAGGCACTGTGTTTCTAAGGCCCCAGGTCAGCTGGTAGTTCCTTGAAGCTTTCAAGATAGTAACACAAAGGAAAAAAACCAAAGCACCGCATTAATATCAGTCAGAGGCATAGAAAATTAATTCACTTGTTTTTAAAAGTACCTTGAGCCAAGGAGTTTTTTCCACCCTATCATTTCAAGCCCTGTCATGTTTATTACATTACGTTCTGCAAACCTCACATCACGAGCCATATAATGAAGGCTTTTTTCTCAAACAAAGGGAAAAATAAATTTAAAAGCAGTGTGCAAGAGTGGTGCTTTAGCAGTTCTAAAAAGAAACAGTCAACTATCATCAACACCCATGAAAAATTAGAATTTCTTTTTAAGAATGACCTCCAGAAGGTAGATAACTATAAAACCCCTGAGGGAAATATAAATAAATAACACTATTTACAGCATCTTGGCTAGCATACCAAGGATTTTAGCTGTTAGCACAGCTCCACTTATACCGGGAGTGTTTTCCTCTGAGACTACAGGGATTGGAATTCCCTTTAAAACTTTTCCCATGTTGACCTCTATTACAGTACTCGGCAAACCCTGTATCCACAACGCTGTTGCTGACTTCACTGTTGGTTCTACAAGACTATGCCTGCTTCTTCCTAAATGCTGAACAATCTCAAAGCTATTTTAAGTCAGCAGAAGCACAACTCCCACCGCACTGCAGGAAGATACACCCAGAAATCAAATGCAATCCTCACCGAAGTTAATACTAAAGCTACTGGTATTACTGTTGGTCCAGCTCCTAAGGTGACAGTAGTAGCTGCGGCTCCGTCCCTGGCGTTCTCAGAGCGGTCTGGTTGTATTCTAACCTCGAGCACTTTGGCAGAACTGGGTTAAGGAGTGACAACACATGCAAAGAGACTGGCAGACCTGAAGGGACAGCAAGAGGCAGTGAGACCATGATCATCTCTTGGTGCGGCTCAGCTGCAGCTGAAACAACTGATGGATCGTAGCTTAATACAATAACCAAACACTATGCGAGTGGAGGAGGTTGTTACATGACAATAGAGCTGACTATCAGCTGTGCCAGAGCACAATTACAATAGCGTAATTGTATCAAACCCATTGGAGTAAAGAGGTTAAAATTCCATCTGCCGGTGAAAAGCTACATGAGTGAAATACTCAATGTGTCTGTCAAAACCCAAAATGCAAGACAAGGTCTCATAACCAAAAGTTGCTATTAAGTTGTGCCTGCATGGAGTATATCAGTGAAATTATATCAACTAATGAATTGACAGTGGGCTTTTTTAAAAAAAAAAACCACAATTAATCATATACTACAGATTTTAAAAATAAGAGTAAGTCTACCCAGAGAAAAGAAGAAAAAAACCAAAACAGTTTTCGCAGATGCAGAAGAAACAGATGGCAACTCTTACAGAAGAGTATATTTGTGCTGAACAAACATAAATATGTTTTTGGTCAATAACATTTCAACTGTCAGAAACCGCATGCATGACAATGACTTACCCAAAGATTCAACCCTCTCCCCTATCCCTAAAATCACGTAATTCAGAAATAGCGTTGACAAAATGAAGATTACAGACACCTTGTATTGGCAAATCATATTTCAAGTTAAACACCGCTCACTTTAGTGGGTGACTGCTCAGCAACACAAATTCTTTAACACATTTCCTACCTAAAATACTGGTTGTATACCACACGTCACGCTACAGACCAGGCCTCCAGTGTGCCAGGGAATGTTCAGGACTGCTGCACCCCAAGTATACACTCCCATTTCAAATACTTAGGAAAACACACTGGCCAATTCTTCACAGGGCTGCAGCAACAAGACTGCTCCATGGGAGCTTACCCAAGAGAGCTTCAGAGATTTCCACAAGAAAAAAAAGCAAAAAGCCAAACAGTTGCTTCAAGTCTACAAAGGGGAGAAATAAAAGAAAAAATAGAGGAAAAGTAAATGCCAAATTAAAAACAAAACACAGATAAGTGAATAAAGTGTTTTTCTTCGATTTTATAGTATTCTTTACCACTTGATAAAAAGAAAATCTCAAGAATAAATGGCACTTAAGAAAAGCAAGCGTACTGGATTGGAGGGTTTTTTTTCCTGAGCTGAACCAAAGGAAGCATGTGGCAGCTTCTGTTCACTGGGTTTGCTACCTCCAAAGCTCAACTAGATTCTAAGTTTTCTAGATTTCTTCCTTACAGTGGAAGGATCACCACGCTTGTCCTCTTAATCAGGGGAAGGTAAGTCATACTCCAAAGGTTTTCTTAATATTTGGGTCCGTTTCCCAGTCTGAGCTTCTGGCAATTCAGGAAAGAAGCCAGTGACTCAGAGAACATTCCGGAAAAACACAACGTACACACTCACTTAGATTAAGTAGCAGGAAGCAAATTAATATCCAAGTATTTTCACAATTTTTGCCCCATCAAGTGAGGCATATCCAAAGCACATAACGGATCAAGGACGCGTGTCACGCTGTTTTCAGTTGATTACTGAAGTTACTGAAAGGTCCATGTACTTTTTATTTATATACACATGCAGATCCCACCTATATTACATTCAGGTCACAAGAAAGAAATCAGGAATTTGTAGGTCACTTCCCAGAACTGAAATGTAACCATGGGAGCTTGAGACACAAGATAATGGCACATGCTCACAGAAATCTCGAAAGAGACCAGGCAACAACACTGTCTTATCTTTAAGCTCTCCTTTGAGCATTAGTTAGGAAAACAAAACAGCAAACATTCCCTTCTACACTGTAGATAGGGCCCCCCAAAAGCTGACACTATAATGTAACAGCCCAGGATTTTTGCAATAAAATAGACTTGTTTCAACAAAAATGCTTTAGAAATCTGCAGCTGTAACTACTAAAAAACCCCACAGCCACAGGCCTGTGATTTAGTTGAGAGATCAGAAGCTGATCTGGAGCCTGTGCACCAAAACACATACATGGGTCTGCTGTTGATCAGCCTTCCTATAACTTAAGAATGTTAGGTGAAAACCGGTTTTATCTTTTGGCTAAGTGGGAAGTTCTTAAGCAAATTTGTCTCATCAGTCATTTGCTTTTCCTGCTCATCTTGCTTCAAAGTAATATTTGGGGCTATTTAAAGCAACTGTGATTTTGAAGAGATCTCAAACCCTCGCACAAAGGGGGCAAAAACTTCAACTGCTCTGTCAACACTTCCTCCAAAGGATGGACATCAACAGCAAAGCAAGGCTTATGAAAGCCGCTTCAGAGAGATTTAATCCCATTTCTAACACACAGCCATTTAAGCTCCCCCTTCTACATGAAGTAAAAAAAATAACGTAAAAAAGTTTTTAATAACACAGGCTAAGTAAATTTATTTTAAAAAAATTTGACAACCATTTTTTAACCTTGGAAAAGGTTTATTTTTCACAACACTAGAAAAGTTCAAATTCAACCTTCAGGTTCTGCTGAAGCGAACTGGCATATTCTGAGGTATACTCTTCGCAGTTTGACAAAGAAGTATCGAGCGACATTAATGAAACATCCCTGCCAAACCTAAGTAAAACATGCAGATCTGATAAGAAGTTCCAAAAAACATAACAGCAATGAATGAAAGACGGTGACAGAGAGATTTAGGGCTGCAACATCACGCCTCACTGCAGCCACCTGGGATGCAGCAGTCCCACTCCAGGAACCGACACAGCAGAATCAGAGGAGCCCCTGCACCTCAGCTGCCCCAGTTCACAGCCCAGCACCGCTGACTGAAACTGCAAGTAAATTTGGACTTGCAAGAAAGTACCGACTGGAACTGGATCTGATGAAGCTCAAACACATTTCCTTTCTGCTGACTCTTGGGCTTTATGAGAGCAACACCTTGAATTGGCTCGTCCATTTGTTGGAGCCTTGATGGAATCACCTCCCCTTTAGGAGCATGCACCCCCCTTGAAAGCCACTTGCTGACTCAGTTTTAGGCACTTGCAGACCTGGACCTAGGTGTTTTAACGACCGCGTCACTGACCTCTGCAGAAAGCATCCTGTAGGTGGAACTTACTGCAGAGGGTTAGCAGAGCCCAGGTAAGATTTACATCACAAAGAGGTTGTTTCAACAAACTTTCAGCAGCATTCGCACAGACCTTATGGCCACTGGCAGATGGCTACGTCTCGCTTCCTGTGCTATCCCTCTTTTAGAATGGTTGAGCTGTGATCACAAGGCACTTACATGAAGTCTCTCTCCCACTTGGCATGTTGTTCTCCACCTCCACTAAATTCTAAGAACCTGTGAAGAACATCTTTCATTGTACTGCATGCAGGAAAAGGAAGAGCCTACCAGACTGATGATTTTGTAATAGTCCTCCAGGCAGTCAACACTTTGACACCATACACAGTTTATTGTACTATGGCACCAGATTTTTCCATCACATAACATTCAACATGCATGGTTACACACAACCAAATTTACTTCTCAACACTAACAATTCTCCTGAACATGATCAAAGAGGTATCGTTTGGCAAACACAGGATAGCACAAAGTTCCAGTGGGAGAAAAAAAGTCTGGTGTTTTATCTCTCCCCAGAAGGCATGCAGTTGTGTTTACATTTAAGCTTATTTAAATGTATGGCCTCTGTAAGCAAAACCAGCTCACATTTAAACACTTTCACAAGGACATTTTATGTAGTTAAGAAAGCCTCTTAAAGTCTTCCTCTGTTTTAAGCACCAGGCCATTCACCTAGATAGCTTCCCTATCTTGCATTATCCTGCAATTCTGACATACTTACTCAACCACTTCTCCGTGTTCTAAAAACTAATTTTAATAAATTTATAAATTACAAATCCATGCAGGTTTTTCAGTTTTGAATCTCTTGAACTTCACAAAGGCTCATGTAAGCAGAGAACGTTTTTCTCTGTTGTTTCAATACACCTCACAGCACAAAGAGCTTAAAAACCTACCTAAGTACAAACCCTTTTCCCCCCACATGCCTCTCACTATTTCCATTAAATACACTACAAGTACCAATTTAGCATCCTGGACTGAGATTATCTAGCCATGTATCTGGGACAGAGTGGGAACACAGGAATGTGGTAGAAGCTGGACCTTCATGTATTCACTTCAAATTTTTCTACCATCTATACATTTAAGTAGCAAATGTAGTAGTCTATACAAGCTTACTGCTTAAAACTTCTAGCACCATTTCCTTAGTGACTTGGAAAAAAAGAAGGAAAAGGAAAAGTCAGTATAGTAGAGGGAAGGAGAAACATGCATTGCTTTCTACATGAATGTTCACAAGGTGATTGATTACTCAGAGAAGCGGGACACATAGCAAGGAATTCTCACACACTGTGTTAAGGGGATGCATATCCACATTTCAATCAGACCATTCCCAATGACATTGGAGAAGACAAAAGCAGAATCAGAGCAGAAAAAAATTCTTAAACTGTTTGTATACATGCACAATTTTTCTTTCTGTAAAATTGCAGCATCTGGTAGAGAAATGAGACCAATATAAGCTAGAAAGATGCAAACAAGCTTAGAGAACACAAGCCATTCCGCACCTCCCCCTGGGTATTTCAAGTCCTTTTTTTATTTCTCTTTTATATAAATCTGCACTTGAGCATTTGTTTCACTACATGTTTTTAAGATTTGCAGTTATGCATATGCTTAAGAATAATACTTAAAGCATATGTTGAAAAAGCAGTAATATAAAAACAAATAAATAGTATCCTCATTGCAATTGGTACACAGGTCAAGCTGGAAGGCAGCAAACCCAGCAGCAACTTCCATGGTATCAGGAATCATGCCTGGAAAGGTCCAGAGCACTTTTAATCCCTCCAGATCCTTTTCATTTCAAGGTCTTCCACCAGCGCTGAAAGAAGTGTGATGTATTCTTCCAGAAACTCTATTGTCTTAAAGCTACTTTTGCCCACATTTTAAGAGCACAGTTTGCTCCCTGTTATTTTTAACTTCTTCCACCACAGACCAGATTTTCAACAAAACAACGCCGCCTCTGACATCATTTCTTCACCCTCACCAATTACTCCATTTCAAAAGTTTGTTGGGGAGGAGGATGACTTTGAAAGATGTTACACTAGACTTTACTAGAGAGCAATTTTTCCAGCCTACTAGTTGGCCTGGCATGCATTTCCATCTCCTAGGAGGGTAAGAGAAACCAAACAGCTTGAAGGCTGCAGGTAAGAAGTTAAGAGAGATTTGAAAGTGCTAGCTGCTACCGAGGCCCGAGCCCCTTGAAACACTAAAAACCTATTTACAACATAGAAAAAGAAGCAAGCAAACAGTCACCAACAGATGGGACAAACAGAAGAAAAGGAAAGAGTAAATTGATTTGGCCAGGACAATGCTGGAAGATGTCTACAAGTACTTAATAGAGTTAAACGTTTAAAAAAGAAAATCATTTCCCTGTAAGTTCAGACACCGAGGTGGTAATAGCACCGTATGTCATACCATATGTCAGTCAGCAAACAACCATAACAAATCAGCTTTCAAAAAGCATTCTCTACAGCTACATGTTACCCATATCTCCCCACACAAACAGGAACTATCTTACTTGAAGCAGTGACGCAAGAAAACTCACACGCTGTTCAAATGTTAATCCTTTCAAACGTCAGGCAAATCGGCCCACAAGTTCAGTGCCTGGAAGGCGTCAATGTGTTCTGCAAAGAAACCGGTGCCATCCACATGCGCAGTGCTAAGGCCGCACAGTTACTGAACTCACATGCTGCCCCCACTTAAAAACAAACATTATTTTTTTTCGCCACTGCCTTAAATAACAAGAACAGTCTAAGTTCCTAGGAGTCATTCGTTTGTTAGATTTGCTGAACTCAGACCTGCTGAACCAACTAAAAAACTCCACGCATCAATTCCGTGAGTTCTACAAGGTCTGTTTTTCCAAAAGGAATGAAGAGCTGGTCTTTGAACACCACGCTGATTAGTCAGATTTAGAACAGGGAGCATTTGGGAGGAGAACAAGTTGCCTATGATGTTATTTTGTAAAACTGAATGTAACAGCAAGATATTTCAAATGTTTCCTTTGTATAGTTACTGGGTAGCCCCTCACACAGCACTTGGTCCAGCTACTCGCTAGCCGATTTCAGGCAAGAATTAGAACACTCAAAAGCTAATACTTTAAGTCACATCTACATGCTCATGCATTACCATGTTAAATATCTCCATCTTAATAATAGGTAAACTATCAGTAATGCTCATAACACTAGTCAGGAATGAGATTTTACTTCATTTTAAGATGATACCATAGTCTCTCCACTCTCAAAAAAGTTCGCTGTGATGCATGAAGAATGCCTTCCAGGAAGGAGGAGGTGGGGAGAAATACCTTTGTCAGGGTATGCAGGCACACATATGCACGCGCTTATGCCCAGAAATTAATTCTAGGCATGAAAAACCCCAACAAACCACTCCCATGCATTACTGTCATCTCACTGAAGCTGCTGTGTTTGTAACAACAGATTTTAAAACTTGTGGAAGGTATTCAAGTTCATACCCCCCAATGCCATTTTCAACAAGGAGCATTTTTACAGTGTGCTCTTCAGACAGGCATCAGATCTCCACCTCTCTGAAAGTTTATCCCACTGGATTTCACTTACCGGTTATCAGACAGATGGTCCAGAATCATATGGTTATTCAATTACCAATACCTTTCCTTAGTGTCACAGTGCCTGAGAAACTACAGCACACCAATTACTGTCCACCTTGTTTGCTGATGTCCGATTTATCACTCAGAACACTTGAGGAGCTTCCAAAAACCTAGGAACACATTTCATAGAAGGAAGACCTATACAAGATCTTACACTTCATGCACGTTACAGTTTCCTAACTCAGAAATTGTCTGCACTCTATCAAATCAAGATTTGCTGGCCTCACATATCAAAAGAGACAGAACAGAATGCCTAAGCCAAAATAGGAAAACAGGGCATTTGCAACATTTTGCTAATAAAAATCTCTGCAGTATTGAGAATAAAAGTCTAGATTAGATAGTTCAGAACTCCAAAAATTTTTAACAATTTCCCCAAATTTTTTAATCATATTTTGTATTCCAAACAAATCACAGTACTCATATCGACCCTTGAGTCAGCGTAAGTCACAGTATTTCTAATAAATTTTAAGACAACATTTAAATCACATCACCAACTCCACCTCAGAACACATGTATCAAATAATTAGGAGCCCTTGAACCACAGCAGAAACCACTGAAAAGACCTTCACCCAAACAAAGCTGCAAGCACCATGCTGTCAGCAAGTTTTTCCGAGATGACAAGGTCACCAGGTTAAGTCTAACAGGGTTTTCTGGCATTACTTACGGGATTCTGCTGACTCTGCTGTTCACACTGAAGAATTCTTCAAACCCGTTTAGCAGGTTGTCCACTTTCCACTTCAGGAGCTAGTTCCACATTCATTCCTCATGCAAATTGGTGCAACCTCCATCAGAAAGCACAATGCCTTACACGGAAAGCTGCAGTTCACTGTAAACGCATAAAGCCCCCCAGCCAGGGGCTCCTCATTATTTTGAGGTATCCCAGTTTCTGAAAACCTATTTTGAGTTTACAAACGGTGTTAAACATTTTGACCTCGGGTCTGTTATGTCAGAATCTAACACAGATGTGAATGCTGTAATATATCTATGGATTTCTCATGCTAGCTAGCTTTTTGAGTGTCTTCTCTTCAGCAGTAACAAGCTCACAGTTTTATTTATTAATGAATACTCCCTCCTATTGTTTGTGAGAAAACTGCACATTTAACAAGGCTTTGCTGTTCTCCAGTCTCTGGTCACACGGGGCTATTCAGAGAGATCACCACCTTTACATTATAATTCCTGCTGAACCATTTCTGCAGACAAGTCAAACAGTCTCAGTTTTGTTTTGCTATTCTGATTTCATTCCCCAAATATAGGCTACAGCTTTTCAGACAGGAGTGTACTCCCTAAATCTGTTTTAGAAAGCAAATCAAGAGTTACCTAGGAAAAACCTTGAAAATCAAGCACCTGTATTAATTCCTCCTCTTCCTCTTATTTTAAATCTTCTAAAGAATTAGCAAGATTAGAGAAGGCAGACCAAGAGACACTTTCCAGCTATTTATTTTGTGTTCTACACGTTCTAAGGGTATACATCCTTTTATCTGCCCTCCTGTAATACTGAAGTTGTGACCCAGGTTTCTTGAAGCGCGATGTTGCATACCTGCTCCCACATGCTGCTCTCGGCGGAGCGTGCACACAGACAAAACCTTTAGCACTTTGTGCCTACAGGAATATTCAAAAGGGGAATTCCAACATGCATATGCAGAAGTTAACACTCAGATGGAAGTCCAAAACTGCACAAAGAATTTAGGCCTACATTTCTTTATGCATTCAAATTTTTGGAAATTTTAGCACATAAGTGAGAGAAGCAGTACAGCCTCAAGAACTACCCAAAGCACGCGGTGCCAGGAATTTCTGAGCAACTGTCCCAGCAATCAGGGACCATGTGGCCATTAGCAAGTCCTCTAACATCTCCAGGTTAAGGAGTTCGTTGCCCAAAAGGGTAGGGAGTATTTTTAATTCTCTCAAAGGACTATTATGAAGATTAATTAAGGTCTGAGCAGCGCTTTGAAGATCAAAACTGCTATGCTGTTATTTATTATTAAAAACCAACAAAGTGCATTCTTGTTGCCTATAATTCAACTTCATAGATAAAACAGTGAAAAAGCACATGTACTCGAGTGCATAAATTAATTCTCCCTGCCCTGACAAGCCACGATTTGCATAACTGCATTTTTAGTCGCCCAAACCCCATAAGTAAACCTATACTCATCCCTTTGAAATATTTTAAAGGCCTTAAGGAATATAACCAATATAGTTTCTCTTCTGATTCTTTTCCAGGATAAGCTTTTCCTATCAGATATTTCTGCCTGAGTTCAGCAGCGCCTTTTGTCCTGTACGGAGCCCTAGGATTACTCACACACTGTCGTTAGACATATCTTTGCTAAATCAGAAACTCAATAGCTATTTTGGATGTTCGGATTCAAAAAGAAGAAAGAGGGTGACAACATGGGGTGGTGATTTGGGGGGGGGGGGGGAATTAAAAATCACAATTATTTTGGAGCTGTGCTCTTTCACAGGCTTTCCCATCAGACAGTAACTAATCTACACAGCAAAGTAGGTCACAAAAAAGTCCACTACTGAAATCTACATAGAAATAATGTGTTGCACAATGTATCACTACTTCTCACTCCCTCCAAATGCATACACACATACAACTCCTAAATCATTTACTAGAAATGCTAGCATTAACAAAAACCTAAAAATAAAAATTAAAAATCCAGAATAACTACTCTCAAGTCTTGCCACCACAACCATGTTCTCCTGATCTTACTCAAACAGCTAACAGCAGGAGATCAAGTTCTCCAGCGTCCCAGCACTGGGGTGTAACAGCACAAATATTTAAAGAAAACAAGAATACAAGCTGCCAGACCTAGAGGGCAGGGAGCAACAAAAACTGACGTAACCTGGACAGCTACCACCACCCTTACAGTTTAAAGCAACTGCAAACTAAGGGTCAGTACCTGCAAGATGCTGAGCATCTCTCCGTGTGTCAGCCAACATCACCTCTTCACGGCAAATACTTACATTTTATTGGATTACATTTTGGCTCTATTCCCATTACCTTACTTTGCACTCCTAAGATTCTTAAAGTCTGCAGCACATTCTCATTAAAAACACAGATACCAGATTGTGAACTTCTGTACTTTTTAGACTGCTTTCAGGAGAAAGTTGTGTTATTTTTAGCAGCCATATGGCATCCCTCCTCCACACACATGTTTTCTAGCGCTAAGAACTGATAAATTAAGTTTTCTAAAACACTGGTCTGTGTAACTGTGGTGTAATTTTTATATCTGGCATTTGACAAACAGGAAATGCAAGGGGTACCTATGGTGAATGATGCAATCTAGATAAAGTTCTCTTGTAGTCTAGGTGAAAATGTTGAGAAAGCCACTAAGCTCTATTCTAGACGGCTAAATTCTCCCTAAATTAATACAATATGCTTCGTAACTAAATAGCAACGGATGTATTGGCTTCCTTAACGTAATCTGCAATTGCTCTGTGTATGGATGACAGAGTATTAGCTGAAGAAAACTCCCTATAGTGAAATCTTTAAAAAATGTTAGGTTACTCATGTATTTCAGGCTGCTGTACATCTTAACAGAGAAGGAAGCAAAAAGCCCAGTGACAACCAGCTAGTACACTGTAAAGAACTTGCAAGATATGAGAGTACCCACCATACAGTTTTCCTGTGCTCCTGAGAGCCGGGTTTATGCACCACCTGCAAGAAAGCAAGCAGAATTTCCCCATAGCACAGCCTAACTATATACATAGAAACTGCAGCCAAAAGTTAGAAAGAGGACAACAGTTTAAAGAAGCAAGACATTTGAAATACATTGTCATTTGGGACAGCTGAAAAGCCAGGCTAAACATGTAACATAATAATCTACGGGAGCTTCACCCTGACTGCCACCCCATCGTGCACACAGCCCTTTGGAAAAAAAGAAAAAAAAAAGGGGGGAGGAAAAAGGAACCGAAGACTCCTAACAATTTAACACTCCAAAAAAGAAATTGACTGTTTTCTTCTCTAGCAGCGAGAAGAATCACTGCTCGGAATACTTCTCTGTCAATGAAATCATGCCCGATTGCTGCTCCTCTTTCTGGTTATCTAGAGCTTTTCCAATTTTCTGTGCTTTTCCGGGGGACCAGTGACCCAGAGCACACCCCAGCCACTGCTCTCCCAGGCCAAGCTGGCTGAAGCCACCTGAACATAACTCCCCTGCAAACTGATGCAGAGAATGCCCTCTCCACGGTGACTGAATGAAGCCAGGCAGAAGAACACCAGATGCCAGACCTCCTACTATGGCTCTGACCTCCTGCCAGCTTCCTTACGAGCCACAGGTTGCCAAGCAGACCCGATTCAATTCCCAAGAGACTACGGGGGGCAACCCCAGCCTTTCCCTTCTGTCCAAACAATTCCAGAGTATTTCTTCGGCACGAGGGACAGACATGCACATTACATGCATGCCTGAGCACACTTATGAGCTGCATGTGCAGCCTGAGAAATATAAATGAACAACTGGGTTTTTTCCAGCTGGTGTGTTATGTTCATTACGCAAAAAAACCAAACCCAAAACCACTCAATACGGTAGTTTCTGCCCCTCTGCAGGAAGCAATTTACGGAGTATATTCTTTCAGTACAGCCCATCCTATTTTTAAGCCTTGTAAAATTCATGAAGGTGAAGGATACAGCACAAATCGTTGCCTTAAGCAGAACCTTTATGCTGGACAACCCACTGGAGACTGTAACCCTCGACATGCCGGTCGACACATTTTGCAGAGCAGCAGCAGCTCCTCCATAACACCGATTATTCCCTCCCATCTTCCTTGAAGAGACAGCTATCACCGAATGAAAAATAATTGTGAAATCAGAACAACGCCAGGAAGCAGGAGAAACAAATTGCTTCTCAGGCCAGAATTATTTGCACAGAAGATTTGAGAGAGAGTAAAATGTTTAAGGATGCAACAAATCATTAAGATTTGTCCCAAAAGAAACTAAGAAATAAAACCACATGCAATCATTAGTTTAAAGCTTGCCTCAGTGAAAAAAAAGCAATAGAATAACCGTTCCTGCATACTTGATTATCAAATCAAAGCTTGGTGGGCAGAACAAGTACGAAAGTCTTCCAATTAACTGTTTTGGGTTTTGCTTTAAACACAGCTATTGAATACTGCTGTAGAAAGACATAGGGAAAAGCAGAGCTCTGGTCATCTGGCAGTTTTTCCCATTCTCGAACAATTCCTCCTTCAGATGCACAGCCACAAGGTTCAAAGGTCCTTGCCGCCTTTGTTCTCAGTTCCAGAGTAGCTACAAACAAATTTTTGTTCCTGTTTCTTCAATGAAGTAAGCTGCAGCAGTTACCAATGACTGAACTTCTCTCTGAAGCTTGCCTTGAGCATCATTCAACTGAGGGACTATAGAAACTCATTTACACTTGAAGAATAAATTATCAGAACTTTTCCTGAAATAAAAATCAACTACTGTTTACTGAAGTAACCTCCAGCAAACATACTACACTTCTGCATATACACAGGAGCGGGGAAGGATTGACACACTTTGGTTCAGATTGTACAAAGAAAAATGTTTTGGTTTATCTGAACCTAACACTTACAGCTGTTGCTCATTCATGTATGAGTTTCATAATAAAATTCTACATATTTTACATTTTAGTCCAAAAGGCAGATCTGTCAGCAATTTTTAAAATACATACAAACACATATACACACTGGAAACAAGCAGTAATACCCAAACAGCAATTTTTAGTGTTTATATCCCCACCAGACTGTAAGGGACCAGAAGACGATCATAAGGGCAAACTATGGAAAGCAGCTACTCGAATATATTCATATTCCATGAAAAGCGGATACAGGAATTGTGGATAAACCTCACAAAGACTATCAGAATAGATCAGCTGCTATGTAAATTTCAGGGAAACAACAAGCAAGGTGCATTATTGAGCAGGGTAACAGGCTTTTTGAATTAAAAATGAAGAAAACAAAACACTGAAATTACCCTCAAAACACTGAAATTACCCTATTAAAAGACTGATTGCTCCTAGCAGGTGGGAGTTGGCTTTCTAGACATGCTTCTTGTAAAACACACAACATAACAGATATCAAAGCTTTTTCTTTTTTTTGCCTTTTTAACACATTCTGCCTTCAAGCTACAGCACATAGGCTGGCTATTACGAAATCTAATGACGACCCTCGTGAATCATAACAGGGAGTAAAAGGGTAAATCCCAGCAAATATTCAAAGGCTCTTGCCTTTCAAGTAGAACTACATTCTTCTTTATTATAACCATGCTTATGCCCCTAGTGAAGTCAGTACAAATATGTCCAAATCCTAACACTTGGATTCGGAAAACTTTTGTTTTCCAGACACTGGCACCAAAAAACATTGAACTCCTTGCAGAACACAAAGCACTATCTTTTCTTTTCCCCCAGAGCCCTCACATGCACCTTGAGCATTCTGAGTATTGAGACCAAAAAGTTCACCTCCCAAACACCAGGAAACATTGCTACTGAAATTTAAACACACCCTCCCCCACACACAAAAAACCTTACCATTTCAATAGTCATTTGTTTAGTCGGTGATAAATATATCTCAGACAAGAAAAGACACAGAGGATTAAACATGCTTTTCTTTAAGAAGCAAGAGTTTTCAAACCTCTTCTAAGAACGTAACAAGTTGCCATCAAAGTTATTTTTAGCAAAACTGATTATCTCAATCTGCCAGTAAGCGATGACAAAGCTTTTAGAATACCACCCTTCACCCTTGTGTCTTAAAAGCAACTTACCACTAGTAATTAAATCACTGTCATCCTTCTCAACGAGTAAATTCTGGGGCCACACTACCAAGGACATGTACTGCTGAACTATTCACTGACACAAGTTTGAATCATGGAATATGACATCACACGAGCAAACTTTTGCTGTACAAAATCTTCACCTGCTTTTTGACTTTACACTTGCTGTAAGACAGAAAAGCTGGTGCAAGAACAAATTGTAAGTAACACAGGACTGACAACTCATCCACCATAAAGCCTGCTTAGAAGTAAACAAACACCCACAAGGTAAGTTTGAAATATCACAAGGAGTTCATCCAGGAACAGTGCTTTGCATTACATGACCCTCATGTTCGGGATCCACTACCACGAAATCTAAGGCCACCACTCAGGCTGTGCCTGACCAAGCGTCCCTCCACGCAACAAACAATCTCAGGGATATTTAAGCACCCAATTTTACCCTGACATCCACAGGAAGCCAGGCTCCAAACTTCTCGCGGTCCTGGTTCAATGAATTAGTGGCAGAAATGGGAGAAATCCCACTTTCTCCGAGTCTTAAAGAGTTACAAGGGAAACACTAAATCATGCTTTCCACCCACAAGCCTTAAAGGCTGAGCTTTGGACAGGCAAAACCATTGGGACATCAGGAAGGGAACGGAGGGGCAGCAATCGCAGCTTCTTCATCAGCAAAAGCAACCGAGACAACAAGAGGATGAATGATTTGTTCATCAGTAGTTTATGCTGAACTAGTAGTTTAGGCTTCAACTAGTGACTTCAAGCCACAGCAACAGGACAGGCTCAAAATGCTGCAGCCTAGCTACAGAAACAAGACTGAAAGAAAATAGAGGTTCTTAAGCCAATGATTTAAGAGTGGAGATTTGGGGGTATTTTATTTTCTAAACTACAGATGACACCACGAACTCCGGAACGACATGTGTGTAACTAAGCACAGCAACGCAGAAGAACATCCAGTGAATAACGACTACTAAATGTCGTAATCATCACCTGACAACACCATCTAAATACAGTCAAGTCATTAGTACAACCATAGCTAACCCTGTGTTTAACCAAAAAGCAAGACAGTACCATAAGCCAGCATATACGTGGCACATTTACCAAACCAATTACAATAAACCTGGTAGCACTCGTTTATAAGCTTAAACAATCAGCAGCTAATTAACTGTGCATTTAACAACTAGGTAATAAACTTTCTTCTCAGGGAAAATCAGATTGGAAAAGTCAACATCAGCTTAGACACGATTAACTTCCTGTCCACTGCTAGTAAAGCAAATCCAGTTTACTGAATAGTTTAAAGGGCCGTTTTTAATTATTTCACACACTTCCAAAGAATCTAACACTACAAACGCACAAGTATTGTAAGCTGGTCTACTCAAGTGCAGCAACACAAACCACCACTTAAATAAAACACACGAAGGCTAAGTTAACATGCTTAACAACGGCCCCGGCCTGATAACTGACAGTGCAGGAGACCCCATGGATGGCAGACAGAATCTTTACGGAAGGGAAACCACACACAGTTGCAGCGTGTATAATATGCAACAAAATACTAAGGCGCAGCACTTCTTTCAGACTTTTGCATTACTTCATTACTTCCTAAGACAGTCTCTATGAAACAAGCGTACAGCAAACAAAAACTCTTTGAGTAAGATGAACATATTTTACGTGGTTTCAACCGGCATACACACACCTAGGAACACACGCACACAGACTACTCCACAATCTACGTATGTGAAGGGTTTTACACAGCAGAAATTGAGGCAACACAGAAGGGAGAAACACAGCAAGTCACCACCAGAAGCAGGATTCATATGAGCAGCTCGTAGGTTGGGGGACAGCTTTGCTGCCTTCCTACACTTTTTACCCAATGCAATTATTACAAATTGAGAAATTTTATAGCTTTAGTCACGAAAGATAATTTGTTTCCGGCTGCAACCTTGATTTCAAAAAAAACAAACCAACCCCACACAAAATTAATACTGAAAAGAAACAGCTTCGACCAAACTGGCTCAGAATTGCAAAATGACTGCTGACCCCCAGCATTATATCCTCAGGTTACACGGGTTGGCTGGAAGACCTAATCCGCATAACAATTAACTACAAAAAATGGCTTTCCTTTAGTGTCCTCAATATGCCCATCCCTTCGCTCACATTGGCTACCAGTGCACAGCCTGCCTATGCAAAGGATTAGCATAGGAATAGAAATCGCTCTGAAAATCCACGACTGACCAGATTTGTTGACATGCTTCACCCCAGATACCAAATCAACTCTTTTTTCAAAGGAAAGCAGTTGCTGAATCTAAAAGTTGATAAACACTTCAATTTGTTTCTTT
The DNA here is from genome assembly GCA_013398225.1 of Steatornis caripensis. Classification (NCBI taxonomy): domain Eukaryota; kingdom Metazoa; phylum Chordata; class Aves; order Caprimulgiformes; family Steatornithidae; genus Steatornis; species Steatornis caripensis. The sequence continues at coordinate 187,778 of VZSC01014390.1, forward strand.
CACATCACAGTATCAGACATCCCTGGGGCAGTTACCAGACCCAAGCAGCGAATCTGAACAACTTTCACTGTTGTAGGCACAGACAACACACATGCTCACCTTCAAGTTTAAACTCTCACACAAGTCTGGTGGAGGAGAAAGGGTCCATCAGGGCCCTTCTCAGCTCGGACCTACCATGTTCATCATAAAATCCCCTCATTATTAACCTCACAGGCTCTGCTGGTGCAAGACACTGCTGCAGTCCACCAAATGCTGGAGCAGGATACCAGAGCCACAAGCCCAGAGCACAGCTGCCAGAGCTAAACGACCCCACACACATGCTACACCCAACAGAAGCCACCTATACCTACAGTCCGAAGAGAGCAATTAGTGTAGGCTTTTGCAAGTGAAATCTACAAATTTACCCACATCTATTTATATCTTCTTCCCTTTCTGCCCTTACCCTGGCATCAGCCAAAATGGTATCGAGCCAACAACCGTGAGACAATAGCTGTAGCCACACTCACAGCCCCTGGAATCAGAGAGGAACTACTACATGGATAAGAATATTTTGAAAGGAAGTGGAAATGAAAATAACCCCCCAGCTCACAGACAGGCCAACAACTTCCTCTCATTTGTGGCAAGAACACAAAAGCCAAGGGAACGCATTCCAATTTTTCTCTCCTACACAAACTCTTCTAGACATAATAAAGTGTGAAAAACATCATTTATCTTAGGAAACGTGTATATCGGGTTCCTGAAAAACACACCAAATTTTTATAGAAACACATTAGAGTGTCTGAGTTTTGAAATAGGGGAAGCTGCCCGGAATCATCCCCATAACGTGGTCCAACACCTCATGCAAAACACACTCAAACAGTAAAACAGCATTTCCTTTTCAGAAGTTCACAAAACAAACAGAAGGCCAGAGGAGAATGGCCAAAGGAGCACTATTCCCCTTTTTGCCAATTTTCTCCCCTCCCTTGTGCATCTTCTCCCCAAGCCAGCCAGTCACCACTGCAATGCTTTCCCCTTAAACCCAACATTTCCCCCGATCTACATTACAGAAAAAGACAACTATTAAGAACTGGGATGGTGATGTTTCACAATCTGTTAAACAAGCAGCACAAAACCACTGCAACATCCACCTACAAACATACACAAAATCCAAAAAGTCAAACAATTCCCCCGTGCTATTTCTGCTGACCTCCCTCAGGTGCTATGCATTTCTTCAGGAACTTGAGAAATACTCTTTAAACAAACAAATCCCAGGTTAAGACCACAAGCTGGAATACTGCACAGTCATTTGCTTCTGGCAATGGACTGATATTTCTGTACACTACGCAGGATGTTAATGCCACTGTAACACACTCAGTTGTGTTGTTTCCCCAAATAACAAGTTTCACAAAATGCATACTGCCAGGCTCTCACCCTGTTTTTCCTCCCTTTGTCACCTCAATCACTATAGGCCCTCAAGGAAATAAAATTTTGATTCTTCCAGATGGCTCCAATATGTTCAAACATTCGAAAACCATCAGATACACCAGGGTACGCACCCCAGTACGGCACAAGCAACCTCTGATAAGTTCCACAAAAACAAATAGGTCCAAGCACAGGAACTATTTGCTTGCTCTGTTATCATGAAGAACACATAATATTTTTTTTATCAGTCAAAATAAATTGTTCACTCAAGGCTAACCTAATTTTGCAAAACCAATAGAAAGAGACATCTGTGCAGTGGGATAGAAATCACATGGTTCTAAATAAGCAGGTGCAGGACATTTGTCTCTGTTCTGTAGGAAAAGATGCCTGTGACCTGCTCAAGCCTCGAACACCTGTAATAGGTATTGTTTTAAGAGCCCTGGGAAGTTACTCATTCTATCCATTTCAAAAAGGAGCATCTAGTCACCTCTGAATACACTTCAGGGTTATAACTCTTTCTTGAAATATCATATTTTAAGCTTCTACTTTCTTGCCTCTTCACCCATACCTCTAAATTGCATTCTTACCCACGACAGTATTGCCCAACACAACGAACTGGACACCCATCCCCAGCGGAGGCCATCCGAGCCTCTGTCCAAAGTGCTGCTTTCTGCACTCTCTCGTGCGGAAAGTACAGAGGCATAATAAAAATATGTTTTGTTCCCATCACCTTCTTGCAACTCAACAGCCACCGGTCCGGTCTACAACAGCAGCTTGCGACACAAGACAGGTTCTCAGGGGAGAAAGAGATGGGACGCATAGCTTGGGAAAAGAAAACAGTAACATACGTGTGTATGCACACACATGTTTCAAAGGCCAATTTACCTTTTTTGCATGAAAGTAATTACTCAGAGTCCAAAAGCGTTATAGATTTCTCCTTACAAGACCCCGCACTACTATCCTTTGCTCACCTCCCCGACGCAACTTGGTGGGGAAGCCAAGCACGAAGGCGTTCTGGATAAAACCACCTCCACGCACACCGAACGCCCGTTGGGCGCTCCTCCATCTCGCGCCATTTCCCAGCACGCAGACGTCGCTCGCAGAGCGGTGACCCCAGCAGGCCCGCAGACGCCCGCTGCCCCCGAGGAGCTCTACCCAGGCGTTACAAGGGCCCCACGGAGCACAGCCCACACAGTGGCCGGGAGCGCCCCGCCGGCCTTCCACACGGCCGGGGAGCGGGGGACCGGCACCCGGCAGCTGAAACCCCCACGATCCCTTCTCTCCCAGCGAACGACTCGTCGGCGGTCGGCGAACCCATTCACCGCGGAGACCTTCCCCGGAGAGGGGCGGCTGAGCGCGGGTTATCGATCACGGGCGAGAGGAAAGAAGAGCGGAGAGGGCGGCAAAAAAGCCGCAAACAGAACAAAAACCCCCAGACCACCACGAGAAAACCACGGCTTTCTGTACTTGGTTATTTTATTATTTGGTTATTCCCCCCACCCCACCCCCGCCCCTCACGAGCCAGGTGAAAACCCCCCGAGGCACCGCCCGCGCGCGGTAACGGCCGCCGCCGACAGCGATGCCGCCTCGGCCGCCGTCTCCCCTCGCAGACGGCGCACAGAAGCCGCCCC
>VZSC01014390.1:191188-208294 GCA_013398225.1 Steatornis caripensis
GAAGATGATGAGGCGACTGGAGCATCTGTGCTGTGAGGAGAGGCTGAGAGCCCTGGGTCTGTTCAACCTGGAGAAGGGAAGGCTGAGAGGGGATCTCATCGATGCCAATCAATATCTAAAGCACAGGTGTCCAGGGGATGGGGCCAGGCTCTTTTCAGTGGTGCCTGGCAACAGGACAAGGGCACCAGGCACAAACTGGAGCACAGGCAGTTCCCCCTGAACGTGAGGAAGAACTTCTTTGCCGTGAGGGTGCCTGAGCCCTGGCCCAGGCTGCCCAGGGAGGCTGTGGAGTCTCCTTCTGCGGAGAGATTCAACCCTGTCTGGACGTGTCCCTGTGCCCCCTGCTCTGGGGGCACCTGCTTTGGGGGGGTGGATCTCCAGAGGTCCCTTCCAACCACTACCATACTGTGATTCTGTGCCGACTACTTGCACACCATGTTCCCAATACAACGCCTACCCCTCTGGTTAAGCTTCAAATGTATCCAGTCTAGTCTGGAGACAGTGTTGTTTTATCAGAAAAAGTTAATTCAAACTTGTAAGAGTGGCTTAAGTGTTAACCGCAAACTCTTTCCTCCAGGCGAGTGAAATGCCTTGTTGCATGAAAGGAGCTGCAGTGCTGTGGTAGAGGATCCCTTTGGAACAGAATTGCCTGTGCGTTGTGTTGCAGTAGCTGACACCAACCCCTTTAGGACTATGCTTTATAGATGCTTTATTATATCCTTACCATTTTCAAAAACACACGATTTAGCTGGCAGTAGACAACGTGGAAGATCCTTCCTGATAATTATGCCATTTGGTGACCACAGAGGTTAAAAATCTGATTGCTGGTGTATATTTATTCCCTCGGTAGTGGTATTGTCTGAGAGCACTCTCAGCCTTCAGTGTGGGCCCGGAGGTGCGGCTGTGAGTAACACGGAGCTGTGCTGTGGGTCATGCGTGTTGCTGTGCACCTGGCGGCTCGAGAGCTGTGGTGTGTGCTTTGCCTTAGCCACAGAGTGAAAGCTATGCTTGCTTTGCAAAAGCAAATATGAAATGGCCCGCTTGATACTCTTTTGGAAATGTTTTAAATGGGAGGCATAGCTGAAACTACTCCACAAGCTGGATTTGATGCTTTCTGGTTTTCACTTCCATCTGTGAATCCCTGTAAATACACTATGTAATCTACATTAAGACTGCTCTGGTGATACCAGCTATCTGGGGTGTTTGGATAAACGATACCGCTGTTTGCTAATGTCTTGGCTGGCTACGGGAAGCTAGCCATAAGTGTGCAGAAGTTCTGGGTTGTGAGCTTTAATTTAAAAAGATTTGAAGCATTTTGAGTTGTTGTGATGAAAATTTTCGAAGGCTGTTGTGAGTAACTGATGATAACTGTAAATGTGCAGAGTCTGGAACAATAGCTCTGAGACATGTGAACTGCTTCGTGTCAGCGTATGCTGTGCCAGATGCCAACAAACAAAACTCTAGTTGAGAATATTGGTGGGTTTTGGGCTCCATGTGTGAGGAGACAGCGGATCATGAAGATGTTGCACAGTACCCTTTAAAATGGGGAAAAGTGTAATTATGTGGGCTGATAAACAAAAGAGGATGTGGAAAATACAAAAATCACAATGATGACAAGGCAAAACTGTGTGATCTACTGTGCTCGTGTGTGCTACAACCTATGACTCTGATCCTGTCAAACCTGGCAAGTTAACTGGGATGACCCAGGACCTTACCCACATGGCTCACTGCTGATAAAACCTTGGGGCACTGGAAGTGGGTTTGTTGGCTCTATATATATGAGATTGCAGATTTAGTAATGTGTGAGCAGATGATCCCTACCTATCCGTCACTGATCTGAGTGACTTTTAAATTCCTGGATGAAGGATACCCAGAGCACCCCCAAGTAGCTGAGCCTTTCCCTCTTTATTAGATGCCATCATCTCTTCTGTGGTTTTAGTTCTTCCTTATTTTGACTGGCTGTCACTGCGTGATTTTTGCAAGGCTTGTTTGTTGCTCTTCCCGAGCAGAGTATTTTTCATTATGCCTGTCTGACTAAAAACAAATGGTGGCCTGCATATGGGAACGCAGCTTGAGAAAACTGGAGATCAAAGAAAGGTCTTGACTCGATGCTGAAGTTCCCTGCTGCATTTCCCCTTCAGCTGCCTCCCACCAAGCTTGTGATTTGAAGTTCACTGCCTTGACTTTTTGTCTCAACATCTTTGCTTTATTAAAAAAAAGAAAAAAAAAAAAGGAGGAGAACATTTTCCCATCTCAAACTTTGTTTCTTGTTCATCAGTCTTTGGTCTTGCTCATTTTCTGGAAAGCTTTAATGGCTCTTCACGATGCCAGGAAATGCTTCAACCTGAACAAAAAGTGCAGAGCCCTCGTATCCAGTTCGCCCAAGCAGGAAAGCACTGATCTGAATTGCCTCAGCCCTTGCTAGTTATAGGTTGCTGTTGTGTGTCCGCAGGGCTTGTCTGCCCTTTTCATGCTGGATCTGAAGGTCACTCGGCCCGCATCACCTCATCAGCAAGTTAGCCCGTGCTTTCAGGAAAAAAAAACTTACCCAGAGGATGAGAGGGAGGAATATGGCCAGCTGTCAGTTCCTCCAGATCTTATTTTTTAGTTTCAGCGTTTAAAAACTGGTGCGTATTTATTTGTTATCAAGAGTACAATTTTTTTTTCTCCTGAGTCAGGACTTTTAGAGCCACGTGGCTTGTTACATATGTACTTTTTTTCCACTATCTTTTTTTTTTCCACTTGAGGGACAAAATTAGGGAAATTGAAGAAGGAGATTTTTCCTGGCTTAGAACTGTTGGGGTTTGGCGGGGGCTTTTTTGCCAGTAACGTCAATGGAAAGATGCCTCAGCCTCTGCTGACGGAAGCGCTCCAGAGCAGCGATGTTGATAGCTAGTTTGGATTGGGTTTGTATTGTAAAGCTGGCCTGGCTGTGCTTTGAGAAGATGTTTGTGAGATAACCCTGTATTGTTCCTTCCTTTACTTCATGATCTGCTTCTCTCAAATATTTTTCTTGGTGTGAAATTATAACTATTTAAGACAATCGGTTGCATTTGGAGATTTCTTCTGAGCTTTGCATGTTTGTTTTGAGAAGATGCTGATGCAGTACTAGACTGGTTCACAAAATAAACTGGGACCGCAACAAGGACGTGTGAAAGAAAAAAGGGTGGGGGAAAGGAAGACTGAGAGACAATTTCTGCTCCTGAAAGCTGCTTTACAATTCTGTAGCACCTTCCCTCTCAGTGTTTCAGGGCACATCATGAGTATTAGTCACGGCTCATGCTAGATTTGGGAGATCAGTGAGGCAATGCCTGCCACCATTTAGAGAGTAAGTCTCCTGGATATATATAACCCAGGGGGAAAGGTGAATCCTTTTTGCGTTGTGGGAGCCAGACGGGTCACTATTGTATGTTTAGAGAGCTTGTTATATAAGGGTTCTGAATTTGTACCGGCTGTTCTGGATAATTACCACAGAGAGAGATTATCTAATTTATCAGAATCCTTACAAAGCTAAACTAGCAAGTGTTTTGCCATGAAGAAAAAAGCATCAGCAGAAAAATGCAGCTAGTTTCGTTAACTTGTTTTAAGCTAATCTTCATGTCAGTTGGTAGAGCTTGTCATTCGGTTAGGATTGAGATACCCAGTGTGAAATCTTGGCTCTCTTGAAGCCGATAGGAGCATTGCTATTGACAACCGAAGCCAGGCTTTTTCCCCAAAAGTAGATGTTAGCGATGAGAGCAAGAGACTTCGAGTAACTTCAGTAGCGAACTTGGCATGTTTGGGAGGGCTCTGTGGGAGGAGAGACAAAGACTCTGTCTTTACTAATATTCCTACTCATGTTTTCAGAGAATAAATGTATCTTTTCCTGACAAAGTATATGTTGACTCTCTGACTGTTTTCTCAACTGGTCTCTCTGTGACACGCTGCGCTCCATTCCCAAATGTTTTGTATTGAGGTGTCTCGGCACCAGTTCATCAGACATAGGAGAGGGGTTTTTTTTTTCCCCCGCAGTTTTTTATGGCTAGATTTTTTAAATTTTTATTTCAGAATCTTTAGGTATCGTAATCCCCCTGACTCGTGTAGGACAAAACCAATAACTTATCTATGTTTTTAAAGGTGCTCATCACTGGAACAGGAAAGGGTGTGGTGTACACAAAATGGAAGAGGTATGATTCTGTCACTATGTGGCTGCTTACTGTACTGCATACACCCAGGAACAGAGCCTTACCTGTTCAGCAGTTGTTGCTGATGGTGCCACAACTTGTTGTCATTATATGTCTTGTCGTAGAAGTGACGAACAGGAAGATAGCTAAATAACATGGTCGCATCAGGTGTGATGCTGGCATATGCGTGGTTAGCATCGGAGGTAACTCAAAGACTTTATTGAGCGTTGAAAAGCTTTGTTGGGAATGAACCCCGCTATCCCCAAGGTAAAACAACCCCCAAATACCAAAGCATAGTTGATATGGATCCTTTAGCTGGGCACATTTCTGTATGCATGCACAGCACCGTAAATGCAAGTGGACTCTAAACTCGCAAAGATAGGCATTTGGAAGAACTGAGATCAGATTTTTGATGAACCATACATTTACACTATAAAGCGAGGAAACTACCATCCTCTGAAATGATTTGCCTGCAATTGAAGACTCAAAACGCTTGCAAACAACAGTATAAATTTGCAATATTCTGTAGCCTTTACCCAAAGAATTGGGTGTTTTTACACCCCTTCAAAGTTATTACTGTTTTGTCACCCCTGTGGAGAACAGTGTGTTTGGCTATGTGAGGCCATGAGGAAGATTAGGAGTGCAACTGAATAAAGGTATTTTTAAAGCCCTGAACTTCTTGGTGTTTACAAAATATTCTTAGTGCACATGTGTAGTCTCTGAGACTGTGCATATGTGAAGTTCAAGTATATATGAATACAAGCAGAGCAGAATGTAACTTTCTATTCCAGCCTGTCTCTTTGATGGTGTGATCTGCTCAGATGGGTACGCAGACTGCTGGATGCAATTCTTCCAGTTAATGGGCTTCCTTCTTGCGTGCAAGTGTGATGCTGTGCTTGGGTAGAGTAAAATTGCTCTTTTGACTGCTTGGTCTTTAATCCCTGTTTCTCTGAGAAAGCAAACTTCACGCGAGCGCGTTCCAGCTGCTGCGACCTTGGTGAGAAGGGAAGTGGGAGTGTATTGCAACTGCTTGCCTGTTCATACCGTCTCTCTCTTTGGACCACTTGTACCCAATTTTCTTGAAGTTTGCAGACTAGAATTTTGTGGTATAATCTGAGACAGATACCCAAGCTGTGGGACGGGCATTGCACCACCAGTTTTCCAAGTACTTACGGCACTGGTGTGGGTGGAGAACAGCCTCAGCTTTCTCTGGTAAGGTGACCGGAGACTGAGGCGAGTTAAAGCACGTAAGCAGGGGCCCTGCAAGACTGAGGCCACTTAGCACTTGCTCTGCGCTTCTGTGACTTAGTAAGCAAGTGCTCGATCTCTGTTTAATAACCGAGACTTGGGTATTTCTCCTATGGACAAATGACCCTGGGTTTGGGAAGTTGGTGTGACTTAGGGCATGCTAGCATTAGACCCACTCTATGAGTAAAGAGCTGAGAAAGTGGTGTGCCACGATGTTCTAAGTTCATGTTCGGAGCGAGTAAGGGTACTGGGCTGAGGGAAACTCGGCAACGTTCTCGAATCTGGCACTATTCCTTAGCTGGGACAGAGTATCTGAGGCACTGTGTGATCTTCGTTAAACATGCAGGGTAGACCAGACCTTGCCTTGTTTTCTCTGTGACTGATTTAGCGCTGCTCGCCATCATTTAATGCAAATTATGTTGTTTAATAATTTGTATATTTATGACTCTTGTGTGGCCGGAGCTGCTTGTTTTCTACTCGTGTCTCTCCGTTACCTGAAGTGAGTGAACATGGCAGATTGGGTCAGGCCTGAGGTCCGCCTACACAAGCTGGACAAGTATCGTGTGAGAAGCGTGCAGTATCTTGCTTTTTTAATCTTAGATTTTCTCCATCTCTGTTAAAGAGTTGCTTAACCCCTGGTACAGGAGCTGTAACGTCCAGTTGCTGTAGTGATGACAACTGTGGCAATTCCTGATACCCTAATGTTGGACACGGGTTGGCATGGAGTTGGCTGCTGTAACCCTGAGCAGGTGGAATGAACTCTAGAGGCTCTTTAGTTCAGAAAAAGGATAAGAAGTTGAAGGATGGGTGCCTGAAAACACCAGAGGAGGGAATGTGAAAGTGGAGTGATGAGATGGGGAGAGCTTAAAACAAAGTGACAGGATGTCAGGGTGGAACCTGGGGTGAGATCTGAACTCCAGCTTTCAGGTCGCACCTGCTGAATTGCAATTCTGCAAGAAGAGCAAGTGAAAGGAGGGAAAGTGAGGAGCTGCACAGTGCAGGTGCTACAAATGGCCTGAGGTACCTGCTAGCAGAAGCAGAGCTGCTTTCTGGAGCTGTGATGGACGTGTGGTGTTTTCGGGGAGCCTCCAGGAGGGCCTGAGGGAGCTGTCAAGCATGAACGTGTCACACGCAATGCGCATGCTTGGCAGGCTCTGTCTCATGGGAAGTTGTGGACGTTTTTTCCCCTCACGCGTGCTCCAGATGTAGCCGAATACAAAAACCCACTGTCTTATGGGGAAGTACTAGCAAAATGCAGAGCAAAGTTAAAGGCTGTGCTGTCAAGAGGGCTCGAGACCAAGCGGAACAGAGCAAGAATTCGTTATTTTGCTGTGTACTGTATTAATCTTCCATTTATTGCTTTCTTGAACTGGAGCGCTTCATCTGATCGTTGTGTGATTCTGATGTGTCTGGAGTTCACCTTGTGCGTTGGTGACCGTGCTGTGTTTTTGTTGAGTTAATCAGCACGGGGAGAATCGGTGAAATTTTTGGTGAAATCTTCATCTGCCTTAGAAGTGGAGGGGCCGAGGCAGCTGTTTTGCTCTTCTGTTGTTGTTCCAGGCAACTGAGCCCACATCTAAAGGGAGAGGGCAGTTTATTTTTCCAGCTCTTGCTAGATTAAATTTTTTCTTTAAGAAATGTGCTGTGAAATTCAGGGGTGGGTAAAACTTTCCAGCAGCTGGCTGTAAGAAGAGCCACGACTGAACCGAGTTCTTTTATTTGCCTGTGAACTCTTCAAAAGCTCAAGGTCGTTACTTACATCAAATACAGAAACTGAGGATTCTGTCTGTATAGACTTACACCAAAGAGCAGAATTTTTATTCTGCTACGGCCGTCTCTGAGCTGGGGGAAGCCCGAGTTGATACTGACTTCTAAGAACTATATAATTACAATCAGTATCAGTTGCTGTCGTCAGATACTGGTGCTCAGTGCTAAACAGGAATTTGTGTTGCATATTTATTTGGAGGATGAAAATATCTATGAATATCTATAAATATGTTCAGTTATTGTTAGAAGGGTTATTTAAATCTTCTAGTGGTTGGGTGTCCCGGATACAAACTGGTGGAAGTAAGGGAAAGCTCTTCTTGCAAATGAATTATTTGGTAATGTTTCATCATAGGTTTTACTGCTTTAGGTCAATTTTCATGGGCAGGGCACTCAGTTAAGCTCAGTGAAGCATTTAGTTAAGCTCAGCCGTTCATCTAATCTGCTGCAAAAGTTATTTCACAAGTGCGAATATGTGTGGCAACTTGCCTCTGTGTGCGCATTACAAAATGACGGAAGAGGAGCTTCTGGAAGGCTTTTTATGTTTTAGAGCACATTCTTTAGCAAGAATAATTAATTAATCTAGCACTCAAACAACGGTTATTTGCATAATTTTTTAGCAAAACCTCTTTTGTTAACCCGATATACTGTATGTCCGTTGTTTAAGCAAATAAATGATTCTGTAGGCATTTAATGATCTTACAAATAAATGTAAGAGTCTTTTAAAGCGAGTATCACCTACCCTTAGCCCTCACAGATTGCCTGTAGCTAGCTTTGAGCCGTACAAAGGTTAACACAGGCTACAGAGCTAAAAAGCTGAAGACTGCACAGCAGCTCAAAGCTCAGTACTTACTTTCACAGAACTTATGGTAGGAACTTAGGAAACTACTTTGTAATCATCCAAAACTTCACCCTGACTTTTGATGTGCTGAGGGTCGATTTCTAGTGTTGCTGCCGTAAAAACTAGAAATCAGAGTAATTTTTAAGGGCAGGCTGGACTTTGCCACATAATTCTTTTAGGCTTGTGTAGACATTATCTCTCTTGAAGTACGGTATAAACAGCTCAATCTGTAGATTAAAGGAAAGTTAAAACTGCAGAGTTTAATCTGAATGGGATAGAAGACAGCAGGCAGGGAGCAAGTGAAGGGTATGAACACTGAATTTAAGAGCAGTGCAGTTCAGGGTTGATACCAAGGTGCAGATACCAGGATTTACAGTACTGCTGCTGTACCAGGACTACAACACTTTTTACTGGAATTAAAAGGTGATTGCTGCTGGCACGTCAGACTTCTGGCTATTTGCATTAGCCACCCCAAAAACCTGGAATGGGAAAGGGAGAAGTTCTTAATGGAAAAAATCCCTGTGTACCAAGCCAGATGAAATGTCTTGTGAGTTAGCAGAAAAGCTGAGAAGCACTGTGCACCAGAGATGTGGCAAGTTCAACAGCGGATGTGAGATACTGTTCCAGCTTTTTGTACCTACAGGGCATAGTGCTAAAGGAGCAAGTAAAGTTCTTTTGTAGAATATGTCTGCAGGAACTGAGCTGATGCTGGCTTACGCCGTGAACCTGCAGATTAACTTGATTGTTCTGGATTTGTGCAGCAGCCAGCAAAGACTATTCTGGCCCTTGGGAACGGTCGAGAATCCCAGATAACAGGAGGCAGCATCACAGAGAAAGCCAGATAGGTTATGGGGCTGTGGGAGCAGGGAGAAGCTGGAGGGAAAAAAAAACCACACTGGAAGGAAGGGAAAGGTTGAGGGTGGTTTTGGGCGATGGGCAGGAAAAAGAAAGTGTGGAAAATAAGCAGGGAATTCAGCTAAGAAGTTCCTTCACTGATTGATTTAACTTATACTGGAGAGAAATTGGCCTTAGGTCAAGTCTGCAATGCTCTTATGTGATTGCTCTCCCTCTGAGCATCCTAGAATGACAGTTGGGTGAAGCGTTTTGGCCTGTGGGCAAGTAAACAAGAAAGGTATAAGAAATGTCCCTTACAAGGACGGCTCCCTAATACATGCTTTCAATCTAATTCAGAAGTTTTAGGTGTGTTTTGCCCACTGGGCTCCTCTGCCAGGAGGTGGATAGGGAGCACTCTTCCTTGCATCTGGAAATCTGTTGAAAAATGCTGCATCATCAGTTGTGACCCATTTTTGGAGCTCGTTTACGATATGGAAACTCTCAGGCTGTCCTCGGAGCAGAGCCATGTGCTACTAGCCCCTTGAAAATACAAGTTGATTAAATATTTGGGTCAGAAAACAGAAAGAACATCCCAATTTATTTAATAGATGAGAGTTTCATTGCCTAATGTCATATTTCTGGAGCTGCTCATCATTTCCTGAAGGTAATATAATAATAGCTTTGCTCTCAGCTCAGGTATTAAGGAGGGTCACCAGGTACTGCTCCCAGAGGGAAGCTGCAGGTTTTTCAGTAGCACTAATAACTAAAAACACCTGCCAGGGAATCAGGTACGTGTGAGGATTGCTGTGATAAAAGAAGAGGAGCTAACAAGGAGCAAAGTCTTCAGAGCAGAATCTATCCCTGTTCCATAAAAGGGCTAAACATAAACATGTGAGCATCTCTGCAGCAGTGTGGAACCAAAAATTAAGCCAGGAATCGTACTGGCGGTTGTTGCCCCCGAGGCTTCCTTATGGCCCTGTTTCTTTCCTCATCTTCCAGTCCCCGAGGAATTGAACACAGAGCTGCTGCCTGGCGGTCTGGGCTGCGCCAGCCTGTTTTGCACTGATTGTCCCCCCCAGTTACCTACTGCTTTCTCCAGCAGCCTCACACAACACTGAGCACTTTTACATCTGAAATTAAAAAGATGCCTGGATCTGACTGAATTATCTCGGCGGGCAGCAGATTTAGGAGCTAGAACTGCAGTGAACACTTACTAGATTGTGTGTCTTCTGGGGATGGCTAATTTTTTTTATCATCAGATTCCATGATTTAGCATTGTAATTAGCTATTAGACATATATACCCCAGTCAAGAGCTGCCTTTTTTTTTTTTAAAGCCTGATTATTCTAAAGAGTCTTTACTCTTTTATAGGCGAGTTTTGCAGTTTTTCTGATGAGTGCAAGATAGCCAGTGGGAATGAGACCTGTAATTAACCCACTGAATGCACAGTGCAAGGAGGAGAATGGCTCTTGGGTAAAGAAGCTCTTCAGTCTCGGTGAGGAATATGACGAGATGGCAAACGCTGACAGTTACCACTGTGGCTTTTGTGATGTCGCTGATAGGAATGGCACCCAGCAGATTCGGTTCATGTCAGGTACTGAAGACAGGAGGGAGAAAGTTATGTCTTTCAGCATTCCCCTGAATTTTGAACCGTCACATATGCACGATTCTGCAGTTCCTCGTCAAGAGTCGATTCACTGAATTTCTAGTAAAGAAAATGAAGTAAGCTTGAGTCCATTTTCCCACAGCATCCTGTAGGTGTGTGTGTGTTGAGGGGAGGGTGGTGTGAAAAGGGAGACCAGTGCTGAGATTTTGCCCTTAGCTATGGGAGGTCCAGACGGTTCCTCCCACATGGAAGGTGCTGGGGCTGAAAAGCTTGTGCTGGCCTTAACGGCCCCCTGGCAACCCTTTCACTGACCCACAACGCTGGGGCTGTGGGTGCGCCCAACCGTGGGACACGGTGCCCTCACCCCTCGTGTCGATGGGCTGAGCGGCAAGCCAGAGCATTCCTTGCAAGGCGAGTTCTCTGTGCTGTGCACCCATTTGGAGCAAAACGGGAGGAGAATGTCCCGTGCTATGGATCTAATTTAATATCTAGTCTTCTACGTAATAATCCATGAACTCATGAGGAGACTTTTTTTAATTGTCGTGTGGAACAAGCGCTGCAAAAACTGTTGCCTGCTCTTCCTTGCTTGACTTGTTTTATATTTTTCAGTTTTGAAGCTATAATTACCCAGTTAGGTCTCTAGGAGAAGAACGCACCCAAGGTAACAGTAGTGCTTGCTGACAGCAGTCAATCAATTGCTTCTTCAGCACATTAGGTGCTTTACATAAAATGAGGGGATTCTCATCTCAAAGATCTCACCTAAAAAGCAATTTATAAGTGTGAAGTTATTTCATCTGAGGAGATTAGGACACTTTGTAATGACAAGTATATTCCATTGCTTTTCTTAGCTTCTGGGCAACTAGAATTCTGGGAAATCTGACCAGCATGCTGTGACTTCCGCGGTCTCCTTTTCTCCACTTTCTCTTTCTAGTTTTGCCTGGCTTCTTTGTCCAGTGTGTGCCGTAACGGCAAGGAAATGGATTTTGATTTGGATAGGGCTTGCTTGCTTCGTTTGCATCAGGGCAGAAATGAACGCTGGAAGCCTTAGTTCTGTAAACAACAACGTTCTTCTCCTCCAGCCTGTTGGGTTTTTTTTACGCTGTACCGAACAACGGACCTTAATGGTAAATGTAGGCAATGCCTCTCGATTTGCAAGTGGCGCGCGTCCTTTTGCTACACAGACCCTGTGCTGTAGGAATTCTGTTACGGCCTGAGAATTTGGGGCATGTTTCTGCACAGCACTGTGGGCATCTTTTGTTGAGGTAGATGAGCTGTGTTTTCTTTCGCTTCACACCGAGCTAGAGTGCTCCTTGTATGTTTTTAACGTTGGCTCAGCTCCTCTAGGCAGAAACCACACAACCTCTGAGCTGCTTGACAGAGCTCTGCCATGTCAAATGTTTCTTAGCAGGAGCAAGCTGTCTGATAGATTTAAACAAGATGTGGGTGACTCTTAACAGTGAGTTAAATACTGGCTGAATGTCTTTCTGAACGGTGCTGCCAGAGGCTGTGGGCTGGTTCGCAGCCTAAACCAGGCCCTGCAGAACTGCTGACTCGAGCCGAGGCATGTACAAGGTTTGGCGTTTTAGAAGCTTTTAATTAACAGCACATTTTATGCCGCTCATTAGTTTTCTATTCAGGAGGAATTGGTGTACGATGCATGCTAAAACTTTAAAGTGGTGGTTACCCATACAGCTGAAGTTACAGCTGGTGCATTCTCAGCCTTTCAAATGGAGAAGTCACCATTATTTTCTGCTGCCTTTGCAGTGATCTGGGGCAGTTCAAACCCAAACTAGGATTAACGCTTTTATTGCTGGCTGGCTGTCACTCCAACAAGGTTGCCTTTCAGGTCCATGCACTGCCAGAACTTGCTCTGCTCTTCGTACAGCACAAGGCAGAGCTTTGATGGAAATAACCTGGCTCTCCTTTGTTCAGGCGACAGAGTGAGTGTGTGGGGAAAAGCTCGCCGCCAGTCTTGTTTTGGACCTTTTCCAAAGATTGGCTTGAATGTTGAAGCAAGATGCTTACCTTTGTATTTTGATGAAACTCCAGATCCTGATGGTTTTATGCATGTTAAATACTTCCTTTGAGCCTCGCTACCACAGCTTTGACTTGTTTAAGTCATTCTAGAGTTTCTGTGTTTGACAAAACTGTCCTAAATCATACCTGGTAAGGTTTCAGCCTCTTACTGCTACGTGGTTTTTGCCTAACAATACAAGGTAACTCAATATCAGTAGTCTGCTGCTGCTGTGGTCCAGTGCCCTGGGAAAATCTTGCGTATGACATCACAAGGTTTAGCGTTTCAAGCACTGCTTTAGAGTATCCTTGCAGTGTTGTGTATTGATCTGGTCTGGTGGTGTGTGGGCTTGGAAAGAGAGAGAGAGCAGCAAGACATGAAGTACAGCTGCTTCTTACTAAGCAGCACGCTAGAAATGCACTTTATGTAGTTATGTAGTGGAAAGGAATAAGGAAAAATGACGCCTTAGCGTAATTGTCTGGATATTCGGAGTCTGTTCCGAGATGTGTTACTGATTCTCGTGACATCCTGCAAGTCCTTTTAACTACCGTGTGCTTAAGATTTCCCTTTTACAAAAACACTGGTGATGGTTTAAGATTTAATTAATGTTGATGAAGAACGCTGCATTGCTTCAAGAGCTGCTGGAAAAAATGGCAACCTTGCTGCTGTTATTGTTCCATCTTTAAGCTGTCAGATTATATAAATCTAGGCAGACGCCTTAAAGCATTGTGTAGAGGAAAGCTCTCCAAAGGATCAAATTCCCTTTTCCTTCCTCTTAGAATAAAATGTCATAATTGTATGGGAAGACAGGACAGCTTTTACTGAAACAGAGGTATAAAAGGGTAGGAAAGAAGCTAATGCAGCACTAGAAAAAGAAGCCCTACATGAAGTATCCCTAAACCAGCCGGTTGAGTGTCTACTAAACACTTTGACATTAAGGGGCCTTTATGGCTGTGAGACAACGGCTGCTGTTCGCTTAATGCCCTGGGCTCTGGAATGCAAATGTAATACCCAGGAGTGTGAGATAATAGCACTTTACGTGCTAGTTGATGCTATTTCTTTTTTAACCTGAAAGTCTCAAAGGTCTTTTAAAGGCGAGGGCTAGACACCCAAGCTCATTTGCCTTCTTTGAGGCAGCCTTGCCTAATTGATCCATAAACTTGGGGCTCAGAAATTGAAAACCTGGAGCTGACTGTTTATATGAGAATGGTAGATCAAGACTTCTGTGAGGATTCTACAAGGTACATTTAACCTGTCGTGATGCAATGAACAAAATTATAAGTAATTAATAAGTCTATAAAAGAGAGTATTAAAGCGTGCTGTCCGGACATCCTCTAACATTGATGAATTACCTATATGCGTTCTCCTTTCCTGAAACCCACTCCAGAGCCTAATACTGAACTTCTTAAGGTCTTTCTAAGGCTGCTACTGTTTGTTGCATTGCACTACGAATTGCTGTGACATATCTGCTGCATTTTGATGAAATTACTGGAACCGGAATCACTGGTGGTGCAATTACTCCTTATATAGATGCTTTAATTACAGCAGTGAGATGTTACGGGGTTAATTAATTGTTGCTTATTAAGTGCTTTGACGCTCTTGAATGACAGATGCTACATATGTGCAAAGGATGGTCATTAGTTATTAACAGCAGTGCTCCCAGCTATTCGCAGGGCAAAACCAATTTAGTTTCGTTGTGAAATATTAAGTTTGCAGTCTCGTCGGATCCGTGGTGTATTTCAGGTTGCAAGCCAAAATCCAAGTGTACACTTAGGTAGTGATGCATGGTGCTAAATTTGGCCTGTGGGAGTGGTCCCATCAGTTTCTGTTGGAACAGAAAGGAGCTAGAAATGCAGCAGGTTATGGAAACTGGAGGGTGGGACTGCGTGCGAGCAGGTTCCTCAGCTTTCGGCAAAACCAGTAGGAGATGGAAGAGCTCACAGAAATACTGAGGTGCATGCTCTATTTTCGTGTTCTTTAAGTCCTGGTTATTGAACGACATCCATCTGCATGTGTGTAGCAACTGCGGTTCCGTTACCTTCGGAGCCTCCTTCTCCTTTTTAGGCTTTTTCCTAAACACTTTCTCTATCAGCAGCAGCTGTAGGCTTGCCTGTGGGTGTGTATCTGTGTTGAAAATCAAGCTGCCTAAGCTCTAGTGTTTATCCTGGCACTCAGGAGGCACTGCTATGTCTAGAGAGATATTCCATCAGTTCTCAAAATTTAATAATTAGGTACATCAAAATATGAGCTGTTCACAATTACTGGATTTTCTTTACTCATTTCAGAGGGATCTCTGTTCCCTTTGCTCCTTCTTGCCGCACTTTTTTGTTCTTGTACTGAGGAAGAAATGTTTACTGATGAGAGTAAATGACTAATATCATTAAAATTAGCTGAAAAGACTGGCCCTTTCAGTCTCTAGAAAAAGATTATTGAAAGGGATAACTATACCAGCTCTTCAGGCTGTTGACCCATCACAAAGGTGGGGATCAGGCATGTCTACAGTAGCAAGGTGTTACTAGAGCTGCTGTAAAACCTTCCCTGAAATGGACAGGGTGGACGGTGGGGCTGGCACGGGGCGATGTTCTGCAAGGTGGTAAATGCCCACAGCTCCTACTGGATTGCATGGAAGAGGCTGCTCGAACTGAGGACTGTTGGATCTAGGAGAGAACCGAAGCAGCTGCCAAAGGGTGGACTGGAACCCATGCGTATTTCTAAACTGTTGGGGCTTGTCCCAGCACAGAGCAATACAAGCCACGCTATAGAACGAGCTGCAGCATCCCAGCCCTAGAATAACATGTCTGCTAGCTTCTGCACGGCTGATGTACTTGGTTTCTACGTGTGTAGCCTTTATCAAAATGCCTCTCATGATGACGGTGTTCGTCTCGCTGGAGAGGTGTGGGACTGCCGTGTTTTTGTTCAGGCATTCCGTGTAGTAAGTACATCACAAACACCACGGATTCACTCTGCACATGCGGATTGTCTGTGAGCTGCATGCTTAACAGATCCAAAGTTTCCTGGAATGGTCTTGCTCTGCAGCTGCTGTAGGGGTGAGCTTTATGTACCCAAAGGATATGTTCGGGGGTCCTGGACACAGAACTACCTGATAAAAGCTGCTGCTGGACAGCCAGAAACACAGGAAAGTGTATGTGTTCTACAGTTCTGCTCAGATAAAATGTCCAAGAAGGAAGAAAAATAAATATGGCTAGGGAATCTCATATATCTGAGTGCCCTAGATAGAAGCAGGAGTTTAGCAAGCTCCGTTGCGGTTTTTGTTTGCTTGTCGTGGTTACTTTTGCATTGTTGCACTGTGCTGTGCAGTGTCCAGTTTGGGACTGAACTGTGACGTGAGAAATAATCCAAATGACAGAAAACTTGAAAAAGCACGGAAGAGTGTCTGCAAGGTTCCTCTTGATTAACTGGCATTGTCCCCTAGGAAGTTTTCTCCAGGTGTAATAGACCTAAACCTTCTGCTGTTTGCAATGAGGAAAGATCTGGGCTTGTTTTCCAGCTTGATGGTTTGAGGGAGTTTAATTTTGTATGAACTGGCTTTATTTCCAGACAACTATGATAACTGTAAGCAGAAACCAGTTTATGAAGGTGCAGGACCTGGCTGTATACGGGTCACGAGTAGGATGCAGCTGGTCTGATCAGACAAGCTTCCTTGGGGAAAGTCTGCTGTCGTTTTCCTGTGTGCGCATAGCAGCTGGTACCATAGGGCTACGACTGGGAATCGTAGACACTTCTGCAAAGCAGATGATGATAAGAAAAATACCGCGCACCTCTTTAAGCAAGTCAAGGAAAACAACAAGTATGTAGTTTAAACTTTTGATATTCTGATGATGCGGTCTAAATCTTTATTGGCAAGGAGGTACGGATTTCTGGCTTCGAAAGCAGGACTGGGCAGAAAGGGCAAATTCCACTGAAAAGCCTGCGTACCTTGAGCTGTTCTGTAGCATGAAACATCGCAAATGCTGTGGCAGATGGAGAGAAGTGCATCTGTCTAGGTTACTGCTCCAGCCCAGAAATGCAAACATTTCCTTTGCTGCGATTCTTTTTGCTGGGAAGAATTATTCTCCTTTCTGTGTTCTGGATTTCTTGGACTCTGATCACCTGCCGGCCAAGGTATGCTGCTAGGCAGAGGCAAGAAGAGAATGGCTCGGGGCCCATCTTTGTCGGTAAGAGACTACTTTATTAAATCTTTCTGGACAGTGCGTTTCGATTTCAATTGCTCTAGGGGATCTGGAATCTGAGCCAGACAGTAAAACAGACTTCCTACTCTTAGAGGTGCCAGAAGCGATCTGCCTGTCTGCTGAGTGGAAACGATACAGTCACGGCCAAGCTTTGTGTTCCAGGATTCAGCCCGTGCCACTTATTTTCCCATTGTGGTGGTGTTTAGAGACATAGCAATCCCACTGGGTAGATGCTGTGTGGGGCGTGAGAGACACCGAAAGAGCATGCATCTTCAAAAGGCAAGAGAGAAAAGCGAGTTCTTTTTCTACAGATGAGTTACCTCATAGCGACTTACTAAAGGTGATCTATACATTTTGCAGTATCTGGTTTACTGTTTTATCCATGAAACCATTCTTTCCCTTAGTATTCAGCTCCCGCTCATGGGCCTGAAGTGATGCTAAAACCAT
>VZSC01014391.1:0-65102 GCA_013398225.1 Steatornis caripensis
CAGATACCACACACATAAGCACAGACAATGAATATAATTACATAAGCCTCATTTCCTAAGCAAACCAAGCTAAAAAAGATTTAATTACTGTAACTTGGCCCAGAGACACATGAAGCAAAAACTGCTGAGGTTCTGATTTTCTGACTAGGGATTTTTTCGTTTGTTTTTTTTTTTTTAAATAGTTGTCAGTATGATTTATACGGGGCCTGGAGTAGCCGTGAAATAGCAGCTGCACACTTTTCAGGAGAATAGTGTTCAGAGTCGTGCTGGGATATGAGGAGTAACAGGAGTGCAGAATAATGGGGAACATGGGAAGAAACTGAAATTTGATGTGTCCCAAAAATTCCAAAAAACAATTTTCACAGATAAGATTGTGCACAAAGAGTCTCACTGTTTTATAATGTTGTGGGTTTTTTTCTAAATATAAACACCAAAAAAATCATTTTAAAAAAAAGTTTTTCTGTGAGCTGGATGCACAGATAATATTTTCTTTCAGAAACATGGACACACATTTTCTGAGAACAAATGATTCTGACAGAATCTGGCAACTGCTTTGTGAAAATGGCATCGTTGCCATTTTAACTGCCACAGGAAAAGCAATTTCACTGTGACTCAGTCAAGGGCCAGAAAGCACCTTTGTCTGGGACAGGGCTGCCAGGCTTCCAGAGCTGCAGTTTGGAGCACCCTTGAAGACATGACGTTCGGGGTTTTTTGAGTGGTGACAACTGCCTGATGCCCTGGAAGGACTTTGGGAAGCCGTAGCCTCTGGAGGATTCAGAGCTATTGGAGGCGGTTGAGTTGTGTGCTGATGCTTTAAAGCTTCAGCGGAAAATGAAACAGCACAAAACTATGTACAGTTGGTATGTTAACTACATGCAAAGCTATGTATGAATCCAAGAGCTGAGGAATACTACGCCACAAGGATAACTGAAATGCATGACAGAATTACAGCTGACATCCTTTTTCAATGGACAAAAAATATTAGTGGGTTGGCTACTTCAATCTTACCTCCACCACGGCTCTTCAATTTTGGAGCAATAACTGATCATCTGAGGAANTGAGTTGTGTGCTGACGCTTTAAAGCTTCAGCGGAAAATGAAACAGCACAAAACTATGTACAGTTGGTATGTTAACTACATGCAAAGCTATGTATGAATCCAAGAGCTGAGGAATACTACGCCACAAGGATAACTGAAATGCATGAGAGAATTACAGCTGACATCCTTTTTCAACGGACAAAAAATATTAGTGGATTGGCTACTTCAATCTTACCTCCACCACAGCTCTTCAATTTTGGAGCAATAACTGATCATCTGAGGAAATTTAGATCATGTTTAATGTCTGGGACCAGAAACTGAGAAAGAAGCTACCAGGAGACTCAGAATTTATCCTGTTGTGTACTATAAGATACTAAGATTTACAGTTACTATGAGTATCTGTGGAGAACAATAAAAGAGCATGACGCCTCAGAAGCTTCAGAAATAATGTTTTAGCTGAGCTGAAGGTAAGCCAACCGAAATAACAGTTTATGTGCTTGAAATAACATACCTGGACAAGAGATTAAGGCATTGAGATACACAGACACATCACAGAAGGATTGCTGTGATCAATACATGTACCTCAAAAGGTGAGAAAAGGACATGAAGAGTAATTGTACTGGTTTCCTACACACAAGCATCAGCTAATTTCCATCAGCTGCATCCTGAGACCAAATGAGATACAAATACTGGAGTTAGGGGGAACAAAGGCATTAACTGGAGAAGTGACAGCCCTGAGATGCTTGAAAAGTAAATGACAGACCAAGGCCTTGATAAATGCTTCCAGAGAAGAGAAAGGCCAAATTTAGTGAATTCAAAATTAATGTATTTACTAATTCTTCATAACACTGTTGCTGATGTTCAAATGAAAACAGTGCAGTGCTCTCACTAATTTAATTGAGTGTGACTATAAATATGTCAGACTCAACATAGTATCATGTTCATCTGAAACTTCATTTCATCAGATAATTTCTGATGAGCTGTTACTAAGAACAGGGAGATTACATCTTGTCATTTGGAAGGACCTGGACAAGCTTGAGAAATGGGCTCACGTGAACCTCGTGAGGTTCAACAAGGCCAGTGCAAAGTCGTGCACATAGGTTGGGGCAACCTCCAGTATCAATACAGTCTGGGGGATGAAGGGATTGAGAGCAGCCCTGCAGAGAAGGACATGGGGGTACTGGTGGATGAAAAGCCAGACATGAGCCAGCAACATGCACTCACAGCCCAAGAGGACAACTGTATCCTGGGCTGCATCAAAAGCAGAGTAGCCAGAGGTCAAGGGAGGTGATTCTGCCCCTCTGCTACGCTCTGGTGAGACACCAACTGAAATGCTTCATCCAGCTCTGGAGTCCTTAGTACGGGAGAGACATGGACCTGTTGGAGCGAGTCCAGAGGAGGCCACAAAAATTATCAGAGGGATGGAATAACTCTGCTGTGAAGAAAGGCTGAGAGAGTTGGGGTTGTTCAGCCTGAAGAAGAGAAGGCTTTGGGGACACTTCATTCCAGCCTTTCAATACTTAAAGACGGCCGATAAGAAAGATGAGGACAGACTTCTTAGCAGGGCCTATTGCAATAGGACAAGTGGTAATAGTTTTAAACTAAAAGAGAGTAGATTTAGATGAGATATAAGGAAGACATTTTTTACAATGAGGATGGTGAAACACTGGAACAAGTTGCCCACAGAGGTGGTAGATGCTCCATCTGTGGAAACGTTCAAGGTCAGGTTGGATGAGGCTCTGAGCAACCTCATCTAGTTGAAGATGTCCCTGCGTATTGCAGGAGGGCTTGGTCTAGATGACCTTTAAAGGTCCCTTCCAACTCAAACTATTCTATGATTCTATGATCTTAGCCATGAACTTTTCAGAAACTACTCTTTGTAAGCATGAGACACAAAAAGGTGTGTTAACATTTTTTCACTGAAGTGTAAGATCGACAAAATAAGTTCCAAAAATCAGTTTTAGTAGTGTCAGGAAAAAGGTAGAACGGTCAAACCTATTAGGGATCTTAAATGACAAACAGTTTGGCAGAGGCAACTAATTTACAGGTTCAGCTTGTCAGTTGGGAACTAATACTCCATGGTGTGTAACTAAATCTAAGCTTAGAATGATGACTCAAAATGTGCAAACCACTCACCTATAAGGCAAGGACACTCAGTCCTGGGAAGTTACTTTGGATGACATCCCAATCCAAAGGTAGAGTCTCCTGGCTGCAGACCCACTGCTCCAATGAAGATTGACTCAGAGGAAGCTTCTGGTGGGCTTCGTTTTTACATGGAGTCAGATCGGGGCTCGTCATCATATGCGGCTCTCATTGGTTGAGGGGAGTCTGCTAGGTAGGCTTATTGGCTGAGGTGGTCTTTAGTGGGATCGGGTATCTGGGGTACGTGACTGGAGTCTCTGCATACGTGACCTGCAGCACACGTGCTTCCCACCAAACTAGCCATTGTGTACCATGTACCACGCCATTAGACCCACCGTGGGAGCAGGGGGATGTGCACGTGCCACAGATTTGTCTTTCTTTGCCTAGTCTTGCATGCTATGCCAGTAAGGTGCAGACAAATCCTAGGGAGCTAAAATTGAAAACTAGCCAAATATTACAAAAACCCTGAAATCTCTTTGTTGCTTTACTTTACAAAGCTATAAAAATTTATTTTTTGTGAATTGTAAAGTGTCTGTAAATGACTATAAATGTGTGTAATTGAGAGTAAATCTACATACAGAATGATAATACATGAATAAGCAGATATCACTAATTTCTTTGTAAATAGCTGATAGACTGAAAAAATCTGACAAGAAGCAGCTAGTCATAATAACCAATTTTGATATTCCAATGTCATTTCATATTAAGTTACACTGTGATGCAAAACAGAGAAAAGAGTCTTTCAACAAGAAAATGTTTGTATGGGCTTTTTTATTTTCAACAGCATCAACACTATTTCACAAATCTTTTAAAAGCTAACCCTGCTTAATCTCAGGCCTAAGGAAATTTTCCGTTTAGTTTTCCATTTATGGTGCAAGTTGTTGTTTTATTCTATGGAATGGCAGTACTCAAAAAAGACATTGTGTTTTCAGTTTAGAGTGTTCTGGTGTTTTACCTTTTATTATCCATTTGTGATGCATTTTGAGAAGACTTATGAAAAAGTCATAATAATCTTGTATGGAAGTCTTTAATTTGTAACCTGTTTGCGTTAATGCTATATTGACTGAGCATAGCACATTTCTGACGGCTTCTGTAAACCCAGAGGCTTTGCTGGTGTAGCTCCTGTAAAGCCTGAAATGGGCTTCATGGCAATTCAGAAAAAGCATTGTTGATACCTAGGTTTTCATTTTCATGGGTCTGAAAATGTACAGTTCAGGCTAGTCACAAACCCTATGGACTATGTAAGCTGAACATATAACTTCAAAGACTTCTGTAATTGAAATTGGATAGAAAATTTCTGTACATGGGACAATGTGGAGAGGTTGTAGTGTACTTCTAGTCTAGGAAGCTGAACACTGATAAATAGATGGGTGCTAATACTTCTGTACATACTATTACTACTTCATTGCAACAGCTACCTTCAAGTTGTGAATGTATTTTATTATCTATGCTTACTCAATTATTATTATTATTACGTTATTTTGTATGAGAATATAAAGTCTTCTTTACTGTCTTTAGAAATGCAAGATATTCCTTGCCACTTCTTTTTGTGTACTTTCTAGAGCAAATAGCTTATCTACCTATATTTACACGCTGATAAACTTGTACTTCTTATATATACAATACTTCTTATTATGCAATAATATTGTATTATTATACTGCAAATGGATATCCCTCTTTTAGTTCCGCTCATATGCATATGCATACTAATTATCGAGTAGCGGTTGGAAGATAAGTATTAAGCATGTTTAGCATAATCTTTAAATACTCTCATGTCCATGTGAGAAACACAAAATGAGTTCTCAGTGTCAAAAAAAATCATCATATTAAGTGTTGAAATAAAAAGCTTGGATAGATTACTTGTCACTGAAAGGAAGAAACCTGTAAGTAAATTACATTCTCTCCATTCCTCTCCACTTGTATGGATTAAAAAGCTTTACAGGTATATTTTATTTCATTTCCTGGGCTATTTATGGCTGTTTTGTTTACTTTACTAGAGCTGAGTCTTCATCAGAATCTCTGCTTCTTCATTATATATTTTTAGATGAGGCAAAGTACATTTTCTCAGCACTTTGTCTAACAAAGCAAAGGATGAAATAAACAATGTTATCTTTCTCGTCAGGGTAGTCTTAAGGAAATCTTAGTAGTCCTACACAGAGGATACAGTTAATTATTGCCATTAAATTGGTAAAGGCAAGATTATGTTATTTTGTAATATCCAGTAGAGTTGAAGTTGATACTGAGCATTTATGGGCTATTTTTAAATCAATTCACATATATTTATGTTAAAGGTCTTTGATAGAATTTACTGCATTCAATTTACACAGCTATTCTGCCACTACATTTGAGATGCCCCACATAGTCAGTAGAAAAAAAAAAAAAGATATTTTTAAAGTCCTCTAGACAATGGTATTCCACTCCCACGGGAGTGTTTGAACTCAATTGGTCAGCATCTTTAGGTGGCACTACTGTCCATCCTAGTCATAAGGAATTTAAACGCTTGCCTTAGAAGGGCTGTGTCACTAAGCATCTTCAATGTAAGTGCAGTTTAAATGAATGGAAGTGGAAGGCTGCATCCCGGCTATAGATAATGTCAGCAGTCTGAAGAATTGCACATTTGACAGATATTCCTTTAATAAACGGAGATGTTTAAGTTCCACGTTGACTGTTCTATAGCTTTGTTTTCCAATTTGTCCAAAGCATCCCCAACTACGTTTGGTTTTAATTTCTGATGCCAGGAGCCTTGACTTGCTGTGGTTTATCAAAATATTTTTCATCTGCTCTGTTGTTATGAAGTTGGCTTCCTCTTTTTCATAAGACTGGATTAAGAGTCAACTTCTATACAGAAAATTGTGAGTGATTGCCATCACGTACATCTGCCTGAGATACTATTTGAGTATGCAGTCACTCAGACTTTGCACATCTCATCAAAAATCCTGGGAAACACCTCAAAATTTGCCCTCAGCACATCCAGCACAAAATTCATGTTTGAATAGACATGAGAAAATCTTGTATGCAGCTTAATATTCTTTGATAGTCGGTTACAAACTGTAAAGAGAAATATTTTTTCTTTCCTAAAATGAGTTCATGCAGTCAGTCAAGCACAAAATTTTATCTGCTAAAATATTCATTTTGCACTTTGTTTTCTGTTACAGAACTCAATGTACGTATTTAGCAGTACGATAATGAGTCTGACCTCTCAGCAGTAGTAGTATGTAGCCCTTGAATTCTCAGCATCATTCAGTCATGGTTGTAGGCTACAAGAACTCCATGTCAAAGAAAGGATAATAGGCAAGACAGACGGCTGGTCGAATCTTACTCTAAATCCTCCAGAAAACAGCAAGTGCTCAGGTGAAGCCTCCCATCTTTATGCACAGCTGCCTGTAGTATATCAGACATAGGGCAGGGCAAAGCAGCAGCACAGGATCCCAGCAGACTCTGAAAGGCCACCTCTTTTCCATACATTTCTGAAAATGTACTGTACCTAGAATCACCACCTGCAGTCTCAAAGCCGATAGAAACATGAGACTTGGTCTACATTACCAAATATTATCTAAAACACATTATGAATAAAGTCTTGGACTATTCTTTGTCTTTAATGACATACAAATGTGAAGCATCACAAAATCATTATGAAATTAATGTGTTAGCAATGAAAAATCAGTACAGGGAGCTAGAAAACGGAATTCTGTCTCTTACTAGCATCTTTGTTTATCAGCAGAAAACATCTACATACACAGAGAGTAGAATGAGTACACATTCCAGGATCATTCAGATCAGGAGAGAACCTGAACTTGAAAGAACTGTTTTAGGATTTTCATTTTTCTCTGCAAGGCATTGGCCTTACAGAAAACTGAGGGTAAACCCCTCACATTGCTCCATACGAAACAGAACAGGAGGTTGGGGTGAAGCATCCATTCTGTAAAAAACACGAAAAAGTGCATATGGCTAGGCAAGGTTTCAGTATACGTCCTGAATACACCAATCTATGCAAGAACGCTCCTTAGAGACTATACAATTTATATCCAGTAAGGTAGGAGCAAGATGAGCCCATTTACCATTAATGGTGTTAGATATGGGGATGCAATATAGCTAAATCAGAGGAATCTGTACTTTTGTCTGGTGTTCTAATTACCAGTGGAATAATTTGTGAGATAATCTGCTCGCCAGAGCAATACAAGCAAACACGCAAAAGCAATTAATGCATGTGAGGCTTCTCAAAATTACCTTCCAAATAAAACTGTTAGCAAGCAGTAAAAAAAGTATATAAATAAAAATGCATAGCAAAACAGTAAGACAGGCTATAATATGAGACTAGGTTTTTTGGAGGTTTTTTGTTTGGTTTGGTTATGCCAGAAAAGGTGAAGGCATCTGCAAGACAAAAGGGAAGTGTAATTATAGGGAAAATATATGATAAAACTAACCATTTTCAAAATAACAATCACTCTTGGTAGCAGTGCAAGTGAATCAAAAGGAAAACTCTTTGGTGAGCATAAAGACAGAGTACAAAGGTATGATGATGCAACAGAATAGCCTTAGTTTCTTAATGTAATTGCAAGATATTCCACCTGTCCTTTAGAATCCAATACTTGGAACAGGGAATTTTCACTATTTGTGACAAAATCATATCATTCCTACATGAGAAGTATCTGTTAGATTTTATGAGAAAACTGATTTTTTTTCAGAAAGCAAATACATGGAAAAAGCCATATCTCGAAACTTCTTCAAGAGAAAACTTCTGTCTGTTGTTTCAGTCCAATCCTTGTTCATTCTTCTTTGCCTTCCTTCTTCCCCTTCTCATTTTCATCATCGTGTTCTCTTCTCTGTTTTCTCCAAGCCAAGATTACAACTTGTCTATAAGCAGCAAAGAATAAGGAAAATCTTTACCTCCTACAAGAGCTGGTTAACAGAAAATTCTTCTTTTGGGACTTACTTCTCTGACAGCAACATTTCTCTTTTCCTCCTTTCCATTTCGAAGGCCCAAGAGATGCATCGATGCCGCAAATTCCTCCCAAAACCTTAGCTACCATATAGCGCATCGGTAAATTGTATCAGTGTTCTAGCACTTCTCTCAAAAACCGGAATTAGTCCTGGGTAAAAGGATAATTAAGCATTACTGTTGATGATGGTGACTGGATTGTCTAGTTCTTAGCCAAAGTGATATCGTAATCATATTAAAGCAAATTTGAAGAAAAGCTTTCTTCTCTTTAATGGGAGATGCCTCTCTAACTTCAAGGCAGTATTAGATCCATTATTCTGCAGTCATGGTTATGTTGGTTGATTTTTTTTTCATGAGCTAATGTACTGTTAATAAGGTGTCAATTACCCATGCAAGTAAACAGGGCAAAGAATAATATTTATAATTGCGGTAGTTATCACCTAAGTGCAATTATCTACAACTGCTGAAAGAAATCGCTCAGGTTTTAAAGCTATCCTTACAGTATTCACATTTATCTTTTTTTATTATAGCTGCCTTTTAAAATCTCATTGTTTTTCTTTTTTATTTTTTTTTAAATCAATGAGTGAGAAAAAAGCTGGTCACCTTCATTTGTGGACAGAGAGAACTCAATATGCGTTCAATTACGAGTATTGTTTTCCACAGGTCTTAAGTAAACAATTAAATGTCTCCATTCTCTTTCCCTACTTCTGCTTCAGTCTACCCTGATGGGCTCCTCCTGAAAAGACTCAATGAATTGTCTATATCCCCTGATTTTTATTTTGTTTTATTTTGAACTAGTTGAACTGAAACTGCTCTTTCTGCCATCTAATTTTGCTTAATAAGTGCATACAATCATGAAATCTAAGGTAGTATCATTTTTAATAGGGGAACTTCCAGGATTCTCCTAGTTAAAAGCACACACACCTTCTGAAAACAAACACTGGGCAGATACAGGAAGAGATCACTGAGAAACCTCTTCCTCCAGAATGTTGAGAAGTTTTGATTAAAAATGTGGTTTGCCTGCTGACAAAGAAGCATTTATAAAGACTGCTAGCATGAAGAAGAGCCCAGGCAGCTTTTGTGAAAGCATGCGATTTGTCATCCACAACATGGTACGAGAGAAAGGTGCGTTCTGGACTCATTATCCTCATCCAGCTGGGGCTATGTTGATGGGGGTCTCCTGATTAGCCTGAAGAAGAGTTTACTTGGTAGCACTCAAGGAAGGAAAGCATGTCTGGAAGCAGCTGGCTGTAAGGTGTGTAGGGCGGCTCATCACCTGCCTCTAATTGCGTCAGGGCACCCTCCCTCTCCTGACCACCTTCATCATCAGCAGTCAAATCTGCCACACTCCCTCTGTGCCCATGCTGTAAACTGGTTGCTAGCTGATGGTGACAGCTTGTCTTTCCAATCATGCCTTCTCCTGACTTTGTATATCTAACACCCTTGGAAAAGCAGAACCTTCCCAGAATATCTTTCAAATATATACTTCTGTCATAAGCATCAGCCCCCTGGCAGATACTTAACTGAACGGATCCTTTCTTGCCTGCTTTCCCTACGTTTTCAGCTTTGCTGCTGCTTTCATTAACTCCTCATCACATGCTCTGAGCACACAAACTTTTCCAAGGCTAGAAAGAAGAGATGAGCTTACTTGTTGCATTATTCCTTCTGCTACAAGCTGGGTCTGCTTGAGTTACACGTGAATACAAAGTGTGGGGAACCAGCAGTAAAATAAATTGATTTCACAGAGGGGGAAAAATATATTTGAAGAGATTAAAGAGATTGGGTTTTCTCCATGTCTCTCTGTCTTTCCATGTCTGGGATACATTCCTAACAAAAGCTTTTTAGACAGAAACTAGTTCTTCAAGTGGTCTGTTCCTTTTGGCATGATCTCCTTCCTGCCATCTTCTTCTGATGTCTACTCACTTCCTAAAATGGATACATTATCAC
This sequence comes from Steatornis caripensis, assembly GCA_013398225.1. Lineage (NCBI taxonomy): Eukaryota > Metazoa > Chordata > Aves > Caprimulgiformes > Steatornithidae > Steatornis > Steatornis caripensis. The sequence continues at coordinate 10,066 of VZSC01014391.1, forward strand.
AGAAAATAAGGTGAAACAAAGAAATCAAGCATTGCTCTAAGATGCTCAGACCAACAACAGCATTGGGGAAATCAAGGTTAGAGGCAGTATGCACTAACAGGCATGGATACATCGATGGTTGTGTTATGGAAGTTGCTGATTTTCCATCAGTGTTGACTCCTGTAGCAGACGTGCTTCAGGGCCACTTGACACCAATTCTCACAGCAATCTTGTGATCGAATACCCCTCTCATCCCGCCTGGAGATGTTTCTGAAATTGACCGTTTTCCCAGCAGTTTGGTGGGGGCTTCTGCACAAATCACTCCATCTCCCTAGAAAGTGAAACAGTGAACATGAAGTTTAAATATTTTTAACTTGTCAGTTATAAAGTATATGGTGGTGATGTGAGAAGATGTGGTAATGTGAGTTCAATTATTCCAATAACAAAAGGGAAATAAAACAAAATCCATGTAATCTCACAGGTTGTCATGACAATTTGGCTTTCTGTTATAATAGGTTCACCTCTGAAATGGCAAAAAGTGCATTTATTATTTTCCACGTTTGCATTATTGGAGTTAAAGTCAGTGGTACACTTTGAAAATGTGTATGTTTATGCCTATGAGTAAAGTAACAAAGGTACCAATCATTTGTGTTAACTGAAAAAAACATAAAGTATCTTTGGTGAAAGTAAACATGAGGTATTACACGGATAGTTTCTACCAGACTTTTAAGAAATAGTTTCCACAAAATTTGTTCTCGACTTGATTTTATAAAGGCACATAGTACCAGTCTTACAAAAAGTCAAATAGTCAAGGTGCTCTCTAAAACACATTGACATAGTAGTACATAAATCTAAAACCTGCAGAAGATGTGAATAGTTACAGCATAGCCTACAAAATAACCATCAGGCCAAAAAATAGGAGAATTTAAAAGCAATCAATTAAATTCACAGGAGGGAAAATGAAGGTGTTGATACAGACCTTGGCTGAGAGACTCCAAAGTTGCAGGTTGCCAGAACTTGGATGGCTGTAACAGGAAACACATGTTTGGTTGTCCTGGCTGTCTTCTTCCCCTGCTGTCCCCATTGCCATCTTACCAACACCCACTGGAAAGCCTCCAGGACCTCCTGGAGCCTTGCCCTGCTGCGGTATGGATGTTCTTACATAACCTAAAGGAACCTGACAGGGTGAATGCACTTGATTGATAGCAATTTGTTCAGTGTGGATGGTTTGAAGCCACGAGGTCAAGAATTCAAGGTAATTTACTGCCGTTTATCATGCTGGGGAAGAGAAAGAAAACAGACATTTCTATCAATAGTACACTCTTTAGTTGTGTTGCAGGCCAAACAGCAGAGGCTGCGTTTTCTTGGGGAAGCACTGAAGTTTCCAGTTCTGATATTTTTTAAAATTAAGCATTTAGAGGGTTGGAAGCAATTAGACTGTATACAAGAAATATTTGATATCACTGAAATAAGAACTCTCATGAACAGTCCATTTTGTAAGTTAAATGAATCCTAGGAGTGATATACTCTCCAAGCAGATGTGTCATTATTCCATGAGAAATATCTTTTAAATGAGTTGAAAAGTGAAGTCACCTAGCACTGGAGCAGGGCATAATAGCAGTTATTTAACAGGTTGAATTAAATCCCATTGAATCACTACAATTTATCTCCTTTGATAAGTAACCCAACAATTGTAAGGGCCGTTCTCAGCGACTGTGGATTAAAGGGACTGCTATTGAAAGGGCATGGTGGTCCCCTAGTTACTTACTATTTAATGACAAAGATTAATACCAAAAGTAGTTAATCTGAAATTCAGTCTGTATCTTCTTAGTCAAAAATACAGAAAAAATTCTGAAGCATGAGAATCTCATGAACATGTTCATTACGTGCTGCTCATTCCAGGATAAACAGCTATGCCTTGGATAATATGACAGCAAGCTTTCAAGCTTATCAGCAGCATAATGGATTTTTTGTGGGGTAGCCATGGGGTGAAAAAAAAGCCAGAAATCAGGCAGAAATTGAATTCAAGACTAACTGACACAACCTTTTCAGTAAAATTTGGAAAAAAATGCAAAAGGTTCATTTTGGATCAATATAAGGTAATATATAAAGAAAAAAAACCCCTTTATTTCAGGATGTTTGAACATTTTTACTTGCAATGATTATGGTGAAATTTACCTGAGAAAAGGGGCTCTACTTACTGCCTGCTACAAAGTCTGTGAATTAGCACTTGAGGCCACAAGTACTGCAGTGAAACTGGTGTAGGGAGTGCAACAGGGCAAGGGTTTCCTCTTCTGCAGATCAGGAGGCAAACCAGGAGGTAGGATTAGGACCCAGACTTCATGGCAGCCCTCCTTATGGTCCCAATACTACTTTGTGGGGAAGGGACCATTCTGCCACCACCACCAGTCGAGAAGGCCATCTGATGCTTCTTCTGTCCTGAACTGTAGGGAACAAATGTCAGAATCTCCATGAATGAAGCCAATTTGAGAAGACTACTGAGGTAAAATGTAGGGTTTTCCATTAGATGCAGACGTTACTCAGTCAGAAATGTGATCAGAAGGCTCATTCAAATAGGAGGCAGGCTTGAGAAGATTTCAGAGGATGCAGGGCTAAGGCTCGGAGGCCCTGCAAAGTTTGACTTCTTTCACTGTACCTCTGCAGCCTCTGACATAATCTGCCAGCCAAAAAAAAAAATTAACCTTTAGATCAATCTCACAGACTAGCACAGCAGAATTGGCAGGGAAATCTGCTTGGCAGCAAGTGTTCTCATGGAGAACGCGGAGCTTGTGTTTGTTACTCAGTCAGGTCCTTCATAGGTTATTTCTTTATTTACATTGATGGGAAATACATGAATGTGGCATTTTGAATTAACACATACTCATTTTCTCCAGATTAGAATTGAGGGACTGGTGGTTACTTTTCATGCTGTGTTAGTGAGAGGGATAAATGAGGCCATGCACACCTTACAGCAGTGCCCCAGCGGGGTGGAGCCTTAAACAAGATGAAGGCGACACTCATAGGAAGAAAACATCAAGGGAATAGCACCATGACCGGAGAAGTTGTTTTGTAAGGCAAATATCAAAATCTATCAGCATCCAATGGGAAAAAAATGACAGTTGAGACAGTTATATTAACTGGCTATTGTTGTTGTTAGGCTTTTAATTTGCCTTGTAATCAACATCTACTGTATTAATTATTAGATGAATAGGAATTTATTGTATTATGCATTAGAGAGCAATCTAGTTTTAACTAGCATAGGCGTGCTGTTGTTTTCTAAATGGTCTATTATTATTACGGTTTGGTCTGGCTGAAGATTTTTTGTTGGACATCTATTGGAAAATGCCATTCTCTAACAAAAAGGAAATTAAATATGGACATGAGGATTAATTATGACTACTAAGTGCTAAATTGATAAAGAAAGACTTTCAGAAGCTATTTCAGCTGCAGAGATCAGGTGGTGTCTCATTAAATACCACAGCCTTTAGAAGTAATATGATGGCAGAATCACTTTTAAAATCTCATACTCATTAAAAATTTGCTTTTTTGCACCATATTGAGCTCATTTTAGAAGTACAGTAGCACACATTAGAACTATTGCCACTTTTAAAATAATCTATCCTTTTCAATTGTTTACATCCTACACTGACATCACACCCCTCCTCTTTTTTTTCATTCTATCAGTTTGCACAGCTTATTCAGAGCATATGTAAAGCAGTATACTTCTGTCTCTGGACCCCAAACTAGTACAATCAACTGCATCTCTGAAGAGTTCTAATTCTGATTGATAGAACTGATCAGAATTTTTCTCCAATAGAAAAAAATCAATTGTGAAAAATCATGTTTTTGCCAGTATTATGACTCCATATTTGAATGCCATACAACTCTAGCTGAATTATACCACCAAACTTACTGAAAAATCATCAGAGCAAAAATTTAGGTATTCCCAAATGGCTCTAAATCACCGTGTTTTGCAGTACCTTTTTTATGAAATGCAATGTATTCATATATACGTATATATATATTTAATTTCCAGATGGCTACCCTAAAGAAGAAATGATTTACAGATGGAGGAAAAACTCAGTGGAGGCTGCTGACCAGAAGTCATGGAGACTCTATCAGTTTGACTTCATGGGTCTCAGAAATACTTCAGAAATTGTGAAAACATCTGCAGGTAAGAATGACACAAATGGTAGTGCTTGTTTTGGAAAGCAAATTATTTAAAAATATTTGTTCCAAGTTTGCTTTTATTGAAGAGCAATTTGATTTCAATATGTACCAATGTTCATATTAAAAACTCTAAAATGCAGAATTCAAAACTATTTACTTTGTCTAGATTTTTCATAACTTGCTTCTCTACTCTTTTTGTAATTTCACAAACCAAGAGAAAAAAACTAACTTGACACGGCTGTTTGTGATATACTTGAAGTTACTATACGATTCTCATTCCTCAGCTAAGCTTATTAAACTATTCCTGAACTGAGACATATGTTTACACCACAAATTAAAGAGAAAGAATTTGAGTACAATGGTAGAGTTAGTCAAATTAGACACTTTCAATAGTAGTTAATAATTCAACCACAGGTTTAGTATTTTTCTTAATATTTCAAAAGCACTCTTTATTTCTCGGCTGATAAACACCTTTGCTAGTGACCTTACCAATTGATTGTAATTAAAATCTGATTAAGCCTATTTTAGTTCCTCAGAAATCTTGCTCTTTCTTATAATAACAATAACATAGGGGAAAAAAAGATTTATAAATAGAAAACATTATTTGAACTGTATAAATTTTCATAAAATTCAAACTATGTCTAAAAATTATACTTGACTCTGCAGTAAGCTCTGTGATTTCCATTTGGTAAGTTTTCTCCCAGCTGCAGAAGGAACCTGCTAGAAGAAACCTTCTGCTTAACTAGTGGTGAATTTATATTATTATTTTTTCTAAATGTAAGCAGAGCTACGTTATTATTTTTGAAACACTGTGAATAATAGTAATGATAAAAAAATTGTTAATCTGTGAAACTACTGCTGTTAGATCATGGCCCACCCACTAACATCAGCAATGTATTCTCAGGACTGGATAGCAATTTTTGTAGTGAAGAGTCACTAAAGCTTTAGGGAATATTTTGGGCTGGTAGTTTCACAGAACAAAATGTTGCAAATAGCGCACATGTATAAATTCTTTTCTGTTATGGATACAAATCTTTGTAATCTGTAAGGTTCAGAGGAATGCAGATTTCTCACATCAGTCAACCATAAGCTGAACCAAGAGTTGGTGGGTAAGATCAAGTACCAAACATCAGCTCATTAAAGTATCTGTGTATGCAGGCATGGAACTTATTGGAAGAGATGATAGTAACAGGAGAGAAAGATCTCCTTTTTCTGCTGTGTGTGCTCACACCTGGAGTGATGCCATCTTGAGTTTGCATCGAGAGCTGTTAAATACACATGCAAGAAGAATTACCAAGTCAACCATATGAAGATGTTGACAGCATCTTGATAAAAAGTTCTATTAAACTATTCCTTTGCACAGGACAAAGCCATTTTTATAGAGGTCTCATTCAAGTGAGTAAATGGTTAACATGGAGCAAGGAAAAATATTTCCTATGCTTTTTAGTATGCGCCTAGTTCTTACTAACATGAGTGAGCTGACAGTATGTTTTCCCTATTATTGCTATTGCTGCTTCTGCCCACCTGTGTTTATGAGTTCAAAGCCCAATAGCAACGTTGAACTGAAGCTACTGGAAACATCATGACATTTCTATTCACCCAAATGCATCACAGTAGCAGAAAGTTGTTGACAAACCGGAGTTTATTGAAACACTAAAAAAAAACCCCAAACCCAAAACAATCCTATCAGGAAGAAGTGAAAACTAACTTGAAAGAAACAATGTAAAATGTATAGGTCAGATTGTCAACTGTGTTTTTAGGTAGAAAAACGAGTTGTGCATAAGGCTCAAATATTCTGACCAGCAGATGGCTGAGGAAGGGGTCTTATTCAACAAATATATGGAAGATGTGAAAAATAAACCCTGAGTTTGCACATGGGCCTGAATTTGCATTGAATAGATGTCTGGCTGCATTTACACTATAGTTTAAGGTACTTTCAAGGCCAGATTTACTGAACATCGACAGTATTTACCATCAGGAGCAAACCCAGGGCAAGGACTTGGGAAAACTAAGTGGTACATTGAAAAACTTTAAGTAGGCCCTATACTTTACAGCAAGGATTTCCAAAATGGAGGGAGGGAGGCAGGACACAACCCATCTGGGACTGTGCAGTATGTCTCAGAGACAAAATTTAAGGGAATTCTGCTACTACCTACTGTAAGCTTATAAGTATGTGTGAATGAGTAGGATAAAGAGTCAACTGTGCTGTGGTACATGCCTATTTACTGAAGAACAGTAGCCCTATCCAAAAAGTTTGAGAATTAGAGAGCCCTCAAAGTTGCTATTTCCTACTACATGGACAATCTCTGGTGAAAGGCGATAGCAACTGCTGCCTACAGGTATCCCATCTTCCTTACAGCCATGCCATGGGGGCGACAGACTGTCAAAAAAGAGATGCCAGGTTCTGTCATGAAAGAGCTGTGGCATATTTGCTCTAAAGCTACTAAAGAGGGAGACTGCGCTGGGGCTACCCCTAAGACACTATGGGTATAGGACCTGATTAGACTTCAGGCTGCTCCCCAGAGAGACCAGTTCCCACTGCCTAGCCTCTGGGACTGTGTGGGGCCCCTCTGAGCTGTGTGGGGGCCCATGAAGGCCACATCAGCCACTGTCTCTTTGCCGACTCAGGACAGAAAGGAAGAGCAGCGTTGTTCAGACTGATGTGCAGGGGATCGTTCAGAGTAATGAGATGGAGTTCAGAAACGGAAAGCAGGCAGGACACCAACGGCAGCTTCCTGACAAAGAGAGGTACTAAATGTCATCTCTCCCTCCCAAGGGAAATTATGGAAACTCCTATTGCACAGGGCATTTGAAAGCAGACCAGGCAAAGTAAGAGAAAACGTGCTACAGGGAGCAGTCCTCCACTAGCAGGAGATGGATTCAAAAGACTAACAACTTTTTTCACTTCTGGCTTACACCTTTCTGCTGGTTTATGACACTATTCTCACTAAATTGTGTGTTTGTCTATAATGTGCAAGCTGCTGCAGCGTTACCTGCCTGTGTCCAGTTCAGGGATGCCTTTTCTAGCTCCCTTTCAGCAGTGTTCTGGCTATAACGGAGAGAGGTCACACTGACCATGCAGCAACACTGTTCTTCCAGCATTTATGTAAATCCCTTCTTAGTAGTCTTTTTCACCACAAAATTACTAGATTTAGCACTCGGCAGAGTTCTGCTATTTGATATGCTTTCAGTCTTTCCAAAACTTTTTTCAGACATCTAAATAACCTTTATGTTACTCTAGGGCAATTCCAGAGGTAACGCAAATAGGAAGCCAGCTGTCACAAAAAGCATGTTTCTGAAATCTAAGCAAGATGAGAAATGTTGTCGTCTCTTGCCTTGAACCAGCAGTGGCTTAAAGCATGGCCGTAGTGGTGTGCTTTACTCTTGCAAGGCGACTATCCTCTTTTACAATAATCTGGCACCCAGAGAAAGTTTTCGTTGCCATCTGGAAGAGGTCTTCAGCTTTTTCTTGAGGATTTTTTTAAAAATTTCATGCTAAGATACAAACAGAACCAGATAAATATCTACTGCATATGGCGATTACATGGAATACACAGCAGAAATCACTGTGCCAACGCTGTGGTCATGAACCTTTATTTTACACCCTAAGCAAGCTCTCACTGTCAGGTGATATCAAACTAATTCACAAGTACTGAAGAACTCCCCTGTTGCCATCTGGCAAGATACTAAGATACTATAGCAAGAGCACTTCTCTTGCTACAAGGTCAAATAGGGCTAACAAAGATAATTAGAGGGAATACTGAGGCACCTGGCATTGAGCTGTGCAAAAAGAAGGAACTGCACGTAAGGAGAAAAGTCTCAAATTTTAAAACTGCAAATCAGCCAACAGACGGGTGGTCAGGAAAACAGGAGAGAGAAAGAGGGAGAACACCATCCTTAAATGCACTCTCTGTGTGTTTGCAGTAAACTTCAAGTTTCCAAGTTCCAGCCTTTCTGGAAGGCTGGGGTAGGGGAAAAAACCCAAAACCAAAAGACAATCATGAAGGAATCCATGAGTAAAGCTCATGGAGCAAGCTGTAGTGTTGCTTGCACTTTTCTGCTGACATCTCCCCTAGGGAAAGCCTTTTCATTCTTTTTAAACCACTCAAATTTTTACACTGCTAGGTAAACACAAAGACCTTGTAGCTACTGAATCTAATTTTCATTTACTTGAAAACTCGTTTGCATCATGCAAGTCCTGTTTGTGTTCTTCCTCAGAAGCCTTTAGCCTGAGACATTTTTGCAGCCCAAAAGAGACTTTGCGTAAATAAGTTCAAGGTAATTCATCAGAATTAGAAAACACCATAAGAGTGCCCTATTTAAAAACTTTAGTAGATGATCATTAAAAATGAAATATATAGAATCAGACAGAAAGTATCGTTTCATACAGTCTGAATAACCCCCAAGCATCAATACCAAACCCAATAAATAACCATAACTACCGCCATAAAAAAGTACACCGTTGCATACGTACAATGGATGGATGACGGCTAGTGGAGTCTGCCTGTCGTATGCCTTCTGAATTGTGTTTTATATTATGAAATTGCTGTTTCATCAAGTACCTCAGTTTACATGGTGCTCTCAGCCCTATATTACAGGGCTGCAAAGCAAGGTTAGTATCTGTTGTCACAGATTCAGATAAAGTTTTTTGAGACAATGCTAATAACAACACCATTTAAAGTACATACTCTGTTGCAGAGGACTCAGTAAATGGCAGGTGAAAAACTACCCTAGAAAACCTTGTATTTTAAGAAGATGCAAAGACTTACATAAATACCTATTTTCAGAAGAAGTGAGGAATAGATTTGTTTTTATAGGGAGGCCAAATTCACTGGGGGAACCCTCATCAGGTCAAGGGATGGATCAGGTGGGGACAGGTATGTTCCTTTACTTTGTCAGATGATCAACACACTCCCAGAGATTTGTCCAGCAGAAAGGATGCCCACATGCCTAGCTCTTCTACTAGGTGAGCAAAGAACAGCTGGCTATAGAAACCATTCCAAAATCAGCACTTCTCTTACTTTTCACTGTTAAATGCCCACAGATTGCTTATCTGTAGTCACAGAGTGCCCGTGATGAGTAATCACACAAGACAGGCCAAGCAGCCCAGTGGCGGTATGGGGTTCAGCCAGCAGTCCAGCCATCACCCCACATGTCTGTGTTAACGAGGCAAGACCACTGCCCAGCCTAGACATCGGATTGGCGAGGCAAGGCCAGGGTCAGCAGCAGGCAGCTAAGCTCCTCAGTGTGGGGAAGGGGCAACTGGAGCCTGTTGGTGCACTCAGGGCCCTGACAACGCGTGGAGGAAGATGTACGAGTTGCCATAGTTGCAGAATATGGTTGTGGCTGTGCACGTTTGTTTTTAATGATCTGATTCAGTCACACCCTTTCCCGTACCAGTTAGTCTGGTAAGACACTTATTTCATGAATATTCATGAAGCTCTTTCAGTTTTTAAAGTAATTGTCATTTTTTCATGTCCCACTGAGTCCTGATGGCATATCAGAGAGCGCTTGCCACGTGTGTGTTCTTCCCAGGACAAATGTGAATTTGGGGCTTTTTTTTTCCTGGAATACCAAATTCAGTGGAATTTGGCACATACTACTTCAGCTGACCATGCCTCACAGACTGTCTTTAATCAGATGGCATCCAGAAGCAGACAAGTGGAGACCCAGACAAATGCACTGCGTTGTTTTAAAATAGTGCCTGTTTTTACCTACCTCACATTGCAAGAGCTTTGCTTCTTCCAGTCAGGGTATCACATAGTCCCAATTGCTTTAATGGTTAGGTTTACAGACCTCAGCAGACATCTGCTCTGGGTTCCCATGATTCCAGGCAGTGTCCCCTCCTCTTCCAAATACTGTTCCCTCCTCCCCTTATCCTGTCCTGCCTGACTCCTAATGCGAGTGCAGAAAGGGAGAAAGAGAATTTGCCTTTTTTTTTTTTAAACTTGGCACAGGTGGCATGGCAGCTGGATTCCAGCATCTCAGAACCTGCTTCCCCATGATGCTAGACAACATCTTCTGTGTGTTCGGCATCTGTGTGTTGAAAAAGTCTGTCTAACGCTCCCCAGAGAGGTAGAACAGACGATGGTTTTGGTGGGAGAATTCTCCATTGCTCTGCTCTCCAGCACTTCAGTTCACACACACCTTCCCTGACCTAAAAGTGTCCGAAGGCACTTCCAGATACAACCCATTCTGACGGTTGTTGGGTCTTTCTTTGTATCAAGTAGATGTAATTATCCTTGTAGCTGTCCTTGGGTTGCTGAAAGTTATGGTCTGAATTTTAGACCTTGCAAACCACTAACTGCGCTTGCATTTGCTCCCAAGGTTCATTAAATCAGGTCTGGGCTTTCAAAAATCTGTTTCTGTCATTTAGAAGGAAATCATCAAAAGTTAGGACTCAAGCTAAAATCCTGTGTTGAGTCTTGAAGCTAAGTATAAGTTTATTTTTATGGGTGATAGACAGACCCACCCATGCAGAGACCGATGATGCCTGAGGTGCCACTCCACCAGAATCTCCTGACTCCATCACATTCCTTTCTCTTTTCTCACCTTACGTGCACAAACACACACGTACAGCTTCTCAGAGTCCTTCTGCACCTTCTGCCCCCATGGGCCCTCATCCCTAGCAGCTCCAGCATTGCCAAACTAGCAGGTAGCAGGAATGCACCCTTTGAAGCCCTTCTTGCCCAATTATCCAGCGCCAGTGCTGAAGGTACATCTGCTTGCTGCCTTCACACTGGCAGACATACGCACCATACTAACATTTACAACCTAGTTTTCACTCATCTTTTCTTTCTTATCTGCAGCTTTTTCCACAATGCAACTTTGTCCTTAATGAAATCTATCAGATCTGGTGCAAGAACATAAAATCCCATTCAGGACTTCAAATAGGTTGAAAATGCTACTTAGTACTTGAAAATAATGCCTAGTGCTGACCTACAGAACTGACCCATGGCATATATAACAAATTAGTTCTCTTATTGTGTTTGTGTTCATTTTTCATAGTTCATTGTGAAATATGACTCCAAGAACACCTTTAAATCCAGAATGTTTATACAACTTAAAATTACTTTGTGTGCAGCACCAAATACACAGCCTGCATTTGAATTTGCTGTCATTCTTTGGCTTCTTTCAGAGGAACAGGATAATACTGAAAGTCCTTGCCACTCTAATCATCTCTGGAATGAAGAAATATTCTAGGACTTCTTTTCTGACAGTAAACACCAATTTATGTGAAAGCAGAAAACTAGCCTGATTATAAGATTTAGCAATAAACTTTTTGTTGACAGAGTTCTTATCGCTGATACAGCATTTGCAATAGATCAAATCCCAGTTTACCAGAGATAATCAACAGTGGCTATATTTACTTTTAAAATATACTCACATGTCAAATGATAATCAATCAGAATGAATATTTTAAATAAGCCATACTTTTTCTAAGATAAATTTCAATTTTTACTTTTAAGAGCAATTCATCTTGCACCAATATTGTAAATTCGTATAATAGACTCTGATAGTTTTGTCATTAGCCACTCAGGTTAGAAATGTAATACTTAAATATACTATTGCTAATAATACTTCTGTTCTATTAAAGTGTCTTCCTGTGTTGGTTACAAGTTTGACTGGCACTTATGGGAATCACAACTTTTATATTGCCCTGCAAATCCAGCATTTGCCCGTCTTGTTACAAAAATGTCTCACAACGCTCATGGTAAGACAGCTTCTGAAGAGAGTGATTTATAACTTGATCAACAGCCTACAACAGCAGTTAATGGAGCTTTTCCCTGATGCTGTCCTGGAATCAGATCCTGAAATGTAGAAGCCTCAAACTGGCATTTAATGTGAGTAACTCTTCAGTCACTAGAAACTAGAGAAAGCTCAGCTTAACGATATACCTAAGTATAGTGGGCTAAATATAACATGCTCTTAAAACATCTTTCTTCTTTTCGTGAATAGTTCAAAAGATGATTAGAACAAGAGGAATGGAGAGGATATCATTCCTCTCTTTATTTTCTAACTTCAGCAGAACTGCTTATATAACTGTTTTCGTTCTTCTACTTTGATTTGTGGAGACAAATGCTTAGTCTCATTTGTATAGGCCTTTACTGCTGCAAATGAGGAGAGACATTAGAAATAAAGTAACTTTACTTTGTGGTAAAAGCAAAAGTAAAGAAGAAAATAGTCAGTGNCTTTGGTTTGTGGAGACAAATGCTTAGTCTCATTTGTATAGGCCTTTACTGCTGCAAATGAGGAGAGACATTAGAAATAAAGTAACTTTACTTTGTGGTAAAAGCAAAAGTAAAGAAGAAAATAGTCAGTGGAAGACTCAGAGGCAGGCCAGTTGTACAGCTGAGAACAACTTTCTAGACTCGCTATTCCAGCACCTCTTTTTATTCCTACTTCTGTGTCATTACACCACTGTATTGGTGATTTATGGTTGGCTCAATCAAAAGTTTTATATTATCGCAAACTTTAAAGACTTGTCCTTTGCCCAGGGTCGCTACAATGTTATCTAAAAACTCTTTCACAAGCAGCAAATGTACTTAATTTAAAACTTATAGTATTGCACATGATATTTTATATTTTATTCACTGCTGAATCTACAATCTTAATGAGAATGTTAAGATACAGAATGGGATGACTATTCACATGTTGCAGAAAGGAACTAAGTGTCTTTCTAGATTTTCATTTACCATACCTTAGAAGACGTGCAGCACAGAGTAGTTAATTCGCTAAACTTCACCTTTACTCTTTGACATCGGGATCATGTTTTTAGATTGCTTCCATGTGGTCACAGAGGCTCTTTGCCCCTAGGGCCCATTTCTGCAGCTAATATTCACAACATTCAGGTCTCGTTCAGAATAACAACTCCACTTTAGTCAACACTTTCTGCTTCACAGTTACACTGGCAATCTCTTCTATGATTAGTTGCCTGCTGCTGGATTTATACACTGCTCACTGAAGCCGACAGGCATCTTACCATTACCCGCCAGAAAGCCTGGCAAGTATGAGCTATGCTATCAGACAGACAGCTAAGGAAACCATACAGTACAAGTGTTTAGCAAGTTTCCATACCTTTCAGCACAAGTAATGATATGGGATAGCACTCCTGAGATGTAAGAAAGCCTGCTATAAACAGGGATACCACAGCACCCCACAGGGAACCAGAGGTGAACCCTTGGCACTTGGGTGTGGCAGATTGGCGGTGACAGAAATCTGGACTGGCATCACTCATGATGCATTGGGGTGTTTACAAAGTAAATAGGACAGAAGATCCCAAATAGTCTATCACCCATTACATCAGAGAAAGTTAATCATAGTCAACTTGACCCAAACTCAAGGTGTGGACCAGAGTTCCGTGGCTTCATAGAAATAAAATATATAATTTTAACAGTATAGGAAGGTGGTATTAGGCCAAGGACCTCAAAACATCAAAAGACACATGCTAAGTTCTGCTGATGTCCTTGTACTTCTGAACAGATTAATCCTCTTGAATACATTGCCTTCTCGAATGAGCCTTCCAAGTGAGTCTGTTTAGTCTTTTATACCTTGTTATATCAAACAGTGGTACAACTATGATTGTAGACAATATCCTTATATAGAATAATTCTGCAAGATAGCGGGGCATTTTTTTGTCACCCTCTCTTTCAAAACCTTTTACTGTTCCTCAGAATTTGCCATCTTGTATTTATTGTCAGTGGAGAGGAAAATTAAAATTCTCATTCTGACATGACCCCTAAAGACTGGCATTTAGAAGACTACATTTAGCTATGTTGAAGATCTAGGTTGCTCTGCTCCCAAGGAGCTTGGGGAAGGCTGGACAAGAGAACTTCTGTGTTAGGAAATGGAGCCATGAAGCATAGGAAAGACTGGGGCATGGGGGAGAAGGGGTATGGCAGGGATGAGGAAGCTGGGACTGGCATGAGAAGGTGGTCAACTTATGCTGGAACTGTTTACATAAAACAGCTAGAAAGTTGGACCCGTGAATAAGAAAAGACTTTGGACAGAGGCAGAATATATTAAGCTTGGTGGAAAGACAACATTGCTGTTCAGAGCCTGGAAGGGAGTCCAAGACCCTCAGATCTCACAAATTCTCCACTGTCAACAAAATGCTTATGAACCTGTGGCAAAATGTCTGTGGTTTGTCCTATACTGGGATTGGGTGCTAGATGATCATAGACAGTATCAGTCACCCAGCTCAGGTATCTGTAGGGCTGCCAGATAGTCTGCAAATAAAGTAAGGAAAGAAAATGTTCAGCCAAACCTTTTTTCAATCGGGATATGGATAGATACAATAGAGGCCATTGAATCTAGCAAAACTATGAATGAAAATCAAGAAATGAGGCTGCTTATTTTACCACAACCAACCAACCAACCTCCTAAATGCAAGAACCACAAAGTTTTGACCATTTGGGCTTTTGTAATTCATCGGTGTCTGGAAGGAACTACCAAAAATGTAATATTTCTTGTTGGCAGGGCTTCAGGCTTTGTGAGACTTGGCAGGGTTTCCTGCAGGGAAAATCAAGGCAATCTGCATTAATAATACACTGCTCTGTACTGAAAGAGCCTTGCAGAACACAGGGTACAAAAAGGAAGGTTTCAGGTCATAACATTGTAGTCTGCTGGGTTTTGATATAAACCTGTTTAAAGAATTACCCTACACAATCATTGCAAGAGAACCCGAAGAGCCCCATTTAGCACGACAGGCTATCACAAGAGAATGGAACTTTTCTTCAAGCAAAGTCTTACAAGATAAATAATGTGCAGCCCACAGCTGAAGAGACGACATGCTAGGTTTAGAGCTTTAGCTTTAGTTTTAGATGTAGATTTAGAGCTGTTCTTGCTTATATCCATCCAAGTCTCTTATTACCTTAGAAATATCGTAGTTAGACTAGAAGCTTCAGATCCTGGACTACCTGTCTGTAGTAAGGAATAATATTGACTTTGTTGGTTTCCACCTCATCTTTTTTTCTTTTTAAATCTGAATTATTATGGGGTTGCATAGAAATCCATTCAAGGATGGAACAGATATAAGAATATCAGTTATTGCTGAAGTTCATTACTGCAAGGTTGAGAGGGTGGGGTGGCAAGAAACAACACACACATCCAGTTTAACCAAATCACAATCTTACAGTCTTGAACTGCTAATTTAGTATATTGCTTCAGTCCTAAGAGTTATCTTTTATGTTTATATATTTTCACATCTATGGAACTGTATCAGAAATGCTTTTATAATATTGTCTACTACATTAAATCATGCAGGCCTTGATTAAAACCACTTAAAATTAATAATTCATGGATAGTATCATAAAAGATATCATGAGAATATTTCTGAGTGCTCATGGGAACTAATTATGTTTGCCACTTCTGATGGAGACATGTATGATATCTTGCAAGAGTATAGATCACTCTAGCTGGTATTTAGATGACAGCATTATTCATTCGTCCCATTGACTTCATCAAAAAGCTCTGTTTAATGATTATTTTAAAGGACAAATTGAATTTTCTGACATTAAAATTCAATGTATAGAAAACTCTTGAAGTGATAATTTCCAAAGCAATTCATAGACTAAGAGGGAGTATGCTAGAGGAAAGAAAAGGTGTGTGATAAGTTGAGGTGGAGCAAAATTGCATATATCTCTCTGCTTAAAGGAGGAAAAGAATCATAATAAGGAAATAATGAAACAGAAATGAAGACTGCCTGAGGATAGGTAGCTCCAGCTGAAATTAACCAGGAAGAAGAAGGTTGACTCAAGGAGAAAAGCAAGGAGGAAGTGCTAACAGGTTTCATAGTTGAATTCATTTGAAGATATTCTCAGAACAAGAACAGATTTGGTTTGTGGTTTTTTTCAGTATTGTGGTTATTTAAAAGTACTGCTTCCAAAATAGCCAAAGAAATTAGTTTATGTCATGTCAACCATTAATTGCAGTACTTGCCAAAAATAACATTTTAAATCAAACCAGGTTACAAATTGTGCTAAGAAATCTTTAATCAGTGGAACAACTTTCTTCTTTTTTTTTAAGGGTAATCTTTCTGAAAGTTCTGAAGGTAAAAAGCTCCACGGCTGCAGTATTGTTTGCCAAAACTCAGTTCTGAATACATTTTCACACATGCATCCCTAATAACTCTGGGAAATATTGACCAAATGCATCTGCACATAGAAAAAAATAAAAACTCAAGGCAGTGCTCATAGGTGATCTGTCATTTTCAATTTGGTATGTATCAGTACTGTTGTCCTTTTCCTAAAAATAGACTTAACTATTAATGTAAAAACAACCCACTTGCATCACAAGTGATTCTTCAGGCTCTTCCAAGCACTTCAGTTTTAACAGTCTCTCCTATTCATTTTCTGACTGTTTAAGGAAGTTACACCTTCCATTAGCATCTCATTAACATTTTATTTATGTACCAAGACCCAAAGTTTGCCATAACTGATTGGCAGTGCCATAGAATCCTAATTCCAGGGGTTTAGCCGTGTAGGGAATTAGTACAATAGCCTTTTACCTGAGCAGGGCACAAGTGTCTTTATTCCCATTATTCCTATTACAAACCTACTGCACAGTCTGGTACAAATCAGAGATAATGCCCAGCAGAGGTCTAGATGTAGAATAAAATTACTGGTAGTCAAGGCTCAAATTGTGTAGTCAAAGAAAGAACATGTTGAGAGAAAACTAATCTTAATACCCAAAATACTCAAGCTGTTCGCCTAAAGTATAAAGTCTCACATGGAGCATCTTGTGATAGTCAGGGTCATCAATAAATACAACAGTAATTGATCAGTGGTAACTCAGTTCCAGAAGTCACTCTTCATTCTATAATCTGCACGCAGGAATAGGCTGTCTTTGTAAAGAGCAGTAACAGAGGTGGGGGGGAAAAAAGATAGGAGAAAAATGGGTAGGCACAATCTTTGGTCCTTCCCCATTTTTTTTCCAAAAGCACTTTTTATTGAAACAAATGTACACAGTAAATTTTACTGCTTGTTAACAAAAACTCCTTTATCACCTGTTTACAAAATGCCAGCCTCTACCCTGGGCTAATCTAATGCTCATCTCTAGAACTGTCAAAAGCTAGCTTTCAGTAAGCAGGTGCTGTCAGCACAGATCCAGCCATGGCACTTGGCTACTGCACCCTTCTGGGAGTGAAATTTAAGACTAGTCTTCTTCCTTGAGCCAACTCTTCCCCTCAGGTTGATGCCTACTAAACATCGTGAATACTAAATGTCTTGCTGAGACCTGTGACCAACCTGTGTAAATAAGGTACCTCATTCTCAAGTCTGTCTGGTGGTTTCTAAAATCAGTAATGTTGTTGGGGAGAAATATGAAAAACTTATTTATGCTTCTTTTGCAAAGTAGGCCATTGCTCAAGTAGCTCTTAGGCAAAGTAGGTCTCAAATGTGATGGCTGTTCTGTATGTGGTCAGGTTACAAAGGAGTGTATGCTATTTAAATGGGACCCTAGCTATTTTTGAATTTCCTGAGTTTTCTTCTCACTGGGCTGAATCTTATTTCCCCAGCTGGTTATTTCTAACCTGTTACCATTTTGTGCATGTGGTATTTTCTCCTCATGTAGCATTCAGATTAACATGTGGAAGCAAAGCACAGGGCAAAGAGATTGCTGGCTGTAAAAAAAAACAAAAACAAAAACAAAAACAAAAAACATCCCAAAACAAACAGATGCTTAAATTAAGACTCCCAGTGAAAATTTTTGGCTGCAGCTTGGGTACCTCATTAAACATTTTTGCAGTCTTAAGCCCTTCAGAAATTGAAACATTCCTCCACTTGCTTCTTCAGAAGACTTAGTTTGAGTGAAATGTAGAGAATATAGGTCCCATACTCTTTTCATTAATTGCCCAGTACTGTCAGGTTCTGTTTGCATACGTAAAACTAATGTACATAGGAGAAAACTCTCAAAAGTGCCTGTTGGTCAATCTATCTGTGGAGGTCATAGAGTCGTGAGAGACCTTGTATGCTGTGGGTACCCAGCACTGGTGGTTCCAAAGTGATCCAACTAAGACTGGCAATCCATCAGTATTAGGAAGGCATTCGTATAGTTGCAATATGGGATGGTGCCAGAGTGCGCTGTGCTTAAAGCCTCCCTCATGTTCATCCAATTACCTTGTAAATATGTGGCATAAGTAACTTAGAAACCTGTACCTCATTGATTTCCAGTAGAGTGAAGTGCTTTTAAAGGTGCTACCACTAATATTTAGGCTGTAGTCAGAAGAAGATATCCGCTGGGCTAGAGTTCACACCTAGTTGTTTAATGAAAGCATGGCATGGTTACAAGTCCCCAGCCTGCAAGGACCACCAGCAAAGGCTGTTCATGCAGAAAACAAGCAGTGCGACCAGAGGTATGCAGGAATGATGAACTGCCAGCCTCCAGTCTTTCCGTAGTTATTCTGTTCCACTGGTGTAGTTCTTCAAATTTTTAACTGAGTCCTTTCGCATGAGTGAAACAGATGTGGACCTTTTAATCAAACAAACATAAAACTTAATGTTTTACAGACAGTTAGGGAGAAACAACTTTAAATCGCTCACTCTGCTCTTTGCTTCTATGAAGCTTCAGTCACCACAGTAGCATGGTCATTAAATAGTTAAAAATCAAATATATTCTCCCATACTTAGCCATTTTCAAATTGTTCTCCGTTTATAAATAGTTGGTTGAACTTGCTGAATTTTCAAAGACTTTCTAGTGTTACAGTCAGTTAGAATTCATCTTGTGTTCTCTTTTAATTTGCACATATCTGACATACAGTCCT
This sequence comes from Steatornis caripensis, assembly GCA_013398225.1. Taxonomy (NCBI): domain Eukaryota; kingdom Metazoa; phylum Chordata; class Aves; order Caprimulgiformes; family Steatornithidae; genus Steatornis; species Steatornis caripensis. Next base: position 28,976 of record VZSC01014391.1, read on the forward strand.
CTTCACACAGAACCATGCGAATAAGCGATTAACAGCAATTCGAGGGTTGAAGCAGAGCAGGCCACTTTGCTCCCCTCAAAACTCATATTTTTAGGTAATAGAATGGTATTTGTGGTTGAGGAAGACAGGAACCTATAAAGCAATAATCGAAGTTATTACTATATGCTCTTCAAAATGTCAGCATAGTTGAAAAATAAATCCATAGTTTGATCTGGCTTCATTACACAGAACTGTTTGGGTTTTTTTTATTGCTAAAAGCTAATTAACTTCTGGCATCAGTGGATGTTCATGCCTTCCTGCACTGTAGTTGCTCCATTCTACAATTAACTATGAATGGTAAATGAAACATCACCTTTGTGTCACTGAACCACTTATCTTGCTCATCCCTTTCTTCAGAACTTCACAGGAGTCATTTCTTCTTTCTGCAGTTCTTTGTGGTCACTCTTCCTTTTCTGGATTGTGCAGGGAAGACGTAGAAAGACATGTAGGCTCTTGTCCAAGACTGAAGAGAATGGTTAAAAGGTGTTAGTTACTGAAAGGTAGTCAGGGAAAACAGCTCTATTTCTTCATTTGCAACAGGCATAGCATTGGTCGTTTTTCTCACAGTGCATAATTTAATGAGAGCCCCTTCAAAATTCTGTGCATGTTATTCTCCTGTAATTTAAATATTTCACACTGCAGAATATCAGGTAAAGAGAATTCATCAATAAGCAAAAGCAATTCCCTAGAGACAGCAAGGAGAGCAATATCAACAGACTTGGGCTACATCTCTGATTTTATGTCTTTAACAATTTTAAGCTAATACTATGGGCAGGTTAAAGCCAAGTTTATTGCCAGTTGAACTGAAAGAAGAAGATACTTCTGATGAAAACTAGTGAAAGTTTGAGCATGGACTTCAGAAATGAAAAATACTGCTCATAAATAAAGATGAACAGATGAGAAGTAGTTGGATTTGGATGAGATTTAGGTTGGCTTTTTCACTCATTGCAAAGGAACTAGGAAGTATCAAACAGAACTACTAGATAATCCAGGAGGGCAGTACACTAAAGAAAAAGGGCTGGTAGGAACAGGAAAAAAGGGAGCATCTATTTAACACAAAATTTATTTATTAACAGCACATTGCAACAAAGGCATTAGGGGTTATGAAGGAAAAAACATTGCATGAATACCAGAAACAACTTAGGGAAATTAATAAAGGCAACAGTCATGGCTGGTTCATTAATGTATATTTGAAAAGGTGATATCAATGAAATTTGAAGAGATGAAATAGCAATTGTTGGGAATGTAAGAAAGACTTATAATAATCCAGTTAGAAAGACTTGAGTAGGCAAAGAAGGAGCTAAAGTAACACTCAATCAATAGTGGTATTACCTTTTTCCGGCTGTCAATGCCTTGCAAGTAAATAAATATGAATATTTTTCTTCATTCTACTAGATAAAACAGCAAATGGAATGCAAGCTTGCATCTGTTATAGACTACCAAAAAAGGTCTGAGGAAAAACAAAACATATATACCTACAATGTGAAGCAAGAAATAGCTGTGGCAGATGGCTTTAATCTGAAAGACTAAGCTGGAAAACTCCTAGTGCAAACACTAGTGTTCCTTGGAATTTCTCGACCTTACTCTTTACAATTTCTTAACTCAACAAGCTTTGTCTCTAGCATGCAGGGATTTGATGTGAGACAGAAAGTTAGAGTGTAAAAGAGAAATACTACGGGTTTTTGAATGCAAGTAATCACTTAGTAGTTTTATGTGTGGAAAACAGAGAACACAATTTAACAAGGGTGTGAAGGTCCTTGAATGCATCCAGAGGAGGTCAACAAAGCTGGTGAAAGGGCTGGAAGGCATGTCCTATGAGGAGCAGCTAAGGACTTCAGTCTTGACTAGTTTGGAGAAAAGGAGGCTGAGGAGCGACCTCATGGCGCTCTACAGCTTCCTGAGGAGGGGAAGTGGAAAGGGAGGTGCTGAGCTCTTCTCCCTGGGATCCAGTGACAGGGCGCATGGGAATGGTTCAAAGCTGCATCAGAGGAGGTTTAGACTGGGCATTAGGAAGCATTTCTTTACTGAGAGGGAAGTCAAACACTGGAACAGGCTTCCTAGAGAGGTGGTTGATGCCCCAAGCCTGTCAGTGTTTAAGAGGCATTTGGACAATGCCCTCAATAACATGCTTTAACTTTCAGTCAGCCCCAAAGTGACCAGGCAGTTGGACTAGACGATTGTTGCAGATCCCTTCCAACTGAAATAGTTTGGTTCTATTCTATTCTATTCTATTCTATTCTATTCTATTCTATTCTATTCTATTCTATTCTATTCTGTTCTGTTATCAGCCACTTCCATAGCACAACCCCTTCATTAAGTTCTTCTTTAGTTAACATACCCTTTGATAACTTGATAAACAATAGTTTAAAGAGCCGACCAGGGATCACTACTGCCTGTTGTAAAAAGTCCTCAAAGAAAGCTTAAGGGGAAATAAAATACTTTTTTTCTTTTCTTTTTTTTTCCTCCGGTCAGTTTCTTAAACGTGTAAATAAAATGACCAAAGTAATTACAAGCTTTTCATCCTGGCACTGGTCTCGAGCAAAGTTATGGACAGCTGATCCTAGAATAGATTAATACAAATGTAGAGGATAATATAAGTAACATCAATAAACATTCATTCATAGAAACTAACTCTTGTCAAACTAGCTCAATATAATCTTCCAAGCTTATATGTTTCTGGTGATATAATGCACATTTCTAAGACATGTCACTTGATGCAGTATGACATTTTGATTAAGAAGCTACAGTGATAAGAAAATCACTATGGCACATATCAAATTATTAAATTTTGACTACCTGGTAAGATTCAAAACATAGCTAGAAAACCCATTATTCATCAGGACCTTCTGTTGAGATGTGGCTTGATGCTATTTAATACTTCTTGTTAAAGCTGGGTAACGTTAAGACCCATTAAGTTCGTAAGTGACACAAAGTCTGAGGGAGTGGTCAGTAATAGATACAAGTCTCAAGTTCATATAGTTTTATCTATCTATCTATCGATCTATCTCTCTATATAATATATTTATAGCCTGGATTCAAGTGCCAATAGGCATTTCTGTACTTCATAATGTATTCAGGATTGAAGCATATATTTAGGATTAGAAGCCTATGGGTTTTTCTTTCCCAGAATTGGACACCTACCATTCTGGGTGCTGCAGGTCTAAAGGCTCTAGGATACTTCTTGTCAGTTAATGCTTATTTTAAAATATACTCCACGTTTGAATGTATGGCCAAAATACCAAGCACAGGTTTTGGATATGTATTCAGAGAAAGAATGTTCCCTAGAAGAAGGGCATTTATAGTATCTTTATGTGTAATGCTTATGCAATTGGTATGAGAATAAGACATAATTCTGATGTCTGCACTTCAAGAGTTATTTTGAAAAGTTGTGGAATGCATGAAAGAGGCAGAAGATTTATTAGATACTGGAAATAATTCCTTGTCTTAAGAGATCATAAGTGTTTGTGTTGAAGGATAAAGGATAGTTGATTACCATCTCTACATACCTGTATGAGAAAAAGAAAACTGACTAAAAAGGCTTCTTCAGTTTAGCAAAGATGTATTAAGACTCAAGGTCTGAGTTGATGCTAGATGACTGCAGACAAAGAAAAACCTACCTGTTTTCCACAGTGAGAATAACTGAGCATTGAAAGAACTTCATGGGTTACAGTGCAACTCTATCGCTGGAAATTTTTAAATGAAGATAGGAAACCTTCTAAAAGACGTTCTACTTTAGCCATCACTTCTGGGTTTGCGGCAGTGATTACTTCAGAAAAAAATCATATAATGCAGAAAGTGAGCCCAGATAACCACCGTAGTTTTTTCCAGAAAGCAACATGATCAATGAGGATGGGCTTTCAACAGTGAGATACTATTTAAAGCTTTTAAAAAATTAGAAGGGAAATTGGGCCACAAGAGCATATGTTAGGGACAGTTGAAGTGGACTAGATGTCATTATGGATAGAAAGAATCATTTTACCCCATTCCACGATTATATAAAAGATGTTACAGTACAGTCACAATGGTGAAGGCAAACTCATGAACATCTTACTTGAACAAAAAGAATATCAGGTCAAGTAAAATTTTGCATTTTTATTATTTTTTTTTAAAGTGTAAAATTAAATCCTAAGAAAGAAAAAGAGAGCATTTTATTTAAAAATGCTGAAATTGGGGGGGGTTGATAGCTAATTGAAATTTATTTCAACTGGTATTTGAATTACGAGCTCACCAAATCCAGTCTTATGGGACTTCATAACAAACTTCAGTCCAAAGGGGTCTACTCCTGCAAACAACTCTTGTAAGAAATTCATCCCTAGGAATAAATGAGAAGTGATCAGCATTGGCAGATGACAATCTGGGGATTCCCAGGCATGATTTGGTTCTTATTAAGAGCAAAATGAGTGCAAGAGTCATTAGTATTGCATATTCCCAGACCTCCTACAGTATTTGGTGCTCTGTGGAGCGTGAAGAATGTTCTGTCTGAAAAGCATTGCACAGTTCCCTATCAATAAAACCTCTCAAAAATGATTCTTACATAAATGACACTCCATTTCACCCTCAGATTTTTATTTACCTTTGACTTTGCAGCTTTGTAGCTTATGGTAGTTCACTCATTTTGCAGTGGCCTTCAGAGATTCTTTGTGTGGAAGTTATTTTTACTAATGAATTTCTTTTCTATGTGATATTTAGCTATAGTAAAAAATCCACTGTATTAAAAGCTTTGGTTCATATGCTCTCTGTTATCAGAAGATTAAGCTTTAATTTGTCTCAATTCCTAATGAACCCATTGTGTCTCTACTTGGGTGAGCTATATGTACATTCCTTTGGGGATTAATCCCTCTGTGCTACCAATTTTTTCAGTCTTCTCATGGTTTGCTGTAACAGGACAGACTTACCTACCTATTGCAAATGAAGCCTTCTGCAAATAGCATATTCCAGAAAGTCAAGGTTTGTAACAAGAAACAATATAATGTATTATGTCAGGTCTGATGTAGTCAGACAAAACCTCATAAAAGTCCTCAGGCATATAAACTCTTCTTCACATCTGAAACGGAAGCAAGATACTTCAACATGAAGTACATAAATTGGTCACAGTTCAGTTTCATTACTGTTAATCACTGTGACTGTCTGAGAGAAAAGGATAGTTAACATCTATGAAGCTGAGGGAGCTGTTAGTAAAAGGAGAGGTGATAAGGTCAGTAGCCTCTACTGGGTAGAGAGAGAGGGATGGATTATTATCTCCTGTGGAGTCATGAGGGTTAGCAGAAGAGATACAGTGAAGAAAATTACATAATGTCAGATAAACTGGCCTTCTTACTGAGCTCTTGATTTTATGAATCAGAGCAGAATAATAAGGTTTATATCCAGGCTCACCTTCTGAAGGTTTACAGATACTACAGGTGACCACAACTGCTTTGAAATGGAGGAATGCTGACAAAAAGAGACTCTTGATTTTTAATGATGAGTCTTTTCAAAGCATGCAGTCTGACCCCTTTTGCCAGCATTGAGGCTCTGGTGTCCATAAATGACTTTTTCTGTAAAGGTATAATCATGTGCATGCTACACTTGTCATAAAGACCCCTACTGCCTGATTTCATATCTCAAAAGAAGATAATAGAGAAGTCACTCAAACCTGACATTAGGGCAGGGAAGACAAAGCTTGCAGAAGGAGGCATTTTCTGTGGCTTAGTTGCAGAATTTGGTGAATGATAGTATCTTCATATTTGTTGTCACGGAGCCATCCAGAAATAGCAAGTCTGGAAAACCAAGATGCCTTTCCAAAATTTACTTATCCAGAATGACTACTGAGAGCCTCTGCCTGTCCAAATAGGTCAACATTTCCACAGAGACCTAAACCTAAAGGAAATTAGAATTGAAAGGTTTATTTGAATTCTATTTCATGTGACCATTGCTGCACAGATGCTCTCAAAACACTAAGAAATATTTCATATGCAGTGTTTTAATGAAGCTTAAAAAATTAGCAGCTCAGTGAAAACTGTCTGTATCTCACCACAATGTCAATTTATTTTCTGTGCTATTATTGCAGGTGATTATGTTGTCATGACTATATACTTCGACTTAAGTAGAAGAATGGGATACTTTACTATTCAAACATACATTCCCTGTATATTAACAGTTGTTCTTTCCTGGGTATCCTTTTGGATTAAAAAAGATGCCACACCAGCGAGAACAGCATTAGGTAAGTTGGTAGTAATTCCCTTTCTGTAGTTTCTACACTGTCATTTGAAAATGTCAACTTTCTTTCAAAGAGACCACTGGCTATAGGCTTTGGGGTATTGTTACCACATCTTGCAGACCCAGATCTACTACTTATCACTGCAGCCTCTGGGTTTTTGCCTTTAGCTGGGTAATTAAAAGTTAACTACCCTGACCCTTTGGAATGACACTACCACTTTTTTTGCATAATATTCTAGAATTAATGTCTGTCTCCTTGTTCTCAGTATGGTATTTTAGTGACATTTTCAAAGAGTAAACTAATTGCACTGCTGGCTTCCTTCCCTTCTGAAATTCTCCCCCACAGGGTAGTATGTCTTATATTTACAGAAAACTGTAGGATATAATAATATTCTCACACAAAGTGTTTTAGCTTGTGTGCTTGAAGTTAATCTCCACAGCAGGTATATAGACATTTTTCATAAATTGTGGAGATTTATGCTGTTATAGGTTTTCCAGCAGCTCATTTACGTCAGGATCAGTGTGTGCATTTTGGCATTGTGCTTTAGGATACACTTAGAAATGCTAACCATTTATTCCTGTGGCTATAGGAAAACCTGCAGGTTTTTCCAGCATCAAGGGCATAGGGCTATATAATGGCCATTTATAGGTGTACGTGAGAACTGAAGGAAAACCAACATTTTAGTCCAGACTGTGGCTGCCAGGACTACCAATACCAACTAATTCAGAAATACATCAGTTTAGGAAGAAAGGGGAGGCTGTGTCAGTGTTTACATGTCTGTTTTCAAGCATGGAGGTTGCAATTCCCAGCTATTCGTTGCTTCCTCCTTCTTGAGCCTGTTACCATCTCCAGTTAGCCAGCCGGACTCTCTAAATCATTTCAATTTGAAAGAAGAAATTATTAAAAACTGACCTGCCTGACTTTTTGGACTCAAATCAGACAGGAATCTTTCGCAGGAGCAACTGAGTCCCCAGATTTGAGAGGGTGATACTACTGCAAGGAAAGACTGGAGGACAAGGACTGTGAACAAGCTCCACCTCCTTGGAGGACACGTGAAGGCAGCCTGCAGCAGGCATGGTGTTCTCAAGTGCTGCCGTGTGCCAACAAGCCTTCATTCAACCACAGTGTAGGAGATGCCATCGGTACAAACCACCTCTGTCTCACACTCCCCTAAAGAGTTGATCAATGGTACTCAGTACTACTCATCCTTTTTCATTCAAGTAACGAAGCATTTACCAGAAATGGTGGTTACTTATATGTGAATTCAGTGTCGGTAGCTCTCTTTCAAACACCATGTAGAGGTGCTTTACTTGATCTCAGGAGGAAGGCATCTTGTTTGACAACGCAGCCTTCATACAATTGTTCAAAATTACTTGCCCTATTTTAGTCTGTCTCTCTTTCCTGCACTAATAAATCTGAGCTGATATGTTCCAAGGCTCATGAATTTGAAGTAAGAACATAAAGATGTTCAAGGCTATATTCAATGGCTATCATAACTCACTCCTAAAGCTCTGATGAAGAATTAAATTACTGGGCTAAAATATAACTTTTTTATAAATAAAGTCAAATGACAAGAAAATAATATATATGTGAGTCACCTCTTTTTGTGCACAGAGTCCTGGTACTCCCAAATTGGCAATGGTCTGTTGACTCCGGGGATGCAGTAAGCAGATGTTCCCAGTTTACTGTAGGTCTGCTTGTATAAAGCAACAGCACACATCCACATTTGCATAGTGGTACATGGTGAAATTGTGAGTAATACAGCCAAAGGCAAACCACTGAAATTGTCCTGCTAATTAGTTGAAATGAATTGTAGGCTCAGTGCCCCAAACCTGCTCCAAGTATAGATGCACTACTGTAAAGGGCTAGCATCAGGGAGATATCTCACCCTCTGAAATTAATGAGTAATTTCCCAAGCTATTGGCAAGTACTCACAGTTACATGAAGGACAGCTTTTACCCTTTTCTGAAAAGCATTAAGTAATACGCTATTTCTGTGCTGGAAAAAAAAAATAAATGCAATCAGGAATTAGGCTGTGAGGGGAAAAAATGAGATCATAAGTATCCTTTCAGCAGAACTGTCCAGCGGCATCAAAGTGCTCTTTAAAACCTTGGCATCGTGGTCCCATTTTCACATGGTCTTTGAGGGGGTGACGCCCAGAGTGGCAATGTGACTCATTCCAGGCCACCTGAAGAGTCGGTGGAAAACTGGCAATAGAATTTGAATGTTGGATGAGAACTCTGTGTTTTGTGATGCCAGGTTATTCCACTCTCCGTTCAGAGGAAAAACAAGAGAGTCTCTCCACTGTTTCTGCTTGTGTCTAGTAATCAAAATTATCTTCTCCCAATGTTTACAGCCAAGAGCAGCCAGTAAGTGTCTGAAGAAAAGTTATGATCTGGAAAAGAATAGGTTGCTTTCCTTGAAGATGAAGGGAATTAAGTTAAACTGAAGCTTTCATCCCAGTTTCCCCTTGCTTTTTCAAAATGGGTGTAATATGTAATAGGACTAGGCAGTTACTACAGAGCAAATTCAAACTGCAGTTTAAAAAAATACAGAGGGTGTCAAGGCCAGCAATGTGTTGATGTAAAAGAAGATACAGATGATGTTTAATAAAAAATGAACATTACTGTCCTTGTCATTCCATCTTAAGCTCATTCACTAGAAAATTCAAGCAAGTGATCAAAACAGGTGCCAGACCAAAAGGTGGATAAATTACATTCATAAACAAGTGATAGCATGGGTAAAGGCAGTACACTTTTCCCCAGAGTCCCATCAACATAGGCTTAGGAAAACAAGAAAAAAGTAAGCCTTGCTGACCAAAGAATTTCTAACACTGAAACTCCTGCTACCTCACTTTGCATACTCTTGCCCAGTAAGGAGCTTTCAAAGTGTATTAATTTAAAATAAATTTTTAGGCCAATGATCTAAAGGTTAAAGTGTTCTCATGCATTATGCATCCCTGCATCATTTGATCTCCCAGACACTCCGTTTTGATTTATCAAACAGCATCTTTGGTAGGGACTCTGCTCAGAGAATAGAAATGTCACAAAATGATATTTATAAATGAACTTGTAGCTCCTACTTACACCTTTCTACCTGAAAATTTTGAAGCCAGGTTACTTCAAAGCTGTTCTTGGCTGATATTAAAATTCTGTGGAAACAGACAGTTTGAGAGCACTGTAAATTTCAATAATGGATGCAAAGGCCTCCCCAAAGTGAGAGACTTAACAATTTCATCTGGTAAGGTTTATTGCATTTGAAACCACTCAAGAAGTGGAATTTTCTTAGCATGAGAGATAAAATGAGCTAAGAGTATGGAACCTAGATATTCTTTGTGCAAATAATGGGCATTGCATTTTATTTATATATGCACATCTGTACATTCTGACTTGTAAATGTACAGGAATACAAAAGTGTACCATCTGGTGCACCTTCTTTCTCTTTGCTCTCTGTATGTACCCCCTTAAGACTAATTTTAATATTTTAAAACTTGTGCCTATGTGTCAAATGTAAAATTGATACACTGCGTAGAATTTTTAGTATTTCAAAAACTCCTCGCTTGTTTATGGTGTGAGCTGGGATCCAAGTACAAGTCTCAGTTTAAATGAAGAATGATGCATTTCTATTGGATTTCATATCATAAAAATGTTTTACATAAATAATAGACGTAAAAATATGTTTATCTTACCTTTGGATGTTTCCGTCTACATGCTCAGCAATGTCGTCTCATGCACTTGACGTAATTTGAACTGTGATCTATAATCCAGAAACTATCATGTTTTATGATAATGCTTAACTTTCCTTTCCCCAAGGTTTTATATTTTTATAGCAAAATGTGATTTGTTGTCAAAGAGACTGAGGATAGACAGTATTAGTATCTTAAAGCCAAAATAAATCTTACACCATTGCTGTGTCCATAAATTTAGTGGAAGCTACTTAGTTTCAATCTGCTAAAATTAGTCTGGAGCCACCCAAAACTCCCAGATTCTGTATTAGTGAGGCATTTACAACATGATTTACTGGACTGGTTTTGCTTAGTTCTCACCTAGAGCTTTTAGGTTTCCATAGTCTCAAGTACGATTTGGGCAAGCATTTCACATTCAGGCTTAAGGCATGGGTATAGGGCTCGGACTGAGATGAGGACATGTATACTTAAGTACAGAGGCTAGTGGTAATTTTTCTTTCACTTCTCTGCCTTCTTGTCTGTAGTCACTTTGGCAGCTGGTCATCGTTACAGGTACCTGCACAATACTTCTTGTCACAAGTAATACGAAGTTATACATCCATTTCGGTAAAAAATAGAGGAAAAATAATACATTGTCAATACAGCATTCAATAGAAAAATTGCAGACCTTTGCAAAAAAATGTTTTTGAGCATTGCAAGCTTTTTCTTGCTTTTATTTCTTTTTTTGCTTTTTAATAAAAAAAGTGTTTTAAAGCAATCATCTGAGATCCTATCACAGCATGAGTGAGAAATGGAAACTTGCTCTTGAGTCCAGGTAAAAAGGACTCTGTGCATTATGGTGGAAGAAGACTACAGGTTTTGAACAAATTTTTAAAGGTAGTAAAATACCTGAGAGCTAGTGTATACAAATTTGGCTCTGAAAAGGACAGTTTTGTGTTAGAAATCTAAATATGGGTTAGAAAGTGTTAAAGAACTTAATTTGATTTTATAGAATACGTCATAATCTGGATGCAGTTCTTCTGAAGTTAGTGACTCCCAAGGGCTGAGTCACGGTCGTACAGAAAGACTAATTAACCTGTAGTCAGTAAAGGCCAAATCAAGGCTAGTGAGTCAACACCTTTTGCATTCGGACATCTTTGCAGCTGACCACTGTGATGAACAGCTGTGATGAACAGCTAAGCACGGCGTTTGTCTCTGGAGCTGTTTCAAAGCATCAGCTAGCCACACAACTGTTGATGAAGGGTCGGGAGAAGTTACTGGATCATGTCAGCCACATATGCTTATGGTGTGATGTGGCACAGTTGACAGGAAACAAATATTTTCCCAGTAGCTTTTAGATGTCCAAGGTACATACAGAGTCCACATTTCCCACTTCCTGCAAGCATCGCTTTCATCTTGATTATTGGGTTGTCTTTTTCAGCGTTTTTTTTTACTTTTTCTTGCTGGGTAGTAGATATTTAAGGAATACAATTACTTACTACTCACTGTAAAAGGTCAAGGGCCAGGCAATAATCTGCCTTCTGGGTCTTCCAGGGACTTTCTGACAGTTTGAATGGGAAGGATTATTCTTGTGAATCATTGTAGTTTCTATCAAACACTACAAATGATAGGTGGGCATTCCTTCATAAACAGAAAGTAGTCAAAAGTAATCCACAGATATTTCTTTCTCTTCAGAGTGCCGTTTGTGCGAAGTAATTTTACTATAAAGCATAATTTCAGTCAGCCCCTGCCATTTCAAACACTGCGTACCATTGCAAAATATCACTTTAACTATAAAAAGAAAGATTACCTTATGGTTATGTTGTTTTTAGAGCAGGTTCTCTCTTGAGACTTATTTGAATGAGAACTTTATTCTTCGCAAGCCATTGAGGATTTTGATTTTTTCTTTTGGAAGGCTTGCAGTTCATAACAAATGATTAAAAGCATCAGTCCAAAGTGGGAATGAAAAGACTGCTATTCCTCAGGAGTGAAGAGAAATTATATGAGTTACCTGCAGCCAAAAAACTGACAGCCCATAGATTTAATTCTAGGATTGGTTTTATAGTGTCAGGATATTTCACACTAAGTAATTCCCATTATATTCATTATTACTAAATCAATCTAAGATGCGATGCTTTGTATGAATTAAAAAGGATATTTCCATTAAGATTGCATCTGAAGTTTGTATGAGAGTCTGTTTTCCCTTACTCAGAAAGAAAACAGCAGTGGAGTTCTCCCAAGGAAGCAGCAGTGTGAAAACATATTTTCAAAATTCATGACCAGAACTTTGCAGCAAAATTTATTTTCTTTTCTTTTTCCTCCCTCTTTTTTCTTTTTTGAGCCCAAGATTTTTCATGAGAGCAGTACTTCTGTGTAGAAGACCATGCTTCCTTCATTGTTTTCTAGGTTTCTTCTTTATTTTTCTGGATTTAGCATCTTTTCTGCTTTGTACTTTTCTTCAAAAATTTCTTCATTGTCTCCTTATCCCTCACCCCCAACTCCAACCTAACTGGGACCAGAAAAAGGAAGGGGGATGAGGAAAAGCATATCGAGAGGCATATTTGTTTACAAGATACCACTACCTCTACTGATATTGTTTTTCTTTTTTTTTTTTTACACTACCAAATGAAAATAATGAATTATTTGGGTAGACTTTCAATTTCTATTTGGTATGTTTGTTTCCAAAGATTCTTCTGCAACATGAGGAAATTATGCTGCATACAATTAAATCAAGTTTCTCTCTACAGGCATCACTACAGTATTAACCATGACAACTTTGAGTACCATTGCGAGAAAGTCATTACCCCGTGTATCCTATGTCACCGCTATGGATTTGTTTGTGACTGTATGCTTTCTATTTGTCTTTGCTGCTCTGATGGAGTATGCAACCCTCAACTACTACTCAAGTTGCAGGAAACCAAATTGTACTAAGAAGAAAAAGTCGGTAAGATGTGAGCATTTAATTTCTTTTCTAGCATGCCTCTGGCTCAGAGAGCAGAGAATCGTTCAATCACAGCCTGCAATTCCATGATACTCCGCTCCTCCAAGCTCTTCCCAGTTTGTGGTGTGATCTGTCCTGAAAGCTGATGGGAAATAGTTACCCGCAGTAACAATAGAAGGAGTTGAGCGAGGTCTGTTCCTAACAGAAGCAGCCTGCTGACCATGAAGCAGCAACTCTGCCTACGTGTCTTTTGTCCTCCAGTTACTGTGCTGGTAGTCATAAAGGAACCCCACTGAAACAGATTGCATAAGTTGTGATACGAATATATGCACATTAATGTCTTTTCAAATGCATCTGCTATTTCATGTCTTAACAGGTCTAGAAATATTTATGAACTTTACAAATGGAATTTCAATCTCTCCACTGGGAACCAACACTTGTTTTTAGCCCTATGCACAAAGGGTTTTTTCCCTAAGTATGAAAACAGAGAAGGTCACTTAGAAAGATTTCATACATGGCTGCATTTTTGGCCAAAAAGACATTTCCAGAAGTAACACCCACAAACACACGAAAGCTGTTTATTTAGAATAAATTAAAACAGTCATGCAGGAAGCATTGCCTGGTGTACTTCATAATTGACTATGAGAGTGAGACAGGGCAGTATAATGGAGAACAAAAATCTCAGTGTAAACATAGGGAAGGGGAAGTGGGTTGTCCACGCAAGATCAGAGGAAAATCTTCTGTGTTTGAGATCGGTAGTTGGAGATGTTGGGTGCCGTTTTGTGCAATGAAGGAAATAAGGACATTTGAAATCAGAAATACAAAGCCAAACAGGAAAAATGTGCAGGGGGAAATTGAAGATAGAGAAAGCTTAATTCAGGGAATAATAGGTCATGTGGTAAAAAGGAATTGAATGAAGAGGTATAGAAAATGATTGAATGAAGATACAATGAAAAAAAAGCTGAAACAAGTATGGAATTAAAGAAAGCCTAGAAAGCCATACACTTAGTCAATGAAAACTCCATTAAACCTCTAATAGCTCTTTGTGAAAATGCATTTACACAAAAGGCAAAAGAGTGTTACCAAAAGAAATGTATCAGACAATCAAAATGAACTTCCTAATGATCAAACAAAAATTGCCATCCTATAGAAAGACTGAATGAAAAAGTAATGAGTATCTTTGTCAGTAGCATGTATTTCCAGACATGTAAATGAAGATGAGAGAAAGCATGCAACATTGATGAGATTTAAGTTAGCACAAGAACAAATGCGCACTTAGCTACTGTTTGCTAAACAAATAAACATATGGGTTGAATAAAGATTCAAAGTGGATGGAAACTAGGTGTGCATTCTGCTAAGGTCTCATGCAGTTTTAAAGTGTACAGAACATTATGCCAAATATATAGAATACTCAGCATGAAGTGTTTTATGGACAAATGCATTTAAAGGTTTGGTTTAAGAAATGCTATTGAATGTTAAATGCCTATGAAGCAATAGGTATGCTTCCTTCTGAATATTCTTTTTTTATCTTTATTTAAGCTACCTGATGTCAGTTTTGGTCATGTGATGGTAAGTAAACTACTTTATTCAGTGATAGCAATGGAGGCATGAATGTATGGTTGACATTTACTTGTAAAAATTCCCGAGAAAGCTGTAACACTATGTTATGCTTTGCTCTGACTTGCTTTTTTGTTAAAAGGTCAGTTCGGTTTTGGCTGTGGCAAACGAACATAGCTGACTGTTTCTATAAGGACTAATCAAATTATTTGGGAGGGAGAATGGTCAAGTGTTGACTATTACATGTTATTTTTACCTCAGAAATTTTGTGTGTCTACTTTATATAATACTGCAGTTTCTCATTACATTTTATGAAAAAGTAATAAGCACAAGTTATGTTATAAACTTATATGAAGTTTTAAGTGAGTTTCATAGAAAATAATTCATTTATGCATATCTGTAAAATTTTTAGCAAGCTTAACAGCAGTTAGCTATACTATACCTACAAATTGAATGAATTCTATTCCCCAAACCTCTAGGTAAGTATTTATATAGGTACAGCAGTAACAAAGTGCAAACTGAGCACAAAGTTATGTCTCTAAGTTGTGTGAAATCTGAAACTGGAATACATACTATAATATATATAAATACAATGCATGCAGAGGGCCAGTTAATCAGCTGGCTTGCTGGCCTACTTCCCAGCTATCAGGTCCGGATAAGAACAGGGACAGAACTAAACCATTGCTTTTGCATTTCATTGTTTGGATAGGCTGAAGTTTAGAATTTACAACTGCTAGCTCCATGTTACTACCTTACCTTTTACAAATAATGTTATACACTACTTTTTTTTTAACATGAATTTTCTGATGTATTTCAAGAGTTTATATAGCATTGAAAGTCTGCTCGTTGACAATGAATGGTTTACAGCAAGCATTGCATTTATACACTCACTACTGCTGTCACTCCTTGAACAGACTTCTCTGAAAAATGAAGTTAATAAGGCACATTGAATGGGTAGCAGCAGTTTCCTTTTTCAAATTAAAAATAAAAAGGAAAAAAGACACACAAATGAAAATAAGGTTTGACACTCTTTGTGTACATCTAGTCAGTCTGATTTGCTTGGACAGTGTCTGCAGCCTTTTCAAGTTTTTTACTCACTCTTTTCTTTTTTCACTAAAAGACAGATATTGAGCAGGGCCTTGTTCTATACATAAACAACTTCCATATTCAAACTGTAGCATAAACTGAATAAAATAAGCAGTGTCTCTGACTCCCAAGGTATCATCTTGTCTTTTCCAGCCTTGTAGTGACACCATCTAAAAGGTAAAATCTATCAAACTTTGTAAATCCATGTGCAGGTAATCCCACCCCATGTTTTTCCTCTTAGACAACACACTTATACCTTGCCTGAAATAATTTTATTAAGAGTATTTAACACTGCACCTGAACTGCCAGACCTCTCAGGCAGTACTGGGCTGGTGCCCACTGTGCATGCACCCCTCTCCAGCCAACCCCACCTCCCCAGGACTCAGTGGGTACCAACCACCTTCACCTGGTATCTAGTCACTTTAGGATCCCTCCTAGATGACAGAGATTAAAGCAACCAGATCAATCTCTCTGTATTATCAGGACGTTTATTTTATCTTCCGCTCCGAGCAGATAGATAGTTGATATAACAAAACAACAACAACAACAAAACAGGTTACTGATACATGAGAAAGTTTTCTTTGCAGAACCAGAGCACTTATTCCTCTTCACTTACCAAAATCATATGGGGAGATATAGATTAGCCTTTCTTCTTTTTAACATAAATATTGTAGCCAGGCATAGAAAATGTCAGTCCCTGAGTAGGAATTTTTTCATAAAAGCCCGCAAGAAGTAAACAATATGTGACACAGTGGCATAGTTGTGTATTGGGTTTGCATGGCAAGGTTTTGGTAGCAGGAGGCTACAGGGTTGGCTTCTGTGAGAAGCTGCTAGAAGTTTTCCCCATGTCCGACAGAGCCAGTGCCAGACGGGTCCAGGATGAACCCACCAGTGGCCAAGACTGAACCCATCAGTGATGGTGGTGACACCTCTGGGATAACACATTTAAGAAGGGGAGAAATTTACTTGGCAACAGCAACTGCAGCTGGAGGGATTAGTGAGAATATGTGAGAGCAACAGCCCTGCAGACACCAAGACCAGTGAAGAAGGAGGAGGTGGAAGTACTTCAGGTGTCAGAGCAGTGATTCCCTTGCAGCCCATGGTAAAGACCACAGTGAGGCAGGCTGTGCCCCTGCAGCCCATGGAGGTTCACGGTGGAGCAGATCTCCACCTGCAGCCCATGGAGGACCCCACACCAGAGCACATGGATGCCTGAAGGAGGCTGTGAACCTGTGGGAAGGCAGTGCTGGAGCAGGCTCCTGGCAGGAGCTGTGGCCCCATGGAGAGAGGAGCCCACGCTGGAGCAGGTTTGCTGGCAGGGCTTGTGACCCCGTGGGGAACCCATGCTGAAGCAGTCTGTTCCTGAAGGACTGCGCCCCGAGGGAGGGACCCACGCTGGAACAGTTCATGAAGAACTGCAGCCCCTGGGAAGGACTCACATCGGAGGAGTTCATGGAGGGCTGTCTCCTGTAGGAGAGACCCCACACTAGAGCAGGGGAAGAGTGTGAGGAGCCCTCACACCCCTCGCTTCCTTGAAGAGGAAGGAGCAGCAGAGACAAAGTGTGATGGATTGACCGCAACTCCCACCTCCATCCCCCTGTGCTGACTGGGGGGAGGAGGAAGAGAAACTGGGAGTAAAGTTAATCCTAGGAAGAAGGGAGCGGTGGGGGAAGGTGTTTTTAAGATTTCATTTTATTTCTAGTTATCCTACTCTCATTTGATTGGTAATAAATTCATTTTTCTGCAAGTCGAGTCTGTTTTGCCTATGGCAGTAATTGAATGATCTCTCCCTGTCCTTATCTCGACCCATGAGCCTTTTGTTGTATTTTCTCTCCCCCATCTAGCTCAGGAGAGGCAGTGATAGACCTGCTTGCTGGGCACCTGTCATCCAGTCAGGGTCAACCCACCACAAGCAGAATTCCATGCATACTTTATTCATAACTTTTTTCTCTCCAAAGTGCTACAGTCAAAAAAAATGATTACTTGTACAGTAATCTTAGACCTTCTCCATGTGGCAGCACATTGCAAAGCTCTAATACCAGCCACCTGAAACTTTACAAATGAGAGAGAAGACCATGCAGCCATAATTTGTGTCATCTAATCTCAGAGTTAATGTCACTCACAATAAATAGATTTGCAATAATCTACTTCTAAACTGAAATCTGTTTACAGTCCACAGCACAGGACCAGCATTTTTAATGAGATGGGTAATATTATCGTGTGTCAAACCAAAGGATTTGTAGAAAGAANCATGGATGCCTGAAGGAGGCTGTGAACCTGTGGGAAGGCAGTGCTGGAGCAGGCTCCTGGCAGGAGCTGTGGCCCCATGGAGAGAGGAGCCCACGCTGGAGCAGGTTTGCTGGCAGGGCTTGTGACCCCGTGGGGAACCCATGCTGAAGCAGTCTGTTCCTGAAGGACTGCGCCCCGAGGGAGGGACCCACGCTGGAACAGTTCATGAAGAACTGCAGCCCCTGGGAAGGACTCACATCGGAGGAGTTCATGGAGGGCTGTCTCCTGTAGGAGAGACCCCACACTAGAGCAGGGGAAGAGTGTGAGGAGCCCTCACACCCCTCGCTTCCTTGAAGAGGAAGGAGCGGCAGAGACAAAGTGTGATGGATTGACCGCAACTCCCACCTCCATCCCCCTGTGCTGACTGGGGGGAGGAGGAAGAGAAACTGGGAGTAAAGTTAATCCTAGGAAGAAGGGAGCGGTGGGGGAAGGTGTTTTTAAGATTTCATTTTATTTCTAGTTATCCTACTCTCATTTGATTGGTAATAAATTCATTTTTCTGCAAGTCGAGTCTGTTTTGCCTATGGCAGTAATTGAATGATCTCTCCCTGTCCTTATCTCGACCCATGAGCCTTTTGTTGTATTTTCTCTCCCCCATCTAGCTCAGGAGAGGCAGTGATAGACCTGCTTGCTGGGCACCTGTCATCCAGTCAGGGTCAACCCACCACAAGCAGAATTCCATGCATACTTTATTCATAACTTTTTTCTCTCCAAAGTGCTACAGTCAAAAAAAATGATTACTTGTACAGTAATCTTAGACCTTCTCCATGTGGCAGCACATTGCAAAGCTCTAATACCAGCCACCTGAAACTTTACAAATGAGAGAGAAGACCATGCAGCCATAATTTGTGTCATCTAATCTCAGAGTTAATGTCACTCACAATAAATAGATTTGCAATAATCTACTTCTAAACTGAAATCTGTTTACAGTCCACAGCACAGGACCAGCATTTTTAATGAGATGGGTAATATTATCGTGTGTCAAACCAAAGGATTTGTAGAAAGAAAACAAAATCAACAGAAAAAAGGAAGTTTTCCCCTGAGGCACTTCAGTCATATCACTGATCTTTTTCACATACAGAGAGAAAGTTTTCAGATACACCCCACCTTCACCAGGAAATGTTGTGTATTTTGCATAACGAGTGTGGAAGCAGGGCCCCAGAGCAGCCTCCAGAATGCAAGCAGTCATGATGCAGAGGCACAACTAGCTTGTTAGTACGTACCCAGCATGGTCCTGCAGGCAAAGGCAATGTTCAGCACAAATCAGGGAGAGGAGGAACCCCGGAGGTCGAGAAAACCATGCTGACAGATCTGGAGTCTGGTTTGTCAGGGTGGTACAGACAGGCCGTGAAGCTGATGGGACACTTCCTAGTGATGCCAGTGGAGGAGGTGACATTTGTGAGCATGGAATGGGTGGCTTGATGAGAGAGGACACTATCGTGGGAAAGCACCTCTCATGAAAAGGAAATGGTGTGGCAAAAAAGCTGACAAAGTGTAAGCGGGAGAACATTGAAGAAGGAGAGGTCTGTAGACGTGAGTGGTGCTGTGAGGGTGCGTGATATCAAAGTGCCCTATTTCTGAGCACGATTAGTGCGAAAAACATTAAGGGGGCATGCTTAGGGATGGCATTTTGAAATCCTGTGCTGAAATCAGAACTATCTGTTGCTGACCATGTTTCATAAATCATGGTAAAGTTAAGAGGCAGTGAATGCAGATATACTAAGCAGAGACTGTTCTGTAATTAAATGGGAAAGGGGACATCTTCCTTATTTTTCAGAATCCTTTCTTAAATGTAGTAGCTGCAAGTGTTTAAAGCAACTTGCAAATAATATTCTAACAGGCAAGTGAACTCGTAAGTATGAAAAAATTGTTACTAGGAAATATATGCTTGAGTTACTCAAGTAGAAATCACACCTAGAATTATTTAACTTGCCACTCCACAATCTCTCTGTGGAAATTGATCTGAAAAGGCATCTTTGAGGGAAAGAAAGATGATCCCTAAATCAAGAGTTCGTATAATATTGACCTCTTATTCCCAGCTCCTGTGGTTTTTTCTTATGATTATTAATTGTGATCTGCATCATCCATGGAAGCTTCTCAAACTGTTGGTTTCTTTTTCTCTCCTCAGAATTATTCTGTACTTGATATGAGACCACCAACTACAGTCATCACATTGAACAATGCCATGTATTGGCAAGAATTTGAAGATGCGTGCGTCTATGAATGCTTGGATGGGAAAGACTGCCAGAGCTTTTTCTGTTGTTATGAAGAGTGTAAATCAGGCTCATGGAGGAGAGGACGGATTCACATAGACATCTTAGAACTGGACTCTTACTCTAGGGTCTTTTTTCCTACATCCTTCCTGCTGTTTAACCTGGTCTACTGGGTTGGATACCTCTATCTTTAAATGTTGCCTGTAGTGCTCAAGACTGCTTCACACTGCGGAGGGATGGTGAAAGTGCAGAAAAAGCGAAGGACACAGTCAGTTTCATCTCAAATTATAAAGGCCACATTAACCTTCACCATCACAGAGCCTGATGAAGAATTTTAATATGTAACAGCCTGAAAAAGAAACACGTGGAAGAATTCTCTCCTTACTGCTATTCATTTTAAGCAAAAGATTCTTACAAAATTCAGCTGAATTTGTAGTGTGAGCAATGTTTATAAATAATTATTGTATATTAGAATCTTTACTATTCTCCCTTGGCATAGAAGCTATACACAATTCAGGCAAAGGTTAAATATCTCATTTTTGGTTTTCATTCCCATACTTTCTTCAAAATGCTGCCATATCCCTGAGGCTCAGAGCAACATACACTGACACTGGCAAATAAACCAAAGCCGATGAAACCACTCATTTGTATTTAAAATTGCTTGAGCTATGTCCCATAGGTTTTCGGAAATATTTCATTGGTGATCTGCTTGTTACAGAGAAACCACGAAAAGACAGGAAAAGATGTCTCTGAAGGGATCAAAACATGGAAGTTACTTTCTGCAAAAGTCTGGGATTCATGGAATTAGTCACTTTCCTACACATACTGGTTTAACTTAAGGTGAAAAGGCAGAGTTATAAGAAAGCTAATATTTTGATAAAAATAAAGGACTTTTGCCTATCTCTGAGGCAGCTATAGGCATAAATTCTACAGTTTTAGAAGCTTTTAACCGTCTTTTTTTATGACTGGTTAAACACAGGATGGTCATTGATTTCTAAAATACTTTACTTGAAGCAGGACAAGATTCCTCCTTGTTTGTGTCATTGTAGCAGATCATAGGTGATACGCCATGAGTAAAAATCGCTATATATTAGCACTAGGAATATATGACTTTCTTCAGATTGCAATTTACTAAAAAGTGCTCTCATGCATTCTTATTTTTTCTCTCAAATTTATTTGTCAAAATTGACAAACATGTGTGCCAAGGACATTTTTTGTTCCTTCCGTGAAGTTAAATATTGCAGTCCTTACTCACGGCAGTTGTTGCCTGGGTCTGAGCTGAAGACTGAACACTTTTGACTTGAACAGTGCATTACAGGAACTCAATTGTCACACTGGATTAAACATGAAATAGTTGTCACATGTAGAATAAGGTTGTTTTGATTTTTTTTCCTAAACCACCAACTACATTTTACCCTAAAAAGCTGTTTTCTATTTTTCGAGCTTTTGATCATTAAATTACTAAATTATCATTTTTTTTCAAAACCTGGTTTTACAGTGTTAAACTATGTTATATCTTTTACAGACTCTCTCAATAATTGTTATTAAGCAAACAAAACAGATTAAAAACTAAATAGCAATGGCTTTTCACTACTCTCTGGATGAAAAATGGTTACAAATTATTAAAGCTAAAATGTACCCAAAACCAAAATTCTACTTTTTTTCTCTTCTGGATGATCTGATAAGTTTTTTCTTATCTCTACTGTGTCTCTTGCACACGGTATTTGATAAAAAATTAATAGTACGTGTGATTGAAGAGTGGTTACTTTTCTCCTCGGAAAATCCTGGAAACAAGAAAAAACTAATGCAATGGTAATTCTAAAGGAACAAAAGTGCTGTCATGTTCTTTGAAACATCACTGCCTGTCCTTGCTGTTTCTCTGTGCTTTCAGTGAGTTTTTAATTGAAAAAAAAAATCACTAACACAAAAGTTAACTGTACTTATTCAAAATGCTTTTTTCTGTTTTTCACTAGTCTAAAATATCAGAGGCAGAGAGTTGGGTTTAGGTGAGGGAGGGGAATCACTTCTCCAAGGACTGACAAAATTCAAATTAGAATGACAGAGAAATATTTTGGGGCAGGATAAAAATCTTATTTTTAGTAAAATATGCCCAATCTGATGTCTTCTAAAGCAATGATAATCTACTGATTTCAAAACATGTTTTGAAGATTTTGCTAACTCTTAGTAGCAATTTACTCTGTAAAACCTATCACTCTGTAAACCTCTTGGAAGTATGGATTTTATCTAAGGATGAGGGTTATATTTTCAGGAGTGCAAGAAGGTGATTGAATTGAAGTTGAATATCCTGGTCCGCAATTATGAATTAATCTACTTTAACAGCAACCTTCAGCCATATTTTGCAAGAATGCTAGAAATATTTCAAGTCTAATTAAAAGAATGGAAAGAGTTATCCTTTAGGGGCCTAATCCTGCAAACCCTCTGCACAATCAATTGATTTTGGTGGGAGTATTGAGATAGATGAGGCACAAGAAGGTGCCTTTCACCATTAGATCCTGAACAGGTAAAGTAAGGTCTATTTAACAATTGCATACTTGAGTGGATGTCCTGGGAGTAAGTGTGGAAGTGGAACCTTCCCATTTTAGATGATGAGCATATACTTTTCTTACATTTCTGCTTATGGCTACCCATTCCTACTAAAAGCACACAATCTCATCAGATCCTTCATTGGACGACTGATTGTCCTAAGTCCATTCCTATTGCTTCTGTTTTCTGAGTGCTTTCATAAGCAGAAGTTGGAAGCATTTAATTCCACTTTTTTCCACAGTCCTAACCAAGAAAGAATCTGCAGCCACAACTGGCTTCTGCTCTTATACTGACAGCAGAGGACATATTCTACTTTGTAATAGATTCCACTCTGGGGTTATGTGCAAAAAATTGATTTGTATGCAAGATGAGCAGGTACAGCCTGGCAGGTTCCAGAATATATTCCTCTGTTTATTCCTAGTTGCTTGGTTTACTCTCCCTGCTTCACTGCTCTGTGCTTTGGCAGCCATTGAAAAACTAGAGATTAGGGAAGATAAGCTTTCTAGGCTCTGCATCATTCAAAATGCAATTACTCGAGACACCTAGTTAATGTGGACACCTAGTTAATGTGGTCTGCATATAACAATATGCCATATCCTTCTGTGGTAGTAAGAATATCCTCATTAATCTCCAGATATTCTTTTGCTTCTTTCGCAAATTGAAAAAAATTAACAATTCTATGCATTGTCCCATGAGAAATGCTAAGACCCACCTTTTAGCATTTTAGAACATGTTCTTATCAGATAATTTCATATTCAAGACTTGCATTTATACTTCTTTTTACCCTTTGAATAGAAGGGAATGGATTAAGTCAAAAACAAATGACTAGTGAAATGAACACATTTGGGTATGTATGTAAAATCACAAAATCCAGTATTTTCACATTACATTCCTTCCTTGTTGAAGATACAGAAAAGATGTGAGAGTTTGTTTAGATAAGCAACTTCTCCCAGGAGGATCTAAAGACAAATCTCTTATGCTCCCTCTTCAATTAAAAGTTGATGGACAGTGTTTTCCTGCATTGGGAGCAGCACTTTCAAAGCAATTAAGAATGTACAAAAATACTGTTCCGCTTAATTCAATCTTCTCAGTTCTCCTGGTCCTGATGCCTAACATACTGACAGCTCCTTCTTTTACAGTCATTCTTCCAAGAACAAGTGTATAAAAACTGGCAGCCAGTTTATGCTGTCTCCATGTCCAGCAGTAATGTGGAACCAAAGTATGCCAGAAAATTTTAATGTAACTTTCTAATCAAGAAGTACAGCTGCAGATTAAAACACCTCAGGCACTTTGATAATCTTTCTTTTCTTTTGGATGCTCCTTTTCTCCTTCATCAACTCTCAACTGCATATTGGTATATTGTACGTATAAATAAAAATGATAAAAATTACAGCAGTAAGAATCAAAACAGCCAGAACTGTCTTCACAGAGACAGCGATGAGTAGTGAAGCTAAAAGTAGAGGAAGAAATTATTTTTTATTGCTCTGCAGTTCTTATCTGTCCCGCTCTTCTTATTCAGTTCTTCCCACCACCTACCCACAGCTAATTCCAAATCATCCACTTGGTGGTTTGCACATTCATCAGCTGGAACAGCAGTGACACATGAGCCTTTAGTTGACAGGAAATGGTATTTCTGGAACCGGAGGCATCCTGCCAAATAACTCAGATAGATAGCTATCTCAAACACTTTTGCAGTCCTAATGTGTCTCAGAGTCTGGCACCTAGCTGATGCATGAATTTGTCACGACTCACCTTACTCGGTCATTTCATGAAGGTTGCTTACCTCCTCTTTGCTCCAAATTTATTATACATCTAGAAAAATGACTCTGCCTTGCCCATGCTCCAAGCAACCACGTGCAAGACGGTCCTGGAAAGACCACAGTTGCTCTACTGCTGACTTTGTGGGAAGGGAGGATGTTGATATTTTAGGAAAGATTTCATTAGTCTCACAATCTGGAGGGTTGGTGTTACCTTCTAAGCTGTAAGACAAAGCGCCCACTGCAACTTGTAAAGGCTGTCCATAACAGACTGTACTTTTCCCATTAGTTGCTCTTTCTTAGCCTCCATAAAGCACTAAGAAAAGGAAGCCATATCCCATAATCTTAGCTGCCTACACAATTAGATGATTTTTTTTCAAGGTATATTCTTCTTGCTAACAGTGAAATCTTTGTGCTCTTACATTAGTACCTTTAGCATTTCTTGATATTGAAGAATATGCTGCTATTCCTGGCCTGAGAGTTAGAAGGAGGGACGGTGACCTTGCTGGAGTTCTTCCTGGGCAACCACAGTGTGTGACCAATATGCTAGGCGTCTTCAACATACACATTGAGCATTTGTCTTATTTTTCTTTATTTTTAAAGCAGTCTGTAGGTTTCTTAATTCCTAAATAGCAAGAAAACTGAAGTGGGATTTCAGCAATTTAGCAGAATCCTTCCTCTTCTTCACTCAGCAACTTCATTTGACCAAGAGATGCAGAGCATAAACTCAAGCCTGATGTTTGCCTCATCCAGGTCACACCCCAGAAGACTGTTTAAAACAGGCAAAAAAGAACTATGCATTAAGAATGCATCTCCACGGCTGAAAAGTAAAGGTCCTTCCTCTTTAGAGCTTTTTTTCCCTGAGTTCATTTTAGATTCTCCCTCCCTTTGTCTCTCTATTCCTCTATACAAGTGGCAAGCACAAAATCAGCTCAACTTACATGCTGAAAAATGACATTGAAACTTACACTTATATACTATACACTTATATACTAGTGTCATTAGTCTTATGCTATATTTATATGCCTAGAAGCTTCTTATGGTTCACCACATTCTCTTCTTGAAGAGTTCTGGTATATACGTGAAAAATTCCTTCAAGACTCAGTGGCCTTAACAGTTTTGCCTTTTCCCCTGGGATCCATGGTTTGCCTGGACAACAAGCAGAGAACCTACTTTCCTCATCATTTAGGCCACTGTTTTAGATACTAAAAACAAAACTATGTTTTATATCTAAAGTGAAATGATGTTTTAATGAAGAAAATAATCGCTTGAACTCCATTGCTTTGACGAGTTAAACTAAGCTTTTCTACACTGTACCTGTGGTGGATAACTCAAAGAGATTTGCTACGCTATAACCCTGTCTAGGACTGAGTCCTGAATTAAGGATAAATATTGTTCTGATCATCCAATTTACCTAGCAGCTGTTTCTTTAAATGACTTCGGATTGTGACTGACTTTGAGCACTTGGTGAGCTTCTGACGATACTCCTCAAGGGAGATATCCAAGATCTGTGATGATGTATTTCTTTCCATAAACTTTACTTTCTTGTATTTTTTGTCTTTTGTTGTGGGTCCTCAACTGAGTGTCTGCGTGCATCTGGAGTCCTCAAGGGTTTTCCTAGAATATAAGCAAAATTAGATAACAAAATTAATCATGAAGTTCAGTATCTCAGTGTTGGACACCTGAGAATTCCCTATTTTCTATCAAAGTATACATTTTGATCTTCTAATCGTTTGGTATTTATGAAGGACTAAGTAAGACAGCAGAAGACACGTGGTTATGTTTATTCATATGTCTGGGGGTAGGCTTTCTCAAGGACTGAACCACACGAACCAGGCAAACCAGGCAGTCTGTATCAGTCAGTTATTTGCCAGGTATTCTTTTATCTAGGTAATGAATGACAGTAGCTAGAGGAGCCTCTGGCTCTTTGGTCTCGTGGAAGCATTCATGTAACTCAGCTTTACTTGGAGGGCTAATCCAACCTGCAGAGCTTCTTATACAGGAACCCAGGTACTCCCTTTAGTGCTTAATACAGTGCTTAATACTCTCCTAATGTCTATTTACCTCTTGCAGCCTATGGCAGTGCAAAGGAGAGATGAAGCTGACTGACACAATATATTATAAAATACAAAGAAAGAAATATCCACAGTGAAGCTTGTTATTGAGACTGTGTTATGATTACAAGTTTTAAAGAGGAGGCCTCTAGGTCTGAGTCAAAAAATTCCTCATCAATCAAGATCATTGACCAGAAGAGGAATTTAAGTTAAAATATTCTTACAAGGAAACAGGAAGAACTTTAGATCATGTTCTTGTGGGGCTGACTATCCATTGACTGGCTTCAGAGCTTGTGGAGAGGAAATTTGTAACTTAAGTACTTAAAGTGATATTTGTAATTTACGTACTTACAGTGAGGCTTAAAACAGGGAAATGTCAACATTTCTAAATTGCACATTAATAGAAAATGGATGAAGATATCAATATTGACAACATATTTGAAAAGAAATGCTGATGAGTGTGGAACAGAGCATGCTACAGAGTCTATTATTCCGTATTTACAGACCACATGGGATCCTGAAAATGTGAGCTGCTGTTGAACTCATGGAAAGCTGGTAAATTAATTGCATCCAACAGTATAACACAGGCAGACAAGGGAAGTATGCTACTACCAGACAGAGTGCTCCAAAGGAAACAAAATTTCAGAATAACCTTCCAGAAAACAATGCTCCTCTGAAGAACAGCGGAAAAAAATGTGCAGAGAGATTACAGTATCAGTCCCTCATATTCTCTTTTGTAGTCATTAGGGAGTACTGTGAATTTATTGTCGTCCACATTCACATGCAATACCAATGGCAAATCATGTGCCAACTTGTGGCTGTCACAAGTAGGAACAGTAGGCTGCAGGGAATCTGGACCCAATCTGTGGCTATCGCAGGCAGTCATCAACCACCTCATATAATCCTGTTTTAAGCTCACAGTATACTCCTCTCAAAACATTTTTTCCCAACATGGCAACAGACAGAGTTTTTTTTTTATTTTAAGTGAGTGCAATTTTAGGAATCACGTAAAAAATGCCAACTATGTGCCAAATTGAACTTTCTTATAGAACACAAATAAAAATCTAGATTTCTAATTATCTTTCCTTCCTAACTCTTTCTTAGGGGTTTGTGATTTCTTTGCTAGCAGTGCAGCTTGTGATGTCATAGTGAAATGAAAGTACAATTATGTGCCCAATGTGCCTTGAATAATACAGGTAGCACTAGTACCAGTATGTCATTCTAAGTTAGATAGCCATCCTAGTGATCCCCCAGACTGACCTAACCAGAAAAGTCAAACACCCATGTGCTTCATCTCCTCAAGTTCTCAGACAACGACTTTCCCTTATTGACCACATCCATCCCAGTTTACTTTGTGTCAAGGAGTAGGGCTGTGCGTCTAGAATACTATTTATATTCGTATTTTGATCCCAACATTTGTATTTCTGGATACAAATAAATACACATTATCAGAAAATGCAAGTATCGTGTGCTTATATTGGTGGTTGTATTTTCTTATGGAAGTTGAGAGCGTAACAAAATAGAAACAGATATCTGGAGGAGAGGTACAGTGTGTTACCTTTCTGGTAGGGTGTTCTTGAAAGGAATTTCAGAAGAGTCTTTAAAAATATTTTCAATAGTCAGCATGAGCAGCCAGTGAACTCAAAGATTTGAGACTGAGGTTTATCCATGGGACTAACATAAAGTGGGAAGAATATCCTACAAAATTCAAAGAGTAATCTGGAAATAAATTGTGTCTTTTGCATGACTGCTTTAATGTAAAGACTTAATAATTTAAAAATTGCCATCAAATTTGGTTTCAAAACTTTCTCAGTCCCAACTTTTTCAGTACAATGAAAGCTAGTTCTTTGGATCTGCTTACACAATGAAATTTACTGGTAAAATTATACTCTGCATTTCTACAAGTATAATTTCTTATAGCCACTTAGCAGCCACTTATTGTTAAGTAAGAGTGTCTTCTTGGTTTATTCTATTCAAATGCAATTTAATTCCCTCCTCTGTACATTCATGACCACAGAACTGACAGTCTTGACCCACTCTGACTGTGAAATCCCTACTCCTTTTCAGGTTCTAGACCATAGCAACACTGGAGCTGACAGCTGGGCCACAGATAATGCAGAAACTTCCAAGATTTCGCATGGTGCAATAGGGATTTCCCTGTCTGAGCTTGTTGCATTTACACATTCTGTATGTTCATACCACTGAGGCATTTTTTTCCAAACGACATTTTATTTCACAAACAACAATTATACCTTATTCTTACATAATCTTTCCATAAGTTTTCACTAAGAAATCTCATTTCCCTTCAGGAACTCTACTGTTTTCATTTACTAGTTTGGTATGTAATTCATGGTTTATCCCTATTTGCATTTTGATAAAACTAGTTACTAGTACTGACCTGTCTACTCAAAAATAAACATAGATTTTGGACCTCCCTTCCCCTAACAGCAACTGACACTTGTTATACTAGTGTCTGACATGCCGTAACCAAGTAGATGTGGTTATGCCCCACTCCTCAGAATAATAGGTAAGCATAATAAGTAAGAATAATATGTAAGCATAATTGTTGCCTTCTACATACTAATCCTTAATGCGTACCATTGTCACAGTGTGAACACATCAGCCATTCTCCCTTGCAGAGCTCAACCTGGAACACCACCTATATTCTTGCAACCATTCAGGGGGACTGAATGTGAGTTGAGCTTGTCAGCCCTTCCAGCGGTTTAAGGTGCTCATCCCACCAAACCCAGAAGGCTCTGATACATCTTCCAACTTAACAACATTTCCTGCCCAGCAGGTTCGTATCTGCAGTAAAGTATGATGATGAATCATGCCAGTAAGTTCTGCCTTTTTATGTTACCCTCTGTCCCACCACCACAAATCTAGCTAAGAACTGAGTTACTGCTTGGCAGTTTCAGTTAAAGTAAACTCAGTCTTTGAAATGGAAGATGAGCAACGTTGAACATCATGGAGCTATCCAGAAAGTAAAGAATGAATGGAACAGAAGTTTTCCTACTCACTGATGTTAGAAGACCACTGTCAGTTAATAGCCATAGTAAAAAACCCTTACATTGTTAGAGTTAGTTTAGAAATGGAAGGCATCTGCATTAACAGTGCAAAATAACTGATATATGCTAAAGCTTAATACACAGCAACGTGTTCCCAGTGGGGTTTTTATTTGTTAATTTGTATGTTTGCATATTTTTATTATAATTTATTATATGTTTCTCCAGACTGCCACAGGACTTTGCCTTAAAAGGAAGAATTTTTCATTTAAGTAAAGCTTGGGCCAAAGGGACTTTTATTAGCCCATCTAGTTTTGTGCAACCAATGTACATCACAGACACACATTTTTGCATACTATAGCGACTTCAGCTTCTAGGTTGTCAGAAGTCGGATTATTTTTTATAGAGCAAGTCTTAGTCTGACAGCATCATGGATGATAGAGCTGAAAAATTACCCTTTGCTAAGATGCAGCTAAGTTTTCTGTGGTCTTGTCAGACAGGAGACAAAGGTCCACTAGACCACAAAAATAAGGCAAATGAAGAAAAAAGCAAACTCTTGCCCTTTCCAGGTAAAGGAGGGAGTCCTTTATGTTTTTCCACCTCTAAGACCCATTTTTTCCCCCTCTGTAACTAAATAGCACTGCTTGAGTCAAGTAGGACAGAGCATTGCTGCTAAGTATCTTCACAGCAGTGAGGACACCACAGGCTGTGCCAGCCCAGGTACCACAGTTCTGCGTGCACAACAACCAGAAGGGAAAACAGCATTGAGTCCTATGGAGCTTAGTGTGATGGCCACCTGAAACACATGAAGGAGCAGACCCTGAGACACACAGGAGTGGAGGCTGTGATAGCTCATTCACGCTGCATCCTCAGTGAACGCAACCATTGATGCATTGATGAAAGATTAGATTTTATCACAAAATATTAGATTTTAATATATCTAACTGTTGGTCAAGGCACTACAGAACCCAGTAGAAACTGAACTGGCAAAGTTCATACTCAGCCAAAACCTTACACCTCCCAAATCCTGAGACATTCTGTTTACAATATTTTTGACTATGAAATACTGTTGTTTTAAAGAAACACATGCATTTGCTACCAGTAAAAGCTTGGTGAATGTCACATCAAATGCTTTGACTAACATTTTTTGATAGAACTCTCCACTCAAAACAATGGCTATAAAAGCTAAATGCAAAATTTCCATCAACTCCTCTACTCTTTAGTGTCCATGCTAGATGAAATGTAAAAGAAAGCTGTAATGCTTCTTAATTGATTATACAGAGGATCTAACTCAGAACCCCCAAAGACTCGTAGGATTCATACTACATGTATGCTGACATTATTACATAATGACAATGCAATTGGCACCATATCTCTGAGTATCTTTCAAATCCAGTGAAATATAAACCATTCAGTGGTCCACTCCTGGCCCTTAAGATGAGGATTAAACAGACAGAAACCTCACGGATTTCAGTAAGAAAAACCGTAATACTGTACTAAAGCAGACAAACCCCCACGCATCAATACAGGTTGGTGACCGGCTAGCAGAGCAGCATGAGAAGCCAGTGAAGATTGCTGCAGCTGCCAGGCTGAAAGCAAGGTAACAATGTGCTCTCATCACAGCTCATCCAACTTTATTACGCATGCGCTATGCTGTGACTTCGTCCCGCAAATCAAAGGAATTTATTACTGCCCTGTATTCAGCACTGGTGGGGCCACATGTGCCATACTGTGCCTGGTTTTGGCATGTCCTCCCCACCCTCACAGTCCGGGGGATACCGAGAAACTAGTGGGGATCTGTTAGGCAGCTGCTAAGATGGACAGGATCCTAAAGCAGATGAACTGTGAGAAGTTGAGGGAACTGAGCTCATTTGGACTGATAAAAAGCAGGCTAACAGGTGTTCTAGTTGCAGGCTACAACTACTTGAAGGACAAAGACATCTGAGACAAACTCTCAGTCTCTTCTCAGTACTGCTACAATATAGCAAGGGGCACAGGTTTCACCTTGGGAGGCTCAGGTTGGAGATGAGAAACAGCTTTTCCACAATTCAGTGCTGTACGGAAAAGTCTGCCTGGAGTGGCTGTGGGAGGTCCCTCCACAGAGGACTTCAAGGGGTGGCTAGACAGAGCCTGACTGTGTGTCGGTGGTAGTCCCCCTTCAAGCACAATGTTGAACTACATTACCTCAAAAAAACCGCACATTCTAATCAACATTTTTATGATTCTATGAAAGGATTTTTTTCATCAGTTACCTCTTCCATAAATATTCAACTAGACAAATAGTGAGTAATGACATAGCTAAAAACAACATGCAAGTTATCTGCTTTGCCATTGCTACTATTGTTCATTCTTTGAAGAATTTCTCTTTTTATATAGCACATAAGCCATGTCAGGAATCACATTGTGATCTCCTAGTGAGATCTCTCAATACCATCTGGAGAAACGGATTTTTTTATGACTATGCAAAGTCCCAGTTTGAACATGTCATTTATGTCAATGGATTTTTTTAATGTATATTGCTACCCCAGTTTTGTCAAATAAAACAAATTTGTTAATTATGCAACTTCTTGAAAGAAGCATCTGATACCATCCAAATCTTATTTTCCCCTTGGAAGTTGGTAAATTATACTATTTACATATTATGTTGCATGAAGGAAAATCCCTAGCTGCTTTTAGCGGGTAACCTACATGCTGCATTTCCACACAAATCCAGGCTGCCAAAGGGAAAAGTATTCACCTTGAACATGGTTTGTTTGTTTGTTTCAGACATGAAGTATTCTCCTACATTTACAGACACAGCTGAACCACACCATAGATCCTCTGTAAAAGTGAACCTATTACTCAACCACACATTTCAAACTCCCCTAACAAATTAATGACATTTGTAGCGCTTATTGTAATGTAATGCATCTTCCAAAGTCACAACTGCAGTCATTGCAGCAACTGACGGACAACAGATCACAGAATCACAGAATGGTAGGGGTTGGAAGGGCCCTCTGGGGATCACCCAGTCCAACCCCCCTGCTAAAGCAGGTGCCCCCAGAGCAGGGTGCACAGGAACGCATCCAGGGGGGTGATCTTCCTCATGTTTAGGTGGAACAGCCTGTGCTCCATTTTGTGCCCATTACCCCTGGTTCTGTTGCTGGGCACCACTGAAAAGATACATATTTTTAACCTCTTTTTATGTGTTATGTAGACAAATAAAATAACCTCCATCTTCTTGTGTTTTGCAACTAATGTGCAGTGCGCAGTTATATCCAAAAGGGTGAAAAAACAGGTTCTCTACAAGGTTCTTCTTGTTAGTTACCTCCCCTTTGGCCACATACAATGCCAACAATCCATGAGTGGAGACTGTATGAATAGGTGAATATGGAAAGCTTAGAAAAAGGTTAAGGGGTTGAATTAGTGAGCACATTTCTAGCTTGTATCTTTGTCTGGAAGGTTGCTTGCTACTCTATCTGTGTTATGTACCTACACTAGTTTGCTTAATAGAGACATTGAACTCATTAGCTCTGCACATGCAGAACAAGCTATATTGAAACTGATCATCGTATGAAGATCTTTTCAGTACAGATATTAATTTCATACAACTGTGGAGAAACCTACCAAAACGGACAATCTCAGCTTTGTGCAAATCAAATCACACTAGCATCTGTTATGCAGCTGATTCTAGGAAGTGAATGGTTTATGCAGTTCATTCCAGGGAAGAGGTATTGGAAATATCAGGGTGGAGGACTTCTGGCAGTAGGGCCATTCAATGTCCTCATTACATGGCACTGAGTCTCAGATGGGGCACTGAAGGGCAGCATCTGCACAGATAAACTGGTGCAGAATATATCCTAAAGAGAGTTGAATCCATAGCATGAGCTCATCTACATTGCATCTACGTAAGCTACAGAAATGCACCTTAGAGCCACAGAGTGAATTCCAGCACGCAGACAATACTCCCAGAAATGCAAGTCAGGCAGAGTTTAAACTGTAGGCAGTAGGAACTTGGGTGGTCTGTGAAGTGCTTATCAGCCTTTTCAGGTCAGCATGCAAGACAGGAGAGCTGCCTGCTACAGCTCTATGCAGGCAACTGGGAGTGCAGTTCTCCCAAGACCCAAAGTGCCAGGTGATAGAGCAATGCACCCCAGACAGAAAACTGAGCCTTCAGGTTTGGAAGTGTTGAATATCCAAGACATTGATAATCCTGGGAGGTAATCTGCATATTCACATGCTTTGCTCCCTATTCTATAGGCCCACGAGGTATCACTACCACTTCAGCTCTCTCCCATCAAAAAATGAAACCCCACGACTCTGTCCATAGTGTGAGAGCAGATCCATGAGAACAGGAAAAAAAAGGACCTTTCCAAGTAACATGTTCTTTGAGTTACTTTTACTGAAGGTGGCTATCAGGCTAAAATAAATCCCTATTTTTATATTCCAAGAGTCCAGTCAAATCAAATCTCAATGGACAAAAACCCCACAATCCAGCAATATCCACAAAACAAAGTTCATAAATATAAATATTGTAGACACTGCCACTGGGGTTATTAATTTAAATTCCCTTTACAGCTGATGGAGAGGCACAGACACTTCCGGAAAACAACTCATCTTATCTTAAAATATACACCTGAAAGTGGAGTCATATAAAACATACTCTGAAAGAGTTCATTTATTTTTCATGATCTATAAAAGGAGTCTAAAGAAAGCTTAGCCCAGCCATAAACATTTACAATTGTGGAAGATGAATTCCACCCACATTATCTCTTAAACAACAGAAACAGAGATGCTGTGTCAAAGAATGAAGAACAGTAATAGCATAAGAAAGGTGTGTAAGTAATAGTGCAGTTATGAGGAACAGAGCTGAATGTGGGAATTTCCCTGTTTTTTCTAGGACAAAGGAAAATACCAACACAAATATGTCTACAATACCTGCTATATTATACTGAGCACATTGTGTACCTGCAGTATCACAGTGCACGCTACTGAGCACAAGTACAAGAAGCATTTTTGCTCTGGTAGCACAGAGCTGTGCATGAGAACACTCATTCTACTGTGCAGGGAGCTCTGGCCTAAAAGGTTTGGACTATTTCTCCAATTCAAGCCATCTGAAGAAAATCAGCTCAAGTATTTCTGGATTTCACCACAACATGCAGCAGTTTCACACCCAAAGGTACGTATATAAAGAAGCATATAGCACAGTGGTCTCAAAAAAATCATAGTCAATTATCTGTAACACAGCAACCAAGTGTCCCAATTCACTTTCCAGTTAGGTTCTTATATTGGGTCTGTGTGATGGGGATTTGGTAGTAGGGGAAGAGGCTACACGGGCAGGTGGCCCCTGTAAGAAGCTGCTCAAAGCTCATAGAATCATAGAATCATAGAATCATAGAATGGTAGGGGTTGGAAGGGACCTCTAGAGATCATCTAGTCCAACCCCCCTGCTAAAGCAGGTTAGCCTAGAGCAGGTTGCACAGGAATGCATCCAGGCGGGTTTTGAATATCTCCAGAGAAGGAGACTCCACAACCTCTCTGGGCAGCCTGTTCCAGNCCCACGACTCTGTCCATAGTGTGAGAGCAGATCCATGAGAACAGGAAAAAAAAGGACCTTTCCAAGTAACATGTTCTTTGAGTTACTTTTACTGAAGGTGGCTATCAGGCTAAAATAAATCCCTATTTTTATATTCCAAGAGTCCAGTCAAATCAAATCTCAATGGAAAAAAAACCCCACAATCCAGCAATATCCACAAAACAAAGTTCATAAATATAAATATTGTAGACACTGCCACTGGGGTTATTAATTTAAATTCCCTTTACAGCTGATGGAGAGGCACAGACACTTCCGGAAAACAACTCATCTTATCTTAAAATATACACCTGAAAGTGGAGTCATATAAAACATACTCTGAAAGAGTTCATTTATTTTTCATGATCTATAAAAGGAGTCTAAAGAAAGCTTAGCCCAGCCATAAACATTTACAATTGTGGAAGATGAATTCCACCCACATTATCTCTTAAACAACACCAACAGAGATGCTGTGTCAAAGAATGAAGAACAGTAATAGCATAAGAAAGGTGTGTAAGTAATAGTGCAGTTATGAGGAACAGAGCTGAATGTGGGAATTTCCCTGTTTTTTCTAGGACAAAGGAAAATACCAACACAAATATGTCTACAATACCTGCTATATTATACTGAGCACATTGTGTACCTGCAGTATCACAGTGCACGCTACTGAGCACAAGTACAAGAAGCATTTTTGCTCTGGTAGCACAGAGCTGTGCATGAGAACACTCATTCTACTGTGCAGGGAGCTCTGGGCTAAAAGGTTTGGACTATTTCTCCAATTCAAGCCATCTGAAGAAAATCAGCTCAAGTATTTCTGGATTTCACCACAACATGCAGCAGTTTCACACCCAAAGGTACGTATATAAAGAAGCATATAGCACAGTGGTCTCAAAAAAATCATAGTCAATTATCTGTAACACAGCAACCAAGTGTCCCAATTCACTTTCCAGTTAGGTTCTTATATTGGGTCTGCGTGATGGGGATTTGGTAGTAGGGGAAGAGGCTACACGGGCAGGTGGCCCCTGTAAGAAGCTGCTCAAAGCTCATAGAATCATAGAATCATAGAATCATAGAATGGTAGGGGTTGGAAGGGACCTCTAGAGATCATCTAGTCCAACCCCCCTGCTAAAGCAGGTTAGCCTAGAGCAGGTTGCACAGGAATGCATCCAGGCGGGTTTTGAATATCTCCAGAGAAGGAGACTCCACAACCTCTCTGGGCAGCCTGTTCCAG
>VZSC01014391.1:65164-106515 GCA_013398225.1 Steatornis caripensis
ATGAAGGACCACGGCAGAGCAGAGATGGACCTGTAGCTAGCCCATGAAGGAGCACAGAGAAACAGGGATAGACCTGCAGCCTGTGGAGGACACCACGCCAGGGGACGTGCCTGTTCCTGAAGCAGAGCATGACTCTGTGGGCAGCCCATGCTGGGTCGGTGAGGTCCTGAGTGGCTGCACTGCATGGGAAGGACTCACGTGGCAGGGGTTTGTGAGGGACTGTCTGCTGTGGGAGAGACTCCACGTTGGAGCAGGAGAAGTGTGTGAGGAGCCCTCCCCACCTGAGGAGGAAGGAGCGGCCGAGACAATCTCTGGTGAACTGACTGCACCCC
This sequence comes from Steatornis caripensis, assembly GCA_013398225.1. Lineage (NCBI taxonomy): Eukaryota > Metazoa > Chordata > Aves > Caprimulgiformes > Steatornithidae > Steatornis > Steatornis caripensis. Next base: position 65,497 of record VZSC01014391.1, read on the forward strand.
CATTCCCCATCCCCCTGCGCCGCTGAAGGGGGAGGAGGGAGAGACATTGGGAGTGAGGGGACTCGAGCTCCGGAAGGAGAGGATGGGGGAAGAGGTGTTTTGGTTTTTAAGATCTGGCTTTTCAGGTCTCCTTATTCTGCTCTGCTTTCATTGATGACTGATTAAATTGATTTTTTTCCCCAAGTTGTGTCTGTTTTTGCCCATGACCACAACAGGTGAGGGAACCCTCCCTGTCCTTATCTCGACCCACCAGATTTCATTACATTTTCTCCTCATCCAACTCGGAGAGGAGGGGTGAGCGAGTGGCTACGTAGTTCTTTGTTTCTGGCTGGGCCTAAACCACAACAGCTCTAAACAATCTCAAGCTTTTCTAAAGAGGATGAGGATCAAAAGACAATAACAAGTAGGAAAACAAGATGATGTGGAATAAGAAATAATTGTATCCTGGAGAAAATGCACAGTCTTTTAATGCTACTGTTACTGGACAAGCAATGGGCTCTTCTACATGAGAAACGCTCAAGCAGGGTGAAGTGCTGCATGATATACAGCACACCTAAGTACGTATCAGACCTCAGGGGAACAACTCCACAGTTTCTGTCATTTTTCTACTGTTATTTTGGAGGTCCATCATCAATCACTTCATACTGTGCTCTGCTAAATGCTGTCGTAACTTCTTTTCCTTCCATCAAGACTACCCCAAGGCATTCAGTCATACTGGAGTGTTCCTGCCAAATATGTGTTTGTGTTAAAATAACTGCTGAGAATATAGACAGAGTAGGCTACAATGAAGTGTTTTAAGTATTTCACTAATATCTTTTTTTCATGTCACACAAACACTAGCAGAAATATGCTGAGAAGTTTGTGTGTGGCTGTGCAGCAGCATCCCTCCTGTCTTTGATCTTCACTGGTGCCATTGAGATCTTGCTTTTTTGAGTAGTGTAACTGGAATGAGGGGTAAGGCCTTATTTCCACAACATACTGACATACTATCCCTGTGCGTTACCATCCCTGTGTGGTTAAATTGTGTGCATTTCTTAAATCCCTGCGTGCAGTGTCTCCTCCTATTGAATAACTAACCATCGCACTTTCCAGGAACACATTCTCAGTCGATAACAGGCTATGACTGAGTGTTGTGAAAATACTGTCACATATGGAAAACACTTGCCAGTGAAGTATGAGGGCAAAGTGATCAGCACATACAGTAGCAGAGCATGCAGATTCTCACATCCATATGGTCTGTAGCGAGAGGTGAGCTACCCTCCCTTTTTGACTTGCATTTCATTCTGTACTTGGCACAATGTGAAGAATAACTCAGAGCTGGCAGAGCAACATGAATGTGAATCCTAGCTGGACTGGTTTTTCATACTTCCCTCACATACCATCCAACAGTCTTTTGACAGAGACTGGCCTCTGTTCACAAATGGGGATGTGGCCATTGTTATCGGCATAACAGGGAGTAGGGCTGCACTTTTGTCTGGCCATAATTGCTACAGAAAATGTACGAGACAGACAATGGCCGTTGCTGCTTAGATGCTGGTTAAGTGTGACTCACCAGAGGCAACTGGCTGCTTTAATTGATCCCGCTAGAGCTCGTGTGCCAAAAGCGCGGCCCTGCCATGCCTGTTCTCCACTTGCAGTGCAACGGTTCCCCCTTCCAGCTGCGGCAGGGCTGTTTTCTACTTTTCTTCTCATCCTTTTAATAATGTGAGGAGACCATGGCACTTAGTTTGACAATCCTCTGGAGAAAACAGAATACCAGTTACTTCCCTCTGTTTTGGAAAATAGTGACACTGCTTGTTTAAGTGGTGGTCCTCAAGGATTAATAAAAGTAGTTTTCATGCATTTTCCTGGAGGGAGTGAATTCCTTTTCTCATTGCTATTTGCCATTCTCTACATGAAATTAACCTGATAGACAAAGATGAGGGAGTCTAAGTACTTGTTTCTGCCACGTGATAGGTAGGTAGCAGCAACAATCGTATGCTTCTTGGCCAAGTCGACAGAGATACTCAGGGCTCCTACGCTTCAGTTTAGGTTCTTCAAGTCAAACTTGAGGCAAATGGTTAAAGTCATATGCAGCATTTTCACTGTTGTTCTTCAACTCATACCCTGTTAATGTTTAAGTAAATATAAATCCAACACTTCTAGTGATATCAAAATTCATTTGAAAAGAATATACTCAAAGTCACAGTGGGTACTTTCCACACAAACTCTACAAAAAGGCTCATGAAGATGATCAGGGGGCTGGAGAACCTCTCCTATGAAGACAGGTGGAGAGAGTCGGGGTTATTCAGACTGGAGAAGAGAAGGCTCTGGGAAGACCTTATAGCAGCCTTCCAGTACCCGAATGGGCCTTCAAGAGAGCTGGAGAGGGACATTTTACAAGGTCACAGTGATAGGATCAGGGGTAATGGTTTTAAACTGAAAGAGGATAGATTTAGATTAGATATAAGGAAGAAATTCTTCATGATGAGGGTGGTGAGACAGTGGACCAGGTTGCCCAGAGAAGCTGTGGATGTCCCCTCCCTGGAAGTGTTCAAGGCCAGGTTGGATGGGGCTTTAAGCAACCTGGTCTAGTGGAAGGTGTCCCTGCCCATGGTGGGGGAGTTGGAACTAAATGGTCCCTTCCAACCCAAACTATGCTGTGATTTTATGATTCTATGAAAAATTCTAAGTACTTCAGCACTTCGGAACATTATTCAAAACAACACGTGCATTTCAGTGAGAATGTTCCTGGAAGTCAAGTGTTGTGAGCATGTTGAGAGTGCTTCTCCATTCTCTTCAATAATTTCAGATTTGCCAGTCAATAGTGTAATTTCATTATTCTGTGAAGTATTGAACCAATTTTTCAGATGAAGTGCTACAATGAAAGGTGTTTTTTCCTTCCTCTTGTAACATCTTTGTTCTGAGACTATGGGGTTTTTAAATGATACATTAAGACTAGAAAACATTATTCTAGTCCTGTCACTAATGCCACAGAACATTGAAATTATTAAAGTATTTTGCATATTAATAAGTATTAATTTTTTAATGTTACATACATTATTACAGATTTATATACTTTATAATCAAGTTGTTTTAATATATAAACAAAGAACAGCATATGTAACAAAGATGCATATTACATCTAATAGCACATCTCAGCTAACGATATAGCAATATTACATATCTTGCTTATTGGCAAGTCCCAGCAGGTTTTTGTTCATTTTAAACATTTGGGTTTTTTCATACTGCTAAATACTGACCTTGACTTATAAAACATCTATGTGCTTCAGTATTCCCAGAAGAGAAAGCATTTGCAAAAGGAGTTATCTGATACTTTAAAAAAATCATTACAGTTAAGCTAACTCTACAATAAAAACTCTCATACCCAAGGTGAGATTGATCTCAGTTTCAGGTGGCTAAATCTAATTTAGACATCTAACTCCCTTTGTAATTAATGAAAATAAGTAAGAATAAGCCCCTTTTAGAGGTTTTACTATTTTACCCTGGCATAGCATACAAATCCTTTGCTTTGCTTTGTAAGCACCCTGTGCCAATGTGGGCACAGTAGGATGTCCAGCCTTGCCTCCATCTACCTCCAGATGGGCACAGAACTCCAGTAGGATGTGTGTCAAATTTGAGAGACTGAAGAAAACCCTGGATAACCCAGGGAGTCTCAAATGCCATTAGATATGTATGTATGAGCAGCTGAATCAAGCCCTAGATGTTGACCTTGAAACAAGATGCCCTAGAAATACCTTCTTCTTTCACCCCATATAAGTGGAATCAAGGCAACTAGAGTATCAGTATCCAGAGAATCCACAGTGATGACAGACATGACACAGGACGTAAGGGATACTTGTGTCTGCTGAAGTGAAAACTGTGATGAGCCATGTTATTCTGTGGCATCTCCTGTACCTCAGGAAAGGTTTGTTTAGGGCTCTTGACTGAGACTAGCAAGACAAGCTAGTGATTTGGGCACAGAAAAGAGTTCCAGTCATAGAGTTCCTGTTTCACAGAGTGGTCTTTGTCCTTGACGAAGATTTTTCTTTAACTTTCTTATAGACTAGCCCATGCTGTCATGAAGACCAGCTCAGGTGCAAAAACCTTTTCTATTTATCATATAAGGACCTTGTCACTCAAGTCACTGTATGAATAGTACTTCCAGAAAAAAAGGTGTTAGACCTGCCTATTATTCAATTATTTGTGGAACTGAGGCCATTGTGTTGCAAATCTGTCTATAGCAAACTGCTTTAGCCCTTCACATGTGAAATGAAAATAATGCCATTTCCTTAACTCAAAAGCGCTGTGAGAAACATTACAATAAAATGTGTGAGAAAATATGGTAACAAGGCTCTTCTAAGTGGCACAGATGAAACCTGCTTTTCTTGCTTCTGAGTGCTAAAGAAGTCGATACCATCACAACACATTTCTTTCATCATGTTAAGCACAGACTGCAAAAAAAAGAAGGTGTAATCTTAAATAGAAAGTTAAATCTAGTACTGTTTCTTTAGGCCTAAACAATCTGTGAACATAATAACATTTATTTGCAAAAAGGCATTTATATGGGAGAATTGGTAGACAGCTAGTCAGACATAAATGAATTTCAGACTAGAGCTGTGTGGGTTTTGCTCTGTCACTCATTTAAGCAAAAATGTCCTATGCTGTATGGTGTGAAAATGAATAAATATATTGCAAGTATCCTGAGACACGCTTCAAACAATCTCACAGCACATGTACTTCTTCCTCTGAAGTGCTTGGATACCATGGAAATTAATACCAAAGAACCGTTTGTAAAAAAAATCAGTCCAGCTTCTTAGACAAGATGAATTCTGAACCTTTATTGTGATGTAAATTTGAGTAACACTGTAAGCAGTTTTTCCAAGAAATGTCAGCCTTAGTGAACCAAATCTGTTTATTAACAAAGTCTTCTACTTATGCACTTACTCTCTCATACTTCATCTTTAATTGCATGTAGTGCTGTTGCAAGGTTTCTGGTTGATGGCTCAGAGATCAAAATTACCTACTTACCTAGTGAAATGTGGTCAAAAGTCTAATTAACTCTTTGGATATCTTAGCAGGGGAGCAACAGGTAGAGAAACTATAGCAGTGTTACATCTGCCAAAGGAGAGTCTTTACAGGAATAAGTAATAGTACAGGGAGAGATCTTCTTGAAGAAATTTATCACAACCAACCACATCATCTTCATACACCTCAGAAGCCAGCCATGACCCATCTTAAAATTAGGTATTTTCTCCTTTATGCTGTTGGAAGGTGGTTCCATGATATCACTAATTGGGTATTTTCTTCCAGTACTCACTCGAAATTCACTGAAGACCACTCAACGGTTTGGTCTGAAAATTCTGTATGAAATTCTATTACTCATAATTCAAGAAAATGCAGAAACAGTGGAGAAAAAAGGAAAGAGTGAGATTGGCCAAAGTCTTGAAATAAGCTTTAGAGTGCCAAGATTGGATCGACTGCCAAAAAAATTCCCACATGGCCAGGTCACTTGTAGACAACAATTTTGTGGAGATATAAATTTCACTAGATTTATAACGATGAATCTATTTAACTTGTAAATGAGAAGTGAGGAGAGGGCTGTGTGGGAAGGGAGGTTTGAATGGGGAGGTCGCGTGTGCTGTTCAGCTTCAGCCCAGCAGGTCAAGGACAGAGCGAGTTCTTGAAGTGGGGCACTATCCCAGGCCACAGAGAGGTGCTGGGTAGTTGTGGCATTTCCTCTGGCCAGGCACACACAGAACCCTGATATTCATGGGCCAAAATGGAAAGGAAATTGCAGCTTTTCCCGTAGGCTCCAGGCAACAGTCCCACAAGTCTCAGGATCTCCGGAGAGGGTCCAGCATAAGGAGGTACCTCAGACACTGAGGTGGATCTGCAGAATGTGAGCCTGCAGAACCCAGATAGATGCTTGCCCCTTTCCTGCAGGTGTGGGGCAGGCCCTGGGGGCCTTGAGCATATTTCTGAAAGGGCAGGCTGATGTACTTTTTCCAGCACCAGTCTTCCTCCTGCCAGCACTGTTCCACCACACAAGGAACCTGCTTGCTCTGCTATCCAGTGACACCTTCAAATGTCGTCCTGGAGCCAAGTCCAGGACATGGAGTGCTCATTTATGCCCCCTTTCCCCTACTGTGGGTGCTGGCCAGGAGCCAGAGGCTCTGCCCGCAAGAATAACCTGGGAATCCCATGTTCTCTGCCCTCCAGGAGCTTGGGATACATTCCTGGATCATGGCTGGAAAAAGTCTGTATTTGTCCCACTACTACTATTCACACATAAGAAACAAAACTCTGGACAATGGATTGAACTAGGGAGTGGGTTGCCAGTCAGGCTTCTCCAGGTTTTTTCATTTTTCCTTCAAAATCTGCTGTCTCCATACACCTGTTCTGTTTTCTTTGCCTGCTGTCAAGTCCGGGCAGGAACAGGAAGAGATCATGGCACCCTTCTGTCTTCTCCTTCCTCAGTCAGTCACATGCAGATTTCTGACATATATACATGTATATTTATACCTATGATTAATTCCTGTTCCAAAGCGAATGGGCAACCAATCAGAGGATGTTCTGAGCTGATGGGGGTATAATGTGTTCAAAAATTAGCAACAAACCAATCTCAAGCAGTGTGAAAATAGGTGGGGAACGATATCATCAGAAATGGCAGGAGCTTCTGTTACAGGTAAACTGGAAGGGGTGGCTGGTCCTGCCAGCCAGTCACAGGACTGCCTGTGAACACGGGGAACATGGCGGTGTCAGAAATGGTGGCTCCTGGCTGTAAAAATGGTGGCTGAAACAAAATGGTGGCCCTTATTTATGCAGTGGGAAAGGCCTTCCTGCTCTGACGTCCTTCTGGGTGGGGTGCCAGGCAGTCAGTCACAGGGCTGGCTGTGAACACGTAGGGTGTGAGGTATCACACAGTGGAGACCCTGGGCCGTGAGGAGTTGAAGTTAGCAGAGGTCACGACCAGAAGAAGGGTGGGACTTCCAGGGTAAGTGGGTGCAGCGATAGCCATCAGGGCAGGGCTACAGCGAAGTTCTTATTGTTGGCCTCCAGGTATGTTCCTCTGCACTTTCTTCTCTTAGATTTCATACTGTCTCTGTCAGACCAGCTGATCCAACTCTTCTTGTACTATGGTTAGGTCCTCTTCAGCTTCAGCAACACCTCTCTAAGTTTGTTTTTAATCGTCAGCTTTTTCCTAGCTCTGCCTGGAGGTCAGATATTATTACCTGCAGCAGAGACAATTTCAAGATTGATCCCTAAGGAACATCTTTTTTTATCGTCTTCTTTTTTTATCCTGGTAATTCTGCTTTAGTCAACTCTGTTAACTTTGGATTCTCTTTTATTGCCACCAACGATTTCCTATGAGCATCAGATAAAATACTTTATTTAAAAGTACAAATGGATTAACTCATTGCATTACCTGTCTCTGAAAAATCTGTTAAAAATAAAAAAATATTTGAGCAGGCTAACAGCTCTACCTTTGGTATTCGACTTTTCATTAGCCTCTGTGTCTGTATTGCTTTTCACTGAAATATCTTCCAAGATTTTGTAAAATACTGATGTCAGAGTAAGACTTCTCTACTTCCTTGAATCACTTACTTCACTCCCACACTTCTGCTTCCACTTGCTACTACTCCCCGGATATCAAAACAGTCCTGAAATTAAAGATTCAGAAAAAAACCCCTCAAATCCAAACATTCATTTTGCTGGTTTTGCAATTTCTTGTGCCAACTCTCTTCACAGTCTAGGACAGACGTTAACAAAGCTATCTGATATTATATACTTAGTAATGCTAACTGAAGTTAACTTTGCTGTTAACCACAAATGTGGTCATTTGAACTATTGTTTTATCCTGTTTGTTTCCACAATTTGGAAGTAATTCAAGAGACGGCATCTTATTTTTTCTTTCTATAAAGATTTAATAAGGTTTATTCTTGTGAAGTTTGGAAAATTAAATTCTTCCTCATAAGCCCAAATTCTATAATTCTATTCATCCTCTTTTCATACATGTAGCTTCTGCATCTGTGTCTTTAATTATCTGGCTCAGTCTTTCCTTTTTTCTGCCTCCCTTGCAGACTCAATCTATTTTCTCTCCAAACTTCTGGGCATATGTTGACAATACTCTTTAAATGGTCACAATCTGAGAGGAACTATTCTGAAATGCAATTCAGTTGATTGTTAATAGTAGTCATCAGAATACTTTGTAATTATTCCTGGGAGAATACTTGTATAGATTACATGAAAGGATGATTGCAGAGCAAAATAATGGCTGTCTTGAGTGCCTGTTATTTATCTGGAAAGCATTTTTTAATAAAGGAAAAGTTTCTGGCATACATTACGTAAATGTTGCATTGTTTCAAGTCCTTGTTCTTAGCTTCTCTCCTATCCAATTTTCTAAAATACTTGCCTTTGTTTTTGAGTGCCACTACATCTAGAAATTGAGAACTCTAGCAATTGCTGACAAGTGCTACTGGAGATAGCACTGTGATCTGGGAGCTTGTCATACATATATTATTTGGCTTGTCTCTTTTCATAAATGAATTTCTTTCATGTTTCAGTCTGACATATGAACACATATTTCCACACAATGCCCTAGCATTAACATGAGTTTGGATATCAAAATGAGTTAATGAGCTAGTATAGAAAGATTTCAATATTTTTAATTATGCAACATAATGCTAGAAAATGAAAATACATATTGTCCATTTTCTTCCTCTTGCAACATGACCTAATAATACCTTCTTTTTCAGAGAAGTTCTAGAAAAATGACATAATCCTAGTGGGACTCCTGCATAGTCCCTCATCTCTATTATTAACTGACTAAGGGGTAGGGTTTTTAATGACATGCCATGCAGAAGATTTCATACCTTCAGTGCAAACTGGGAGAATGGATGGTCTGGGATGGGCCTAGAAGTGAGTGACGGTGGTGCCTCCAGGAGGAAAAACAGCAGCCTGTAAAGGAAGGTTCTTATCTGCTCTTCAGCTGGGTTAGATGGTCTGGGCTTTTGGGGGCGGCTTGAAGACTTGCTTGCTTGAAGATTTGCTAGCATGTGGTGAGCATTTCCAAAATGGAAGGGAAGTTGAGCTTTCCAAATCTACTGTCGGACAGGTCCTAAATTGCTTTGGGACTTCACTCCCTTGTATGTTACCAGGCAGCAAAAAGAAGCTGGCATGTCATGTCTATTCCTTTATGCCACCCATGCTACCTGACGGATGCCTTTGTCTGACTTGCTCTGACACCTGAAGAAGTACAATGGAGATCTACAGTGATGAAAAATAGGTTGATTTACTTCCATGTATATGCAGTTTCATTTAAAGACCGTTAAAGGAAACCCTAACAGTAATGTCTTAGCTTGAGTGCACACTGCTTTTTGGCTTATTTGAAAATATCAGCCTCAGTGTATTTGCATATAATTAGTATATGCCCCTCCTTCATTCACCATCACAATGCTGCCATATAACTGAGCTATAGTTCCTGTTCACTGGTGCCATCTACTTGATGGTTCTACTTTCTTGTGCTTTTTCTCCTGTCTTTTGAGACAGGAAGAAAATAAATTCTGATCTGAGATGTGAAAGACCCACAAGAGAAAAAAAAGATCCATCAAATATATGCATACAAGTTGAAGATGAATAATCATTTAATCTATTTTGGACTTCTCTACTGATTGCAAATAAATTATGAGTTAATAAATTAAGCCAGTAGGAAGTTCTCTGCCATGTTCTATATAATTCTCTATCTAGTTCTTTTTGGCTTAAGAGAAGTTCATCAATGGCTGGACAGAGTTATATTTATTTCAGTCAAACTTTGCCAGCTCTCCCTTCTATAACTGATTACCCTCAGGAATGTACTGGGGTTCAACTAGACTTAAAAATTATAAGGGAAATGTGATGTTTATCTTCACATGAAAGTCCCACCATGGAGCCTCTTACTGCTGAGTAAATTGGGTTTACTTCTGCCAGCAAAGAACTCAGTCTTCCTCAGGGCTAAATATCATGCTCAACAGAGCCTGACTTATCCTTAAAACACAGCTATTTCCCAGCCACAAGGAAAACTCCTTCAGTTTCTCCTCAAGAGCTCACTGTAAACTGAACAAAAGGGTGAGTGGGTCTGTATGTGTGTGTGCATGTGCCTGGTGGAGCTGGGGGAGCAGTTCTCAAGAAAAACATGATCCTGCTCAGGTCCCATGTAATTCTTCTGACTCCTGCAAGACTCCACTAAGCGCTAGCAAGTCCTGTGGGCTTTGAAAAATGATATCCCTGGCGAGGATATGATCAGATTCACAATTAAATACATAATTGAAATCAACAATTAAACCATGATTATGTATAAACTTGTACCTGTCAGTTTTATCAAGTCAGCACCTTTATAACGGACAAGCAAAAGTCTGACACATTTTAAATGATCTCAAGCCCACAAAATCATCATCTAGGATCTACCTTCTTACAGAGGATTGCTTATACCTTACAGTTTTGCAGGCAATACCAGCTGTAGCCAGTAGAGTTAAGTATTTGGACACTTGCCATTGTAAGGTTTCACTTTCACTCATCAACTTTTAACTGCTTAGGCAGAAATTTTCTAGACACAGGATTCACCTCAGTGGGACAGTCTTTCTTTGAAAGTTAAGAAAATGGTCTGGCTTTTTCTCTAGGGTGCGGCAGCCTGTGTGGTTGGGAAGATTGGTATTTTGTAAATGATCTTTGTATTTAATTCTTACAACACTTCCTCCCTTTTTCCCCAAGATGCCAGGGATGGCGTTTCCTACTTTGAAAGGAAAACTCGGGGGGCAGAGGTAGGGAGAGAGTTTCTCTGGTATCTGCCACAAACATGCTAAGACATCCATCTCAGGTGACAGATTATCAAGCGACGCTGTGTAGAGTGTGAAAGTTGAGTTCTTACATGCAGTATTTACAGTGATTGTACTGCAGCAAAAGGTCAGAGGGGTGGAAGGGCAATTTGCTTTTGGCCCTTCTGGTGGAGGCTGTAGTAGCTGTGACTGTTGGGAAATAAGGCACATACATAGGTAGGGAATGGGAGCCAGGCAGGAAAATCTGGGAAAGGAAGGAAAACAGGGCAGAACAAAGTTTAGACAAGGGTGAGGATATGAAAGAACTGTTCAGAGGGTATATATGACTGTATGAAACAGAATGATCTGACCAGGGGAGAATAAAGCCCTTCAGAAGAGTCCCGGAAGCAGAAATACCTGGGTGTAAACCACTGTCTGCTCTCAGATGGTGTCTGTGAAACCTCTTGGCCAACAGCCATGGGCCCTCTGTCCAGAGTGACATCTAATTACTGATGCAATTAGCTCCAATGGCAGAGGTGTGTCAGAGGACTAAAAGACATAGTCCTCCAGACTTGACCTGCCAAAGACAAACACCTTAGTAGCCGTTAGTGAGAGAGAGGCAACAAGAGTGGACAGAGTCAAACAGTTGGTGCCAGGGCCCTGGCGTCTACCTTAGACATACTTCCGGCCTTTTTCACTTCAGATTAGCTGTAGGTCATGGACAGAGTCCCTGTGTGTGGTTATGGTGTGTTATGTAAGGACACAGAGGACACAAGCGTGTTTAGTCTGATACAACAGGAATCCCATTCACACTTTGTGACACAGCTTCACAGTGCAAACCAAAGCACAAAGCTGTCCAGGAGATTCACTTCAAAAATCCAGCACTAGCCAGCAGTGGATGCCTTGGGAACAGTGAAGGAGCCACCCCGTTTTCTCTTCCATGAATTTGTTCAGCTGGCTTTGGAATCCACATAAGCTTTTGACATTTTGTGCCAAGGATTTTCACAAGTCAGATGCACAAAGCATGAAGAAGCACCTTTCTTTGCATGTTTTGAATCTGCTACATCTCATATTTCTTGCATTGGAAGAGAAACTGAGCAATTATTATATATCCTGTCCTGGCACCTGATGACTAAACCTCTACCATATCCTCATTCATTCATCTCAGAGCAGGCCTGATCTGCCACAAAAGAGATGACCTTAAAAAGCCTTCATCTCAATTTTTATATATTCTAAGTTTAGAAGCTCGATTTGTCAGTATTAAGGTTTCTTTTAGTGATTTTTTGAATGTAATTATATATTAGATTAGATATATTATATTATATTATATTAATTATATTATATTATATTATATTATATTATATTATATTATATTATATTATATTAATTACAGGAGCCTCTACAATGCTGAATCATATCATCCTCTGGGCCCAAGGAATGTGTAGAACTGTACAATCCTAGCTCTGAAATACTCACTCATTCTACAAAGGTAAAACAGAGAAGTGAAGAAAGGAAGCGCTGGTTATGTGCAGACTGGATAGAAAATCGGTGCACAGACAACTTGCCCAAGGTCAGGTAGAGAGAGGCAGAGCCCAGAGTGGATCTCCACCTGACAAGTTAGTATATGACCTAACTTCAGTTGCCTTTTTTACAGAGATAGTGTTGGTAAATCATGTGTACAGCAGAAATAAATATAGTAAGCACACTTAGAAACTAAATATGCTTTTTTATCACTGGGTGAGTTAACAATTCACATGAACACAAGTTTTCTGGATCGATGGTTCTCTTCCACTTTTATTGACTTCTCCCAGCAGAGTTATGGTACGTGGCTTCTAATGCCTGTCCTCAGTGACCCCATTTAAAAAAAAAAACATGTCAATTTATCTTCACAAGATGTGTGAGGGGAACATTTTCTCTGAATCTGAAGAGTCAATAGTTTTTATTGAACTCTATGTTTAAAAAAAAGTTTAATATTAAATTAATACTTTAATGCTCAGTTTTGTTAAGTATTGAGGATCAATTTTCTAAATAGTTACGTCACTCTTAGGCAGGGGGAAAAATCCCTATTAGTACAAGGCCTATATGTCTCTACAGTCCTGACTTCCTAGAGATAAGGAAAGATTTTCAGGTGCTTATGGATGTGGCTGCACACCTGGTTCCTTTCAGAAGCAGCTTTCTCTTGTATGTGTGTCAAACTTACCTGTCTGCTCAGGACCACTCGTACAGCAAACTATAGCTGAAAGGCTGTGTGAGAAGTTGTCTCACAACCGCTAGTGCCCCTTAACTGAAATGTGTTTCTTGAGTATAATTCAAGATGGGTTTAGCAAGTGCATTAGCATATCATCAGTCAAGTCAAATGTGACTACAAATTTAGTTTGTTAGCAGGCATGCTGTGAAGAATCCTATGACAGTGAGTGCAGTATCCTCTCCAAGTTGACATACTGAAGTGACTTAAATGCGGATGTCAAAAGCATTGTAGGCTTTTGTCAGGAGATGATTGTCTTTTGTAACTGGGACTGGAATAGAACAGACAGTAGAAGCTGGTCACAAAGATCCATCATGAATTGAGGTCCTTCCCAGCCAAGTCTTAATGCAGGACAGATCTTCCCCTACCCTTAAACAAGGATTAAATTCCCATCAGAAATGGGAAAATTCTTACTTAAATGAAGGAACTATCCCCATGCTGTTTTTTCCACAGGGAGAGAAATAACGTGTTTAAGCTCCCCAAAGTGTGGAACTAGCTATTCTATTCTAACTTGGTGTACGAGTTTTTCAAGGAGGTGCATAGCTGAGTGACAGAATTTACTGATGGCATTTATGTATACAGGATAGTGAAGTCAAAGTCTTATTGCAAGAAATTGCCGGAAGACTTTGTGACCAAATACCTGAAGGGGATGAAAAAGAAAAAAAGGCAGATAAAATTGAACTTAGCAAATTCACAATAATGTAGAAGGGACAAATGAATGTGGACTTCACATGTAAAATGATGGACTCTGAGCAGATCATTAATCTGTAGAGGATTAACACCAAACCTTTATTTTAAAATACCATGAATTATCCAGTTGAACAGAACTATTATCATCTGGGTCTGTGGTTAATTATCCTCTGAAGTTTCTTATATTTGCTTTCAGGATATGTCCACCTTCAGCTCCAGGTCATTAGAATCTTTTTTTTCCTTTTTTTGCCTCTGTTGCCAAATATTTCTTTCCCACATTGATAGCTACGTGAGCAGTGACCAAATAACTGCTTTGCCAGTCCCTTGCTGAGGAGAGGATGAGCCCTGTGCCCAGCAGCTGAGGGGTTCCCGCCTACCCCCACCATTGCTCGGGGTCGCTCGTGGACTCCCCCGCTGGCCCCGTCATACAGCCACGGGGAGCTGAGTCACCCAAGTAGGAGAAGAGCAAAGAGCCACCCGAGCAGGGGCAGAGAGGAAATGCAAGAAGAGGTGCAACTCTAAAGGGACTTTTCCCAGTGAAGAAACCTAAGCTGCAGCTTTTCCCTCAAACTCCGCTGTCCCCCTATGCCCATTCTCCGTTCTTTGCATGCTGCAAGCCCAGGGAGAAATGGGAAGAGATCACGGCATCCTTCTGTCTCCTCTGTCCGAAACTTTCCAGAAGGCCATCAATGGCCCAAACATAAGAAAACACATTCAGCACCAGCTTGTACCCTGTGCGATGGTCTTACAGGCACTTGTAAGCCCCCCAGCAGCTGTGGGCAAAGGGAGCTCCCCTCCTCCCAACCTCTGCATGAAACTTTCCTCAAAATACAGTTTCTGATTCATGGTGCTATCAGCCAGTTCTTCTGATTCACACAGTCCTTTCAGGGATNAAGAGAACACATTCAGCACCAGCTTGTACCCTGTGCGATGGTCTTACAGGCACTTGTAAGCCCCCCAGCAGCTGTGGGCAAAGGGAGCTCCCCTCCTCCCAACCTCTGCATGAAACTTTCCTCAAAATACAGTTTCTGATTCATGGTGCTATCAGCCAGTTCTTCTGATTCACACAGTCCTTTCAGGGATTCCTTCTGGGGCTTTTCCTCATCGTCCCCAGGGACACTTTTTTCTGAAGTTGCTGTTTTGTTCTGGTTTTCAGTTTGTTTACTGCGCAACAGTTCAGCTGTTTGCTGAAGTAGTTGCTTGTGACCAGGAAGGTAGCTTTAACAATGAAAAGTCTTGCAAAGACACGGAAAGATTTGTGAGGTTCTGAGAAACAGGATAAAACTGCTATTAACATCTGTACGTTTATTTGCTATTTCCTTTTGCAATTTGTCTAAGCTGGTAATAGCTGAACCCATGAACCTGATAGTTGTACATATGTGCTGGAATGAAGAGGAAACCACAAAGCAGAAATCTGGGCATGAATCACATATTTAATAACTATAACATTTCTGTAATGAGAATTTAATTATTTGACAGGTCTGATACAAATGCATTAATGAATAGGAAGAATAATTGTGGGACAGAGACCATTCTGAACTGGTGATATGTCATGTACCTCATGATAGGTGCAATCTTCTTCCAGTTTATGTGCAATCTGTAATATGAGGCACACATATTCCTTCCCTGTCTGAATCGTATCCTAAAAATCAGCCTGTAACAAGATTCAGATAGACTGATGCTAAATGATCCTTTTGGGTCAAAAACAAGTTTCCCAACAGTTTTCTGTGTGATATCTCAAAGTAAGGAGACATAAGGAAACGAAAAATAAGATTGCCTTGCAAGTCACAGAATCCTTATTTGAGCAAGGTTTTCTTTTTTATTTTGAGTCTTACATTTAATCGTTGCAAGAAGTGAGGATTGCAATCTAATGTCAGGTCTGTGCAGCATTACACTTTGAGGAGCTAAAGACCCAAATCCAGCTTGGCGTGCCATGTCCAGCTTAGAGCTCTTATCGGTGACCTTAAAAGGCCATCCTTGGTCAATCTTGGCCGTGAAGTAGCAGTGTCAAATAGTTAGTTATTACCAAATGAATACGATGAGGAATTTCAGTGCAAGCAAATCATGCAACAGGAATGAGCAGGTGAAGAGAAAATATACAATATAAAAGGTATAAGGAGTTTGTCTCACGATAATGGCTGTGAATTACTGATGTCTGTCCAAAAGACCATATAGCAGTGCTACAGAGTCACTTGCAAGCCAGCAGAGGCAGATAAAAATAAATGAGACTTAAAACAGAGAAAAGTAAAATATTATATTTAGGGAGAAAAAATAATTGGCAGAGATAGAAAAATGGAAATTGCAGTTTAGAAGAGCAGTAATGCAGAAAATCAAATCCAGAACTATAATAAATACATTAAAAAGGAGCTCACAATGAATTGTCATTGCCATGTAAATAAATGCCAATCTGTGCTGCAAATAAATGAAAAGGATCCCTTCTAAGACAAATGAGGTAATCATAATTCTGCTCAGTCCGTCTGTGACTGGAAGCTACTTAAAATGTAGCTTCATTTTATCTCTCTCTATTAGACCCTGGAGTGTAGCATATAAACTAATGGCACTGTTTTTTTAAAAAAAGACAGACTAGTGTCATATATATGTATATATTTATCCATATATATATACTCAGTAATATGGCAGGGGAAAAAAAAGGCATTAGTAAGCACTTCTTGTTGTAAGCACTTCTTTGGCAACATTCACAGATGACTTTGTGACAACCTGATTTTGAGGGACACTGATATTCCTTGCTGCAAAAGTTCAAATAGAACCACTGTGCTAAATTCTTGTTTGACAAAGAAACCTGTAGCAGTCAAGGAACGAGTGATGTTTAGGATTTCTGTCTAATAGTTCTGTTTCAGTGTCCTGATAAACTGAGTGGAATCAGTCAAAGATACAATTAGCAGAATATATGGCTATTCAGTTTCCCAGGTATGAGAAGCCAAATAGATATTCACAGTAAGCTCCTGAGATTTCATGCCTTCCATGTGCTAAGATGGGACTGACAAGCTTAGTAATCGTGGTGAGCAATCCTGCCAAAAAAAATTTTGGAGTGAGATTCCAAAAAAAGTATCCTGAAACTTGTACATCACAAGATTATTAGATCTTGGACAGGGATCTGTGTGAGTGCAGAGGTTTGCAGATGAGGACACAAGGTCTCTTCCTTCTGCTTTTTCTACACTAGCCAGTCTGATCGCAAAAAGTGTTTGGGATCTTTTCCCAGGGAATTGCTTTCCAGGGAAGGTCCTTCTTGCCCTGAGTAATAGGGCTGTCACCCCCAGTATTACCCCTTTCTGGGGTCTTGTATGCACAGCTGTTCCTTGCTGGTGCTTTACTTGAATGAAAGAGAAACACTGTCACAAGGGGAAGGAGAAAGGAAGAGTGCAAATTCTACTTTCCCTCACCTTTGTAAGTAAAGACCTCATGGAGGCACCAGCACCTCAAGGGATGGGCATGGGGAGGAGAGAGGGAGAAAGGAGAGGTGCAGTGCACAGTGAAGCTTTGTCAGGTGGTATGTCACAAGCATCGGAATAGCAATACTACCAGTAGTACCAGGTACGTGAATCCCCATTATTATTTTATGTGTTTATCAGTGGGGAGGGCCATTCAAGAATCTATACTAAAAAAGCCATAAATTTACTTATATAACATATAAAAGCTTTGACAATATATATTGACACACATATCTAGACTCAACATCCTCCACTAGAACCTGAGGGATGTAAACCCATTACAGCCCAAGTTTAATTCACCGGGCTTCTGGATACTTTTCTTCTGTAGTCTGAAGTGTTTGCACACTGATTCATCTCACGCCACCCAGGATTCTCCACCCTCAGGTTAGGCCATATGCTATCTGCAACTGTCGCAGCGGTGCTTTCTCCCCTCTGAAAGGAATGAGAGTGGAATCCCATCCAAAGAGCTTTCCAAAAGCAAAATCTGGGTAGCTACACCAAACACTCTGAAACTGGAGTGTTTTAGAGAAAGGCATCTTAATAAAAGGAAGCAGACTGTAAAAATGCCCGTAGGTAACTACATGCCTATACCCCATCCACTGAACTTACTATTAAAAACGTAATTTCTAGGTTTTGGTTGATCCAGTCAGTATCTGTAGATAAAAACACTTTGCATGGAGAGCAAATGAAACCTGTAGCTTAGCAAAGAGGGACGCGATATATAAGAAACTGGCATTTTCTCCATTGCTGTTGATATATAGGTATTTCTGGATGATTTATCTGGATCTTATCATATTGCTCTCCTGCTTGTTCCACCAAAAAATCTATTAAATAAAAGTAAACCAGACATGCAATAAATATTCTTCTAACTGCAACATGACTATACAGTCTGTCTCCATAAGAGAGTGAAGCGTTAATGCAGTGTTGATGCAGCTATTTGATAGCCATCTCATGACCGTTACTTCTAAGGTCACTTAATTTTCCAGAAGGCATTTATGATTTTCTATTACTATTTACTATATGAAATCACAGATTTCCCCCTCTTAGTTATGACATAAAGTTTGAGCTTCTGGGGTTTTTTTTTTTTGCCATTGACTGAGCTTGCTTCTCCTTGCATTG
Source organism: Steatornis caripensis (assembly GCA_013398225.1). Lineage (NCBI taxonomy): Eukaryota > Metazoa > Chordata > Aves > Caprimulgiformes > Steatornithidae > Steatornis > Steatornis caripensis. The sequence goes on from VZSC01014391.1 coordinate 83,772, forward strand.
TTTTTCTAACATGGTAGGATTGCAGTGACACGCCAAAGAAGCATAGGAGCACAAAAAAGTCTTCGTCAAGTGAGGGTTTTTGCACTGCAGATGCACTCTCTCTCATTCTGTTTATCTTTTCTTCTCTGCCTGCACTGTGCATCCGTCTGAACACAAAGGATTGCCTCTCACCTTCTTTGCAAACATTTCCAGCAGTGTCTTGCAACACATAGGTAGGCAAAAGCTCAATAATCTTGCCATCAAGATATCAAAGAGGCAGGTGAATTCAGCTCAATGGTTTCAAAAGAGAGGTGCAGGCAAGGAGTTAACCAAGATGCAGAGGTCTGACTCCCAAGTGGACATAAGCACTTTTGTTCAAGGTCTCAGTCAAGTGCTTGAGCTCCAGAAAGAGCAGGAGTTCAAATACATCTCAGCCATTCGGTGTGAGGATATTTCAAACTGTCTTTTTGAGATAGATGCCTACTCCAGGCTTGGTGGGGAATCTCTGTTCATCTTGCTTTAGGCTCCAATTTTTATCCAGAGTGCCAACCACTCTGAAGTGAGGTAATGCAGCATGTAACTCCGAAGTTAAATCGCCTGGGAACATCCAGGCTGATAAAAATAACTATTGTCATCACCATTATCAGTGGATCTTGGCTACTTCATTTTTAGAGATCTTACTTCCAAAACATCCTTTTAGATGCACGGGTTGTTTCTTTTCGTGCATGTGTTAATGCTTGCTGTAGTTTTGACATCAGGGATGGGCTCATTGCAGATGTCTACAGGACAACCTTTTCTAAGCTAGTCACCCTCAGGTCTCTTTATAGTCAGTGGTATGAAAAAGGCCCTGCTGGGACATGATTTATCTGCCTTATTCTGCATGGCTACTTTGGAAGGAAATGAACAGCAATCCAGAAACACCCTTTTCTCTCCATTGCCCATAATAGGAGCCTAGATGCCCAGCTTAGGTGGAGATGCATCCATTAGGTCAGATGAATCTCACTTCACAGCATGTTCCTGGTTACTTTGTACAGAGATGAGCACAGCTCCGTGACTGATACTTTATAAATTTAGACTCAGGAAACAAAAAATCGACAATTGTTTTTCCTAAAAGCACATGCACTTAAGGTTTGCTCACTTGTCTCCAAATGACTGAGTTATGCCACTTTGTATAGGTGATGACATTTTCAGTGGCAGGAGAAGATCCTTGTCAGATGAGAAATTGATATGTTGCTAATCTGTACCAACTCAAGACTTGTGATTGTGTGAACTTACCCTTTGTTAAAAAGAACTTGCAGAACTGTTATAACAATGCCATATGTTAACTACTAAAATTAGGACTTGCATTTTATTTCTGTTTTCATCCTCTATTTTCTGTCCTCCTTAGAACAGCATATCCAATGTTTATTCCTTCTTAGAGTGTATTGGATTTATTATTTTATCAGAGGCTGATTTTTAACCTGTTTGTTTCGGGGTTTTTTTTTGTTCTGAAATGGTAATTTTTATGATGACCATAGTTGAATTGACATGAGAAAACCCTACTCTGTATGTGTAGGTTCCAGAAAGCTAAAACATTATATCTGGCCTGAATAATTTTATGAATGAAAAATACACCTGTCATCTTCAGAACGGAGAGTTCTTTCCAAGAGAATGTCAATATGTGGAAAAGGAAGATGTGTGTAGGTTTCAGGAGGAAGCTTTTTAATGTGCTCAGGCAAAATATGCAACTTCTGTGTCAAACTTCCGGCATAGTGGTTAGGCATTCTCTTCTTCCAAACTGGAGTGTCTACCTGTAATTTCTTTAACGTATAGATGAATCCAAGTTCATGAGCAGTAGTGTATGTACCCAGTGAAGCTTTACTATTAGAGGACAAACTGTCTTTGTCTCAGCTGCTGACTGCTCAACTGCTCACTGCCCAGATTTATTACTTTGGCAACAATATATGTGCTGAAGAGTTATCCAAGCATTGTATATGCGGTCATAGTTCCCATTTTCCCTTCCTTGATTTCATTTACAAGAACCACTTGAAAAAACTTAGCTTAGCTGGAGAATGGTGAATTTTTCTGTCTTTTGATGTGATGTATGGGCCTGGTCTACTCCTGAAAGTTTCCACAACAAGCACTGGCGATGCCACAAATACCATTTTGTATTTAGCCCTTCAGATCTCGGAATCTATTTTGTCCTCCCTCCAAACTTTCATACCAGTGAGACGCAGTCCATGAGCCATGGTTCTGTTATCTGTAGCTTGACTGCCTCCCAAGCCAGGTGTACAGCATGGAGGGAGAGAGTGCTTCATAAAGAGTATATGGACCTTTATGACCTACAGAAGTTTTAAGAATCATACAGCTCTCTCCACTCATTCCGTTAGATTGATTTGCAGTGTTCTTTGATTAAAGAATTAATGTAAGTGGGGAAAACACAATAGGAAGACAGTTTTCCTATATCGTTGAGGTGTTTTCTGATAAGGTGGAAGCCATCTTAGATACTCTGAAAAGCTTCAAATTAATTAGGGTGTACATACTTTTGAAGTTGTATTTTTTCCTAATAATTTTGCTACCTTTGTCATATATCTGAATTAATACACACACTTTTTTCTGTTACATAGTGAAGTTATATTTCTGAAGTGCTACTGAATGTGGTACTCCATCTTTTAGCTTACAAAGCAAATTTCAAATCCAAAGAGAATTTGTCATCCTGTTCACAAGCTGTCTGATTTGAAATAGGCTGTTACCTGGGCTTCCAACTGCAGTTTAATACTTTTTCTTTAGAGTTCAGAATTTGGAGTTAAACTATGAGTTGCATAGGCTGGAAGTTCTTTGGGATTTCACAAAGAGTTAGTTAATGTTATGATATGTTACGTTATGTTATGATGTTATGTTATATCACCAGTCGCATGGAAATGTGGATAACATCCTTCTGCAAATGCAATCTCTAGGTATTTTTGATCCATGAGAATGAATTGAAAATGGACAACAACATTTTATCCTAGAAGCTGATACATTAACATCGTATGCCAAAATCTGTGTTCTTACATAACTGANTGGATAACATACTTCTGCAAATGCAATCTCTAGGTATTTTTGATCCATGAGAATGAATTGAAAATGGACAACAACATTTTATCCTAGAAGCTGATACATTAACATCGTATGCCAAAATCTGTGTTCTTACATAACTGAAGTAGGTGAATTCATGGGAATCAATACAGTTTCTTGAGATGCATATAGTTATGCAAGTAACAATTAAATTACATCTTGTAATCTTTTAAATTCTTTTTTTCATTATTCTAGTCAGCTTGCATAATAAGAGGAAAGTGCTGGCTTTATCCTAGCAGGTGAAATTCTGAAGTGGAACAGGAGTGGGATACTTTGGCTAGGAATCACCTGAGGTAGGTATCTATCTCCATCTGAGCTGGTCACTCTAAGCCCCCATATCAGACAGGGAGGAGAGCCTGTAATGCTCAAGGTGAACCTTTAAACTCAGATGTATGTCTCTGTATATGCTCTGAGGATTTCTGCCTCTAAGTGTGCTGATTTCTCTCCATTGTGTATCAGAGGATCTCAGATGTATATGTTTATGATGGTTATATGTAGATAAGTGTGATGAAACCTACAGTACGCTGGTGACAGATAGGTCAAACATCAGTGAGTTATAACTCTGATGATAGACTGTTTTCATGTTCAGTTCTCCTCTGGGAAGACATATCCTTGCCCACCAATTTTATATAATATTGCTTTTGAAAACTCTGTGTATGCTAACCTCATTGCTACAAAATCTATTTGTCTTTGCCATACTTATTTACTTAGATTTTAGTAAGTTTTTAATTTTTCCTGACATATGTGTCTAAGTAATAAACTTCTAAGTATTATGAGCAATGTCCCTGAAACAAGCTGCTGTGATTAAGTAGCAACTAATACTCCACCATATTCTGCACCCTTGTCTTTGCTGACTTGCTGTGTGAGTAATAACCTGCTGAGCATTAGAAAAATCTGTGACTGTTAAGACAGAAATATGGATTCCCTCTTAGCATCTTGAGCAATACCATTCTGTGAATATGGAGGAGGACAGAAATTTGATTTATTTTAATTTGGACTGTTTTATATTGTTGTTGCATATTTAGGTTTTCTCTTGTCTTTTTGGACTGAAAGAGAAAATTCACAGCTCAACCAAAGATGAAATGTTAATTCTTTTCTCCCTTCATTTCTTTTCTCTACTTCATTTCTCCATTCTCCTGGCCTTATGTAAACTTCCATTCAAAAAATATTGCTATCGACCTTTTGGACTTCTCCTATTTAGGAAAAAGGAAATTGCAGGTCAGTGTCATAGTGGTTTGAGAATATATTATTTCCCAAAGTCTTATCCTGGCCTATGAGCTTGCAAACAGTCATAGGCTACATTTAGAGAGCCAAGCCTTCACATTTGGGTAGCAGCTCATTTCCAGAGCCGGCACCACTGCTGCCTGTCTCATTGCAGTGTGCTCAGCAAACCTGCAGCCATAAGTAAGATTTTTCCCTCATGGATGAATGTCAAATAAGGTGGCAAATAATCTCTATCTGGCCATATAACTGTCTCATTGTTTTAAACTTTTAATCCGTGGCCTATCTGCCTCCTAAAATATTCACCTGAGTCATAAGAGAGATGTTTAGATCGTTGTGGATCTGCATGACTGCAGCTAAGCTGAGAGGATTTCGCTTTGTGCTCCAGGAAACCTTGCCCATTCTCTACCACATGGAAGTACTTCACAGAACTAGAGGATGTCTGAGGTTGGAGGAACATGGATCTGGAGATCATTTAGTCCCACCCCTGCCCAAGCAGCGTCATCTAGAGCAGATGGGATAGTTGTTCCCTAGTTCCTGTCCCAGAAGGGGCCATCTTTGCTTAGTGCATTGTTAAATTGCAGGGCAATAAGGACAGAAAGAAATAAACATATAAAGGCCAAATGGAAATTAGGTAAATACATAGAGTCTCAAGTTTAAGAAACAGCACAATTAACCACTGTGAGAAAACACTGAGAGAGGTAGCAGCATCTTCATCTTTTGAAGTCTTCACATCAAGGCTTGCCGATACTTCTATTTAGCTAAATACAAGCTATTAATCTCAGAACAGAGGGAAATAGTTCAAGTGTAGTGCTTGTGTTATTCATAAGTCAGGCTAGGTGATCTAATGATGCCTAGTGGCTTTGACTGTAACTGACACTGAGTTCTTGCTGATTTGGAGCCTTTAATACTATCCAGATTTCCATAAGCTACAAAGAGCATCACCCACAGCATCTCTTATTCTTCCTTGCTTTATGGAGGGGAAAAATAAAAAAAAAGAAAAGAAAAAATGATGTTCTTCATGTCTCTGAAAGAAAAAAGCATTCTATGGGGCAAAGGAAACGGTGAGTAAGAATACCCATACGTTGCTAAGTACTCCCTTGATTCACAGCAAAAACCCTGATTCTATATCCACTGGAAACTCTGACATAAGATAAAAGGGACACTTCCCGCATTTTCATCATGCGTGTATAGCTTAAGATGTGTTACAAGAAGAAAGAGTAGTAATGGCATTATTAGGGGAAAAATCAGAAAAAACTATGGTAATTTTTATTATATTTCATAATAGCCTCTAGAGCTTTAAAATTCGTACCTCCTGTTGCTTGTGAGACATACAACCTATCCTATCCTGACATTCCATCAAATATGTAAAAATTCACTAATGCAAATCATCTTTTGCCAACTGCAGTATGATTGACAGCCTGCTGATTTCACATCCACAAAAAATACCAAGTTTTTATTTAGTTAGAACAATAATTACAATAGTGGAAGTTATTTTCCTTCATTTTACTGTAGTGGAGTTGGACCTGAAATATTTAGTAGAGTTTGCTAACTGCGGCCCTTGAATGAATAGTGTTTATTGTCATCATTTGAATGAGCGAGCAGTATTTGTATCAGATTTATCATTTAATGCTGCAATACATAAGTATATCTCCAGTCAGGTTCATAACTCTACAAATGGAAATGCTAATAAAGGTGCTTGAAAAGCAGTAACAGAAAGATAGATATTCTCCTGTTGCAAATAATTGTTAATATTCACCAGAAATGCTCTGTTCCAAGGTGGTTTCTAGTCTAAATTCTACTTTCCTGGAACATGCATGAGGAGCATTTGCTGAAATTCACCATCTAAGCATGTAATATTGAAGTGGCACAAAATATTAATAAACAACATGTGGTCAGATGCTGAAATTTTCACAACATCATTAACTTCAGTGAGAACAGTCTAAGCTTGTAGCAGTCTAATCTTTTGCCAGAGGCTGAAGAACACAATCAAGCTTCCAGGAAAGTTTCTCTTGACATTTAAGAACAAATAATAGGTATACTGTGAAGCACAGTTTGAATTATATGGGAAATTAATTTATTCCAAAAAGAGTTTGAACAGAAAACTCCTAAAAATGTGATCTTAATGGCAGGAGCCTTCAGAGGTATTAATGAGTTAATTAATTAACTGTTTAGAATACTGCATGTATACTGTGACTGTGAATATGAGTCAACAGAAGATCAAGGGCTCAATAAAACCAATGGTAATGAGAGAGTTGTATTTTTTTTTCTATTCCTTATTATTATTGTCGCTCTCATGATTATTTACAAAAGATTTTCCAATGAGGACCTGGCATGAAAAAGCTGAACGTGAAAAGCTCTTCCCAGAGCAGGGTTTTCCTTGTCTGAGGGCACAGAGCACTGAGGTTTCCAGAGGCAGCAGGGTCCTGTCCGCAGCCTAGCAGGTGGTGTGCTGGGGTTGGGGACCAAGCAAGCCCTGGCTAGTGCCACTGAAGTTTATGCAATTCTTGTCAGTCTCATTACTACTCAGCACTGAACCCAATGGAAAGGAAGTCTGTTCCACAATTGTTACTGAAGTTTGCGCTGCTGTCTTGTGGAGGCACCCACAAAATAAATAGAGCAGGAACTTAAAGTGAGATTTATTCTAAGCAAAATTACTTAGCACTCCAACAAATAATAGTAAATAATAAATAGCAAATAGTAAATAATAGTCAATAGTAAATAATATTAGGCGGGACTAATACTATGCAGTCAACTTCAGAATTCCTAAGTTTTTGTGAACAATCTTTTAGAATGATGAACCAAAATGCGTAATCATTTACCAATAAGATGAGGGCTCTCAGTCTCGGGGAAGTTACCTTGAGCAACGTCCCAACCCAAGGGGAGAGTCCCCCACTGCAGACCCACCCTGCACTCTGGTGGGACTCTGTTTATACCCTGGTTGAGTCTGACCTGTGGCCAGTCCTGCTTGGGTGGGGGCCCCATCCTCCAGGGACTGTAAGCCTGACAACAGCCACTGTAAGCATGTGAAAAAGCAAGGTAAGTGAGTGAAAAAAAATAATCAGGTTTCAACAGTTGGAAAACTCCTAGCTCAGGTCAGGGGGATTGCACCTGCCACACAATCTACCCTGTGACCACAGTCATGACTCGGCTGGTTTCCTTGTAGTGGTGGTACAGTCACCTCTTGCATCCAAAGTTTAAAGGGAGCACAGTCCCAGTGAGCTGTAGTGCTCACTGTGAATCATCATTCCTCAATTATTCTACCATCCAGTACACAAACAGATTTTAAGGGAGTATACTCTACCATTAACACAGATTTCACTACCACTAATTACTATCAGCCTATTACAATACAAATTACAATAATCATAATTACAATCATCATTAAAGCTTAGAGGAGGCTGGACAGCCATCTTGACAAGGAAAATCCAAACATATCAAAAACTTTCCCCAACCAATTAGACCGCAGTACAGCAGCAATTGCCTCTGAGTCTTTTGCCACTTTCTTCATTATGTTGATCTGATCCTAAGACAGAATTGACACATTCGAGATGTGGATGCGGTACTCATCTATTGACAGGTTTGAGACTCCACATACACCTTTCTCCTTTAGTAACACCAAATCCAATACAGCATCAGTGTTCCACTGAGCAGTATATTTGGCAGTTCCCTATGGAACCTTAGAGCACAGTATAGCGCTGTTCCAATCCCCATACCGTGATGTCATCAGTGGGTAGGAAAAGTAGTTGTTCATCATTCAAATGAATCCTACTATCATTTTTGCTACCACATTGTTGTCCAGGTCCTGTTTGTCACCATTGCCAGTAGGAGCACCAAGATGGTCCATTTTTCCATTGCTCTGTGAGAAAACGTAGAGCTGACCTTGGTTTTGAAACCAGGCTTCAGGGTTAGAAGTCAGAGATTATCCACCGATCTCTAATACAGTGAGGTTTTCTGCTCCCATCCAGGGTTTCCTCTGAGTTTTGCCGGGGTCATGAGTACAATGCCAGCAGAGGGTAGCTTCACCATTACAGGTTGGCCCACATATGTCCGTTGTGGGAACTGGTCCCTTTTATCATCTTGTATAGGGTCAATGTCTGCTAATTGTCCTGTAGGACAAAATGCTTTAATTTGGGGGTTTCCATAACTTCCTCAGCAGCTGTTAACAATAAGGACCACCCATGGTAACCATATGTCCCAGTTGTGGTACAAGACATCAGCATGTCTTGGTTCGTTCAACTACGCCATTAGCCTGAGGATAATACGGTGTATGGAACATCCATTTGATGTCTTCCTCTTGAGCCCAGTCTTGCACCATTATGGCCATAAAATGTGACCCGTTAGCACTTTGAATATATTCAGGAGTGGGTAAAATACTAAACCACTTAGCGCTTGAACTGTCTGACCTTCAGTAGCAGTGCTAAGAGTTGTAGCCATAGTCAGTCCTGACATCACCTCTACTCCTACCAAAATATACCTCTTTCCATCGGATGGCTTTAAAGAACAGATTTAGTCAATTTGCCAGGTGCTCCTTGTCTTGTTTGATATGCGGGGCTGGGGCTTGATTTGAGTGGTTGGCCTTAATCCTTATCCAGCATCGTGGATGAGCTGTAAGAAGTGCTTCACGTATTTTCATAGACACTGGCCATCCCCAAGATCGACAACCGTAACATAGGTCTGTTTTCCCTGAGTGGCCTCATTTAATGTGCAACCACTCACCCAACTGTTCCCAGTCTTCCTCTTTACAATCTACAGCCTTCATTTGGCTAGGTGATCTACCTGTTGATTCCATTTTTCAGTGAGGGTTCCATTTCTTGCACGGCCTTTTACCCATCCCACCTTTAGGTGTCATGATCTGCCTGTTTCTAGCAATCACTACCAGTCTCCAGCTCTCCAGAGTTTTGTATGACCTATTTCCCACTGACTGGATTCCCACTGACATATTCACTCTGTGGCACCCTTATAGGTTGCATAGGAATCAAAGTAAATTATGGTGGTGCCGTTCTCTGCTGCCAGCAGGAGGGTGTGCAATTCTCCCACCTGTGTGCTACCTTCCCCCTCCTCTGTAATCATTTTCCAGGTACTGATTTCCAATGTTGCTGCTTTATATTGCCACCTGGATCCCACAGGAAAGGCAGATGCACCTGTCAACCACACTCCTTGTGTATCTGAGCCTGTGGTCAGTTTGGGCACCTCTTTGATCAAGGAAGGTCTATAGGGTTAGCCTAACAAAACCAGATCTGGATTCACAGATTGTTGGAACTTAGAGACCTTAATCGAGCCATCTTTCAATTGCAGTAACTGACTAACTTTTTCTAGGTAGGCACACCACTTCTGTACTGTGGCCCTTTGGGCTCCCCCCTCAGGAGGGGGTGATCCCTTGAGGATTGAATTTAGCCGCAGGAAAAGGCCTTGCACTGTAATATCTTGCAAAGTATGTAACCTCTCTGCTTCGTTAACTGCCCTAGGAAGTGAGAGGAGTCCCTTCTCCCACTCTGAGTACCTATGTGCATGTTCTCAACCCCCCATTCTACCCTCAATGGGTCTTGTGGGTGTAGTGGGCCTAGCCTCTGATAAGTCTTGAGTTCATCCTTTAGGACATTAAGAGCCTCTGTATGTTGTGGAGTCCAATCCCATGCCCTGTTTTTCCTGAGAAGGTCATACAAAGGGCAAGCTATCACTGAGAACCCATGTATATACTTCCTCCAGTAACCAAATTTACCTAGCAGCTGCTGTAATTCTGTCTTATTGTCCAGGGTTTGCCCCTTCTCAATAGCTGACAGTATATCATCAGGTGCCACAACTACATCAGCTGTTCACCAAGCTCCTACGAATTTAAAATTTTATCCAGGAATTGACATTTGGAAGGCAGAATGTCTAGTCCATTCTTAATTAGCAGATTCCAGATGGCCTCAGCCACTCGCCCTACTTGTTCTTTGCTATCTCCACCAACTAGAATATCATCTATGTCTTGGTATGTGTGGATGCCTAATGGCACTTTTACAGTATCAAGAACTTTAGCTAAGGCATTGTGGGCAATGGTAGGGGAGTGTTTATATCCCTGAGACAGTTGATTAAAGATGTATTGCACTCCTTCCCAAGAGAAGGTAAACTGGGCAGAACTTAGGGGAATCATAAAAAACACATCCTTAATATCTAAAGAGGCCATCCACGGGTGGGCAGCTGCCTGGATTGCTGTCATCACTGATGTTATGCTCGGGACAGCAGCAGTTAAGGGTAGAGTTTTACTATTCAGTTTTCTATAATTGATTGTTAAACACCATCACCCATTTGGCTCGAGAACCACCCAGACTGGGCAGTTATAGGGACAATGAGAGCAGCTTATTATCTGTCTTTTTTTCGAGATGACTTCTGTAGTGCCCCATTTTGCTGCGCTTGGCAGGAGATACTGAAAACACAAGTTACTCTCGATGGTGATAGTGTGGGAGCAAGCTGCAAGGTTCTAATGTGAGTGACTTCCACCCCGCGGCTTTCAGAATTCCACACGCTGACATTGGACAGGCGCCATCACTTACCCACTGAAAAACCGAACCCTGCTATGTTCCCCTTATAAGGGCACAGGGCAACCTCCAGTGTCTTCATCCACTTTTCCCCAAGCAGCTGAAACTGGATTTGGGCTAATGGATAGCTGTCTGCTGCACCCATTACCCCTATTATGTCAATGGCTTTTCTCAATGGTTCGATTCCCAGTTCATCTGTCTGCTGTTTGTTTAAAACACTGATATGGGCTCCTGTCTCAATTAAGAACTATAAACATATTCACTTCAGACCCACAGGGATATGTATGTAAGCTTCCTTTTCAGCAGACCATTGGCAAGAATTCACCATGTGGAGTAGGTGACCTGAACCCCAAACTGCAACTTTTAGGTTTTTAACCCTTTCGGTTCTTCTCTTGAGGGTGTGAAAGGGTTAATTGTGCTATCATGCGGAGGGCTGGTTGCTGTGTTTCTCCCAGACCCCTAGTTTTCCTTCCACCAGTTTCCAGATATTGTTAGTGGGTAGTTTGTGCAGCACTGCCTGGGGTACTCCCAACCCTAACACCTTTCGCCAGAGGTTGTTTCTTCCTGGATCACAGGTTTGATTGGGAGGATTCAGACTCCTGGAAGGGGGTGCCAGTCAGGGTGAGGTTTGAGCCTTGCCTGTCATTCCTTCCTATTCCCATCGTCACCACCACCCGGCTCAGCCCATCCCATCTTGCGCCCGTGAGTGACTCTGCTGCGTATGTCTCTGCCCAAGTCAGCATGTGCAAAGGTGGATTCTGAGAGTTTTGCCAATTGCGTTCTATGGCTCTCTGAATCCTTTCTCTGAGAAACTGTACATGGATTTTTAAAGTGTCTGGTAGCCCTCTAATGAGCAGTCTAAGGTGGCTGGGGTCCACCAGCACAGTGGTTGGTACCCTGTGCTGCCTTGTCTCATGCATCACCTGGACACATGCAGTCTTTTGTACACCTTCCACTAACACCGACTGTCCTTTTACCTGGATAGTAACTCGCTTCCCTTGCTCTTTGGGGTACACGCTTCCAGCTCAGCAAGCCACTTGGGACGTGATCAACTGGTCATCTGCTGGACCATTACTCAGAAACACTCTGCAGCCCCAGAACCCCCCTGCCTTGTCATCACTTAACAGTATCCAATCCCCCCTGTTAAAGAGACTCTCCACAAATATTTTGTTTTGGTTTCACTGCCTTGCACGAAAACCTGCCTTGGAGTTCACTGAACCTGGGCCCCGGCCAAGGGGTGGTACAGATGGTGGTTCAGGAGTTCCCACCACGTGGTCCTGTATGCCTCTCTGTTTTAATATGAAGTCACACTTTTTCCCTCCAATGTCTCCATTTCCTCAGAACTATTTTCATCACGGTTTTGCCAAACATCCCCACCCCGATTTTAGGGGTCTGTGTCCACAATTAACTTTTGAATTTGGACAATACTGGGGGACTTTTTTTTGCTTGTGCTAGCATGATTTCAGGTTTTATGTTCCAACAGACACATCTGCTCTCTTTCTCTTTTCAGTTATCTCTTCAAACAATCTGCTTCTAATTCTAACATTCTGGAATGGTCTTGCACCTGAATTACACAGGCAGCTAGGATGGCACGCATGCTTCCTTTACTGTCATCCTTAAAACTTCTGCAGTTTTGTACCAGCCTTTCTGTGACTGCTTCCAGGTCGGACCACTTCTCCTTCGCCCATTGTATGTCTGGGGAGAAGGGGCACAGCTGTGTTTCCATAATAGTTCCTCTATCAACATCCTGCTGACTGTGCTAATTAATGTCATACAGGCACTCAGAAAATAGGCAGGACAGGCACTCAAAATGAGATTTATTCTAAGCAAAATTACTTAGCACTCTGACAAACAACAGTAAACCACAAGTTCCGTTGCCAGGTGGGATTAATACTATGCTGTCAATTTAAGAATTCCGAAGTTTTCATGAACAATCATCTAGAATGGTGACCCAAAATGCATAATCACTCACCTGTGAGATGAGGGCTCTCAATCCAAGGAAAGTTCCCTTGGGCATTGTCCTGACCCAAGGGGAGAGTCTCCCACTGCAGACCTGCTGTTCTGAGGAGGACCGACTCAAATCGGCTCTCCGGCGGGTCTCTGTGTATACCTTAGTTGAGTCTGACCTGTGGTCAGCCCTGACAGGCTGGTGGCCCCATCCTCCAGGGACTGTGGGCCTGTCAAATGCCACTGTAAGTGTGCGAAAAAGCAAGGTAAACTGTGAAAAATCAAAGTAATCAAATTTTAACAGTCAGAAAGCCCCCAGCTGAGGTCAGGGCGGGTGCACCTGCCACAAGCTGCTGAAGTCCCCAGCTCGGTAACAATTGGATGTTAACATTGAGCACAAACTTCTGAAAAGAACAAGTGTTTCCTGCAGGTAAATTTGACTTGAAAGCATCAGCAAATTCAGAGCATTCAAAATAACCCAAGAGTGATGGGTTTTTTTGCCCCAGAATTTTTCACCTCACTTTGTTCTTGACCAAGCCACTGAAGTTGTCAGTCAGATGAAGCTTGAGGCAGTTTTACTTCCTAGCTCATTAGTAATGGAAATGAATGTCTTTTTGGGAAAGATCATCAGTCTGAAACGTTGATTACAATATTTATCCTTTCACCAACTAAACAGATGCTGTAAGCCACATATAAATGTCCCTTCATTGTTTAATATAAATCAATCATACAGGTGTTTATAAAGAAGGTACCTGTTCTTTAACTTTTAATAGTCTTAGAAGGTGCAAACATTCCTGTCAATGAGCAAAAGTAGTTCATTATGAATATCTGCAGCATGAGTGACCTAATCTTAAATGGGTAATGAAGGAATTCTCTGTTTCCCAAAGATGAATATGACAGGAATGTATGTTGTCTTTCGCAGCTGGAAATACCATAGAGGGATGCACAGGAATTCTGATGCAGCTCAGTCTGGAGGATTTTTTCATGTTCCGTTTAAGACATTGTACATAACCTCAAATAGTATTTTAGCACCTTCTGAGACTAAAGAATCAGATTTTTTCATGTTCTGTTTAAGACATTGTACATAAACTCAAATAGTATTTTAGCACCTTCTGAGACTAAAGAATCAGATTTTTTCATGTTCTGTTTAAGACATTGTACATAAACTCAAATAGTATTTTAGCACCTTCTGAGACTAAAGAATCAGATTTTTTCATGTTCTGTTTAAGACATTGTACATAAACTCAAATAGTATTTTAGCACCTTCTGAGACTAAAGAATCAGATTTTTTCATGTTCTGTTTAAGACATTGTACATAAACTCAAATAGTATTTTAGCACCTTCTGAGACTAAAGAATCAGATTTTTTCATGTTCTGTTTAAGACATTGTACATAAACTCAAATAGTATTTTAGCACCTTCTGAGACTAAAGAATCAGATTTTTTCATGTTCTGTTTAAGACATTGTACATAAACTCAAATAGTATTTTAGCACCTTCTGAGACTAAAGAATCAGATTTTTTCATGTTCTGTTTAAGACATTGTACATAAACTCAAATAGTATTTTAGCACCTTCTGAGACTAAAGAATCAGATTTTTTCATGTTCTGTTTAAGACATTGTACATAAACTCAAATAGTATTTTAGCACCTTCTGAGACTAAAGAATCAGAGACAAAAGTCACTTTCCATGATACAACATTACTAATGGGGAAATAGGGGGGAAAATTCCTATCAACACAGAATATATCTTTTTTTCTAATTAAGAAATCTACCTAAATCAGGGCTTGCAGTCTATATCTCTCTCCCATCTTAAAATTTCAACTTCCTTTGTGTCTTTATAGCCTTTGTATGCTTCTGGTATGGCTTAAAGAAGCAGTATGTGGTCCCTGTCCTTCCTCCAGTGTGAATGCTCTGTGCCAAAAAAGTTTATTTGGCAGCAAACCACAGATCCAAAGAGACGCACTTGCCCTGTGAAATGCCCAGTGGTGCTCAATTGCCTTCAGTGACCTGCCTTCCTTGTAATAGGGCTGCTTTATGCAGGTGCCTAAGGTATGGGATTCACAGCACCCTATGGTGCTAGTGAACATCTGCATTATCTAGAAAGACTTAATTCAAAGCATGATATTCCCTACAGTTAATCATAGAAACTTTATGAGAAAAAGTGCAGACTGAGTGGCCAATTGTCATGACTGGCATATTTTAAGGATGCTGCAACATTTGAATGATTCTTGAAGTAGAATAGAATGATTTTTCTATTTTGACACTGTCGCTTGAAGCCGGTAGAAATATTTGAGTGATGTCACATCGATATGAGATCTGCCTGCCACCCCCTCTTCTTGCCAACAGTAGAAATATTGGATTTTCTTTGTTTCCTCTTAGCAAAAGACAATTGAAACATTTGTAAAATTATGTAATATTTTTCAATTTAGAGGATAGACTGCATGAAGTACGACAGATGGTTTGTAGTTCTTAACATGGCCCAGATGATCCTCAATAGCCCATTGATATTTTCATTGCCTTTAAATTCATGTTATGACTTCCCTTTCTATGTTTCTTGGCTAAATGATCAAGGTCAGCCGCTTTTCAGCCCCAAAGGCTCAAAGCAATGTTTTTGCTACTGTGCAGTTAATGTTTGGTGTTTTTCAGTTCGTTGATTTTGGTTTTGGGGGTTAGTTGCACTATTAACACTCCCCTCATCACAGCAGACTAGACATGCTAAGTAAGTCTATGCACAAAATCCTCTTCTGTCTAGGAGATAGAAAAAAAGTGCAGACATCCTTTCTGTTGTCTTCTGTCCAGATTAAATTTCTCCTAGCAGATATCGGTTGCCAGAAATTGTGGCCCAGATTGAGAAATCTTTGTGAAGTCTTGCTTTCTGAAAGCTGACGCACAGCACTTCTCAGGATCTGGACTGTCAGAGTATTCCTTTAAGAAATCTCATATTTTGAAACTGAAATTGACAAGTTCCTTGGATAAAATAAAATTCCTTGGTTTTGCTGAGATTATTTCATTATTATTGCTCAACCCCTCTGAAAAGGTGTAGTAACCACAAGAGCTAACCCTGGATTTTCACAATACTGTATACCTGAAATAACCTACAATGCCTTTCTCAGTTCTGACAAGTAGTTACAGCAAACACTACGGCAAGATTGAGCACCAGCCAGTTGGGTTTTTTGGGTGGTCTTAGCAGTGCAAATTTAATTTTCTGCAAAGAGAGCAAACAATCTCTTTGTCAGTTCCTTAAAATACATGAGATGTCCAAGCGGTGAGGTGATTATTAGACGACAGGCATAGGGAACCTAGACAAGCATATGCCGTTTTACCTTTCTAATTTTTTGTTACATGATAATAAAGATACTTTCTGTTTCAGGTGTATCTTAAGTGTGTTTTTTTCCTAAGAGTATTCCTCCAGGAAGCCTCCCAGAATCATCTATCCCTCAAGAATATGAAACAGAAAAAACAGACTATAAAGGCAAAAATCAAAATCAGAGTCAACTTGAAAGTCAGCAGTGCTCAGCATGACAGCATCCAACATGACAGTCACACTTCAAGATTTTTTTTAGCATAAAATAGCTTATAGGGAGAAAAACAGCATTCACATGAGCTTTTACTAAATTTAGCCTGATGTTCTATGGAATTGATGGTTAGACAGACTGGTGCCTGTCGATTGTGCTATCACTTCAGTGCATTAAACCAATTTGCTTGCAAGCAGTCCATATATCATTAGCATTATAAGTGCTACAAGAAAATAATTAGCTCAGATTGCAATATATAGCTAAATCACTGGCGCAGAAGTGATCAATGAAACAATCAATAGTAAAGCGTTTGGTCCCATTTTATTAATGCTGTTTGAATTTGTGCACTTTCCAATTTGAGGTTTATCTGCACATCATAGGAGAAATGTCATGTCACGCTACAAGTTTCATCATAATGACACAGATCACATATCTATGTGAGATAGTTGACAAAAGCCACCAGCTGTCTAAATCAGTAGGTTTCTGGGAAAGCAGTATTTTTTTACATATGTAAAATTTAATCACAGGATGTTATGAGACTCTTTGCTACCAGATATGGTCAGACAGAAGTCAGATGGGGGAAGGGAGGGAATTTTAAAACAGGTGCCCGAGACCTTATCAGACATGACAGAATAAATGGCTTATCTCAGGATTACAATGAGGCGTGAAAGCTCTGCAATCAGCAATTCTGCAGCATCCAGAATTACTGCCTTCACATTTCATATTCGTTGGCGCTGTGGAGGTCAGATGTGTTGGTAACCCTTTTTTCTATATGATTAATGGCCCCAGTGTTCATGGTTTTCATCCAACAGAATCACATTGATTGGAACTGCAGCAAATACAATTGCACATGAAAGTTTGCACGTAGATTCGGACTGTATAAATTTGCATTTACATTATGTTTGCATCTNGCTGTGGAGGTCAGATGTGTTGGTGACCCTTTTTTCTATATGATTAATGGCCCCAGTGTTCATGGTTTTCATCCAACAGAATCACATTGATTGGAACTGCAGCAAATACAATTGCACATGAAAGTTTGCACGTAGCTTCGGACTGTATAAATTTGCATTTACATTATGTTTGCATCTGGGAAGAGCCCACATACTATTTTTTCCACAGTGCAGCTGCAATACTTCAGAGCCTGGATGCAGTGGTTGAACATCTGTCACTCAGTGCCAGACTGTTTTAGATCTTTTAAAATCATAAGGAACTAATAGATGAATTAAATACTGCTGTGTTTATTTGTAACTCTGTCACTTCCTTTTCATCTTGTTGAGCCATCATTTCATATTAGGATTGAAATCCTAATTTTAGTTGCATTTACAGGCAAATCATTGACTTAGCAAGACAGATTTTAAGTCTAAATATGACTTGGTCAAACAGGCGACAGTATAAGCAAAAAGAGAAGATTATAAACCACAGGAGTGTATGATGAGCTAGAAGAGTATTCAAGAGCTAGAAGGGACTGTTAGGTAAGGACATAACAAGGTACTAGTTCTTTGGTGACAAAAAGAGAGAACTAGTGAAAGGCAGATGAAATATAATGGACACACAGATACCAACACACAGAAGGCAGTATGCTAAAACAAGCAGGACACATCTTTAAAACAGCTGCTGAAGGGCTCTACCAAACTTAAAGGAAAAGACCAGAGAAACCTGTCTGTGAAAATAATTGTTTTATGGAAATGAATGTGTTAGGAGGATCCAGGCAGTCACAAAAGGGAGTCGCTGTGTCTTTTACTTTACACTTGAGCATCGGAAGATTTAGTCTAAATTACTATGAAAACCTAAGTCAAAAAATCTCTTAGTCTTTGGTCTGTCTTTCCACCAAAAAACCCACAAAAAAGTAATTCTTAGCATCACTGGAAACTAAAGCAGATAAACTAGTAGAAGATGTACTATTAGGGAACAAAGAGTTTAATAGATAATCCCAAAGATTTTTGCTGTCCACTCTCCTCAGATAGAACTATGTGAAAAGAGATTTCCATTATGTGCTTTCCAGATTAGTCATTTTTGCAAATAGGAGCAAACAATGGGAGCAACATTGTATTTTTTGTCTCTGATGACTAAAATTAATCGTGAAAATCTAATAAAAATGTAACATTGTATTGTAAATTTCTTTAAGCTTTGCCATATCTTTACCAAGAGCTTTCTGAAGATGGCTGTTGTCTGTGAGAGGGCTGAAGTTTCTCTTTTACCCCTTAAAGGGTCTTGATTTTTGTTAATTTCAAATGAAAATGTCGCTCTTCAATTTCAAATGAAAATGCCGCTCTTCATTCCCGTGTGTGTCAGCTGTGAGACACGAAACAGCACCATTGTCTTCATTGCAAAACAGTCTGAGAAACACGGGGAGCTTTAATATATTGGACTTACTGGAAGCAAATTCACAGCTCAACAGAATGCTAGTACACCAAATGCTGCTGAGATAGTATAATAGCTTGCAATTCTGAAATTATTTTAACATATTAATATGTCACTGTAGCTACTTATGTGCATCTTCATTTATTGGTATTAGGTATACCTTCAAATGACTCATTACTGCTGCACATCACATGGCATGATGCAGGCTAATCATCACCTCCCGAGACAGATAGTCCCTGGGGTATCCCCGGCGTTTACCCCACCTGCCTGGCTCCCCAGCGCCTTGCCCAGGAGGAGGGCATTGCCAGGCTGGGGAAAGAGCTGAGCCCCTTCTCCAGACCTACTTACTGCCACTTCACTCCCTCCTCTCGGTCCTGCTTTTTTACTTTATAAAAACCAATAAGTGATTGACTGAAGACACCTTGGCCAAGAATATAACGGAGCATCTCACGTCATGAGACTTTTCCAGTGAACCCTCCCACCCTCCAGGAATCTATGGCCCAGGCAGCACCAGACAGAGCGGTGGGGTCTTTGTATTTCGACCATTCTGTGGGATCTTCTCCCATAACTTCATTTGGTAACTCTTTGAAGACCTGTAAGCTAGTATCCTCGGCACTTTGCTGTGATATTTGGTTTAACCGTGTATTACCTGGAGAGCTGCTTCCTTTTCACTGTTTTGAATTTTGCTCCTGCTGGCTAACTTGGAGGCTGTCTAGTTCTTACACTGGAAGTTTTTCCCACCCCCCTGCCCCATGCCAGCGTTTATAGCCCTGTATCACATGTAACTTGTCAGTTATCTCTTTTTCAGACTGAACAATCTGTATCTATTTAAGTTATTCCTTGCACAGAAGCTGTCCCAAAGCTTTGATCATGTTTTACGTGTGTTGAGTTTCATCTGCTATTTTATGATTTATGCCATGTCATTAGGGCCTTCTGCAGTTCTTTATTATCTTTACACCTTACCTGTACCCTTATCTTTTTAATCCTGAATAACTTCCTTCACTGATTACTTCCTTCAGCTTGAATCCTGAGATTTTATTCCCCTTTCTCTTTATTGATATGGGGGCACGTGCCCTTGTTTCATGTTATCTTCTTTAAGAGCTTTTGGTGAAGAATATTGTCAGATGGGACTTGCCTTTACAAAATCTGTTTTGATTTTTCTCAAGTAATAAGTACATATTAATGTAATTCTCGTTCTCATATAGACTTATTGCTTGGTATTTCGTTGCATCTAACCTGGAATCCTTTCCAAAAGTGATGTCACAGTAGCCTGGTACTGTAATACGGAAACAACTGTAAGCTTAAGGTTGTGCATCAGTTCAAACGTTCTACATTTTGAGAGCTCTTAGGTGAATATCATCAAGACCTTGCAATATATTAATATTAATTTTGTGATTTGATCCCTGATCTCTTCTACTGGGATTTTATTCTCAGTTAGAGCCTCCACTGTGTCTCCCAAAGACTCCTGGTGTGGAAAACTTCCCAAGTTCCACTGTAATCAAGGAAAATTCAAAAAAATCATTCAGCTTTTTAGGTGCTAGACCAGTGAAACAATGTGGTCACAGCATGGCTTCTGATTATCGTGGTCACTATTTTACAAGGAACACACAACAGCTATTTTAGGCATGAGACACAGGAATTCTGCAAAGCCAGGATTGCAGGCTAGCAGTAATTTATATCTGTCTCCTGGTCGCCTGATGCTTTTTAATATGAATCTCAGTGCAGCACAAGTAGAATATAAATACTTTGGTTTACATATTAGCCAGCACCAGCTTCCTCAGCTGTATTATTATCTTCTATTGTCTTTGACCAATATAAGGAAACATATGCCAACTCAGGATGTTTTCCTAACTTTTAAAACTGTTTCCCACTTCAGTGCAAAGGTAAGTATTAATCTAGTCCTCTTATTAACTTATGTAACTATTCTCTGGTGTAACAAAATATATATCCCCTTAAATAGCAGGTATGGCTGCCCAAATGATAGCCAACATCATGGTGGCTGCAAAATTCATTGAGGAACCACTGGTCTATCAATCCATTACCCAGACTGGATTTTATATCTTCCTTTCTGTTTTATCTCCATAGGAATCTCACTTAAAGACAATTTAAAGGCTAGGTGCTTCCTTCTAGTTTTGTAGCTGACAGCTAAATACTATTGTAAGGGAACTGTGACTTAAAATGAGCAGTATCAAATGAACACTTTCTACCTCTCTTTCTGCAGAAAACTATGCCCAAGTGTTACTATAAAGTTGATTGAAACCATGATGGAAGTTTCTAATAGCTGTTAATGGCTTCATATTATAATAACTTTTCCTGTAGCAATAATACTTTCAAAACTGCCCTAACTGGCAGTCCTTTCTTCTTGCCATCATTGATGTAATAATTGTGTTTTCTTTCTAACTTAAGGAAAAAGTTGCATTATTAAGTTTTATTTATACTCCTAAATATTATGACTCAAGAAGGCATGAAACATGACTCTTAGCAAAGATACCATTTACAGGCAATGGTTATAATAGCAACACAAACAGTAGTTACTGGTAATTGAGGTCCTTAATTAATAATGTTTTAACTCCTGGGACAATCTGTTCATTAAACACTGCAGTAAAACTGCTCAATATTCATGCCTTCTATTCAGATCATACCTGGAGTCATTGCTGTGCTAACAGGTTTCACCAGTGTCTCCATTAAATCTGACAAATATAAACTGCTTTGACGTATAGTTTGAAAAAAAAAAGTTATTTCAGAACCTGTGGCAATCCAGGCTTTTGAATCCTGTTTCAGCTAGTAGCTGCATCACTACTAAGTCTCTGTTGCAGCACGGCAGGAGAAAGAAATTACATGGCCATCAGCCTTCAAGAGACTTGCCTTGCAGGCATCAAGTATCACCTAGAAGGACTTTACAGCACCTACTTACCACCTGGAGCAAGCCCAACAGCAGGAACATCTTCTGGATGTTCCAGTTTGTCTGAAGAATAAGAAAGAGCACCTCAGTAAGGGTCTGCCACTGGGAACCGCAGCTCCTCTGGTGGTCCATAAATGTCTAGTGAGCTGATGCTTCACTTATTGACAGATCATGGCAGGGAGAACATAGTGGAGAGGCGACAGGAAGCAGCTCTAGCGTGGGTTTGTGTCAAGTCCTGGTGCACGGCTCTATCAGGCAAAATCTAGGAACTGTTATGCAACACTTGGTAGCTGAAGAGCATCTTCTGGGGAAGTTGAAGGTGTTGAAGTTGCCTCTCTGCCCATCTGTGCTAGCACATGCTCCAGCTCACAAGACAGGGAAGAGTCTGGTCTTCAGCAGAGCGTTTGCACTTCTGTCAGTGTTGCAGAGGTATCTGTCCCATCTGTCTTTTTCTTCAGATCACCGTAAATTGAGAATAGCACTCTGGCACTGAGGACTGATAATTGAGATTGAATAAGTACTAGAAATCAGGCCTGAGATGAGTGTCCAGCTGAATTAAGAAATGTTTGCAGTCAGAAAAGTCTGCTTCACACCTCTAGGACTGTTTCTTTTTCTTGTCATTTTCCACCAGAAATCTTTTCTAGATAAGTACTTACAGTTAAGATACATCTTAGCCTTTCAGGTAAATGTTAAGTGATTCTCTTGACCTTATGATTACTGGTGCTTTTTAAAAAAGTCAGGAACAAACAATCAGATGTGTTTAAGTAAACATCTGGACAGTGCCACCTAATGTCCTGTCATTCGTCTAAGCTAGTCTGACAGGACTAAGTTTCCCTCCTTTGTCTGTATTATTCACAAAGATGGGACACATTGCGTTTAGAACACTCTCCTGTTGTAACAACACTGCAGTATAAATTTCCCACTTGAATCCAGTCGTGCTATTCTCAATTCAGGTAACTTCTGTCAAGGACTGTGGGTCTTGGGCAGATTCAGCTGAAGTCTTGGTGAGGGAAAACATAACTGAAATACTGCAGAGAGAAAAATTCACTTTAATTTTGAGCAGTGCACCAGGACCTGACACAAACACGCGCTNAGAACACTCTCCTGTTGTAACAGCACTGCAGTATAAATTTCCCACTTGAATCCAGTCATGCTATTCTCAATTCGGGTAACTTCTGTCAAGGACTGTGGGTCTTGGGCAG
>VZSC01014392.1:0-57942 GCA_013398225.1 Steatornis caripensis
ATTCCTTCAGTTCTTAAGGCAGCACAATGCAACCACAGCAGATACTGTCAATTTGCAGCATCAGGAGTCCTTCCAGGGAAAAAGCATGTCACCTTCTGGTACCATTCTGTCTTGCATGGATGCATTCTCCAAGCGGGAAAAGGGGAAAGCCACAAGATTCCCACTGCCATATGCTTTCTGTCCTTTACACCTTGAAAATTTATGTTATGAACAAAGAAAAGAAATACACGCAGGCACTGGAGCCATAGAGCCAGCAACATCCTCAGAGTATCAGACAGACCTCTGTAGGTTTTTTCTGAAGCTACCAAAAACACGGGGTTTTCTTCCATACTTATAACAGAAATAAAGCTCAGAACAGAAAAATGCCTCATGGCTAACTCAAGCAATTGCTCCGCTCCAGTACTTCCTGTTCCACAGTTCTCAAGAGAAGTTATTGTCCTATTGGACCAGGTTAACTCCAATTGCACACCTTTTGTAGATCAGATTTATGCAGACAGATGCTAGTGCTCTACTCACATACAGCTGAGAGGAACAACATCCTTGGGTTTTAACTTTTCCAACTTTCAGCCTTTCTAAGGTCTGTAGTGTAGGCTTAGGTGGGTTTACATGGCAATGGAAGCAAGAAACGTTTCTTCCAGGTCTGTACATTTGAGATATCTGAAACATACGTATTGTTTGTAGCACAAAAGATTTTTCAGGGTATCACACAGACATCGATGAAACACACTTTTGCCAGCATTGGCTGAAGTCACAGAGAAGTCACAGTCGAGAAGCCACAGTCTCAAACAGGGTCAGTTGGGCAGGCAAGCACTGGCTCTCATGCCTGCTCTATTTTCTTCCAGGACACTCTGTCTGTACACATGTTTATTCATGGAAGAGAACTGTAACAGAAGATGAGTTTTAAATTTGCTTACCTAAGGCCCAACACACTGGGAATTGCCAGAGAGTAAACTTTAAAGTAGCTGTAAATACAAAATTTCTTGTGAAGAGATGAAAGCCAACTCAAAAGGCTGAGCCCTTCCCCCAAGAAGTCTATAGCAGGCTAGTACTAGGAGAGGATCCAGGACATCTAACAGTACTTAATGTCTCAGGAATAGGCATTCAGGTCTTCTCATCACAAGGACTTCCTAGCTCATCCACCTTAGAGCATAAAGATTTACTAGTAAATTCAAGCATGCCCACATGTGCCTATGCACTCCAACACTGTTACCTATGCTAATAAACTGTGAGAGAATTCCCTGGTATGAAGGTAGCCTGCTCCAACCAGTGCTTTCCCAAGCAACTTCTGGACCTGTTTTTGTTGCGGGAGCAGGCCAGGAACCACACCCAAGCAGCAGTTTGCTTGCAGCCATCCAGCACAAGCAAACCCAGTTCACTGGCATACATGCAGGCGGTTCCACGCCAGCTGGCCTCAATGGCTGGGAACGTTCCCAGGCACGTTTAGTATAGTGGTATAAACCCAGCCTAAGTCCTTTAACAAAATTACAAAGTAAAATCAAATCACTGTCAATCAAGTCACTGAAAAGCTGTTATACATACGGTTTTAATAGTGTACTATTTTGCAAGTGTCTGGCATTTTCTGGGCTCGCTATGGTGATAGTGTGCTCTAGTTTTATATACTGATACAATTTCACAGTTAACAGTGGAGTTGCTGCGATGCAGAACTCCAGAAAGACTGTGATGAAGTGGCTCCTTTAGAATGACATGGGTGGAAGAACCTGAAAAAAGACTTTCTTACGTCAAGTTCGGCCATGGCCTAAGATGCTATCACTAAACCTTTTCCACATGTGGCGATCTCATGCTAATTTTCTGCTGTGTCATTGCAATTGCCTCCCACAGCCAGGCACCGTCTAAAACAATTCCGAGAAAGCAACTGCTCTCCTATTGTGAGAGCAAAGTTGGAAATACAGATGTGACCGAATAGAGGTCTGACAAACCCCAAACTATTTTTAATTTCAATCACAAGATCTAGGGTGTCACATTAAATTATCAAAATAAACGTAATACCTTATTTCCTGAAAAACCAGCATGCAGCCATGCTGCTTGGAAGAGACTTCCAGAGGTCTCCAGTCCAACCTCCTGCTCAAAGCAGATCTAGTTAAAGCAAGTTGCTCAGGGGCTTGTGCAGCTGTGCTTTGAGGTTCTCCAAGGGTGGAGAGCTTACAGATTCTCCAAGAACATGTTCCAGTTTTTGACCACCTTCATGGTAAAAAAAATTTCCTTATACAAAGTCAGAAGTTCCCATGTTCCAGTATGTTGTTTGGTTCTTCTCACCCTGCAATGGTGTGCCTGACAAGCCTGGCACAATCTTCTCTATATTGTCCCATTAGGTAGTTGTAGATAGCAACAAGATCTCTCCTGAGCCTTCTCTTCTCCAAGTGGGACAGAACCAGCCCTCTCAGCCTCTTTTCACACATCCTGTGCTCCAGGTCTCTAATCATTTTGGTGCCCCCCCCCCCCGCAAACTCATTCCAGTATGTCAATGCTTTTCTTGCACTGGAGACCCCAAAACTGGACATACTACCCCAGATGTCTCAGAAGTTTCCACGGTCTTCCCGGGGACTAAAATGAGTCTGAGCAACCCGTAGCTCCCTGGATCCTCCTTTCTCTTCTTGAATGCAGGTGTGATGCCTTTTCCCAGTCATCAGGAACCTACCTCAGTCACTGTAACCTTTCAGAAAGGATAGAGAGCAGCCTCGCTATGACATCGGTCAGCTCCCTTCACACCCTTGCGTGCATCCCATGTGGTCACATGGACTTTGGTATGTCAGCTTGGCTTAGTACTCCCTACCGTATCTACAGAAAGTAGTAAGGTTTGCATTCCCACAGACTCTGCTAGAAGGCTCAGGGAAGCAGGAAGCATGAAATTAGATTCTTTTGGTTTCTGTACCTTTTAGACACATATCTGGCCAGTCACATGTACTGAAATTGTAAGAGTCAACAAAGGCTTTAATCTACTCTGTATGCCCAACTGGGCCAAATTCAGATTACCCTGCAACCTTAATTTGTAGTCTCCTCAGTTCCCAAGGACACAGGATCTAGTATGTATTTGTAATGTATTGTAGAATGCAAGACCGAAAACAAAAAGCTTGACAGCTAAAAGCCTATCCCTTATTCTGTCTCCCAAATTAGAGGCAGACGAGCAAGGCCCAAACAGATTTTTTCTCCTTGTGCTCATATCTATCTATATGATGCCAGCTATGTAGATGAACACCAATAAACACTAATCAAAACGTGCAGTATTCTTTACCAGAGGAGCTTTATGAGATTTGATTTGGTCTTTAAAATAATTGGTCCAGGCCCTTCATTATAAGGACAGCTGAGCTCAGTTCGGCTCACTAGGATTGATGATAATTCTGATTGCTTCCATTAGGAGGCTTGCTGTACTATGAACAGTCAGGAAAAAAACGACCACTACCTTCATTACGAGAACTTCTATACCATTTAATAAAACACAAAGCCATCAGACCTATGTGTCACAAAAGCTATCCCCCCCACTAAAGAGCTTTGTTGGGTAACGGCAGGAGATGATGACACCATTCACTGAGCAATTAGGCCAGTGTAGGCACATCCCATCGCATGATCAGGCCCTTTGAGAGGCATCGAGGATTAATTACAGGATTTGTTTTTCTAATAAAGGTTCAAAACCTTGTGACATAAGATACACCATGCCCGGACTACTGCTGAATTCAGTCTTGTACAGACTGCCAAGGAACTTTATTGTTTGGCCTCCATCTTTCGCAGTGACTCACATTGTGACACATTTGTCAGGGGAGTACTCACACATATGGAAATACATGCATAGGGCAAACAGGCAAAGTATTAAAAAGGGAAGTCAGATTATGGTTCCACTAACCTTGAGAACATCTTCTTAAAAGGTGATTAAAGAAAAAAACCCAAGAAACAGCCAAACCTAACCTCCAGCTAAAAATAGGAGCTCTTCAGCTGAGCTCTTTTGTACCGGAGCAAATACTTATAGATTGCTCAGAAATCCTGAATAATGGAGGGTTTAATGGAGACTGACAGATTCTTAACTAAAATAGTGCTAACGGGTACCGTGATGAGGCTTCTCTACCCTTTACCACAGGGGCCTTTCTGCTGGCCAACCACTGCAGTCTCTACAAACATGGATAATTCATGTGACAGAATTAACGACTCCTCAGAGGAAAGCAAATGATCATTCATGCAGCTTAACGGCAAAGTAGGTGGGTAAATAAATAAATAACACCTACAGCTTTCAGATTTCTGTCACATCCATCAGGAAAATCTCAGAATAAAATGCAGAGAGAAAGATCTATTAAAGACAAAACAGAAAAACGACAATAGCATGCTTTTTAGTGCCACTCATCTGCAACTGGAAGTGATGAAGGATTTCAGGCAGAGGGACAGTGCACTCAAATTTTTAAGATTGTATGTTTTTATTTAAGAATTTCCAGTGATCATTTTTAAACTTTCCACTGGAAAATAAATGGCTCATTGTAATGTCAAAAACTGTCAAGAATGAGCAAGAGACCTGCAAAGTTTTTCGTCCAGCCCTAGGGAGGGCTCTCTGGTGACAGTAGACAATCCAGAGTGTGTTTAGATAATTCAGATGCTAAATCTCGTAAAGAAACCTATTTGCTACTCCTAGCATTAATAAGCAATCTCCTTTCCATTCCTTACGACCCCGTCCTAACTCTGTTTTGGGGCACAAGATTTTACATGAGTCAGCAGGATAGTGCAGGTCTCAGTGTCAATTCAAGGGACTGAGATATTTGGCTCTAGAGCTTGGATTTGTCTAAGTGTAAAGACAGGAGAGAGCAACAGGGACCAGAACTAAGGCTAAACCTGGCGATGTCTGGACTCAGCATGCCCACAGTTCGCATCTGGAGCATCCGTTCTCCTCCACAGCAGGACTGGAGAAGCGCTAACAGTTACAAACATGCAAGAGCTGGTATTAATCCCGAGGGCTTTTATTCCTCCATTTCAGAGCAACTTTGTTTATCACTCAATCACCAAAATAGAGTTGGATCAATCAGTCACCAATCTTGGAAGCTTTTACTCTGGCGATCCCAAAGCATTCTTTACCTCTTATGAAAACGTTAGTATTTCTTTGGGGTGTGATATATAACTTGGATATAAATTTTGGCTGTGGGCTACGGCTAACTAAGAGTGGGAATGACATTTTGCAAGAGAAGTACCTTCTTAGTTTCTCTCAGTCATTACTGTGAGTACCTCAGGCACTTAATTTTGAAATAACAATCTGAAATACATGTTAAAAGGCTAAAAGATACATTGCAAAGTACTGATCCTTACAATACCAGATTTAGAAAAGTTCAGTACAAGAAACTGGCTTTCAACCAGTAAATAAACAATGCCTCTTTTTTTTTGTTTCAGATAGCGGGAGGGGGTGGCCAAATCACAGATCAAAACCAGAAAAAATCAAGTCCAGCTTTTCTTATTTTGCTAATAAAATAAACAGTTTCACCTTCTTGAGTGAACACTTTATAATAATGATTGCTTAAAGAATTCATTACCTTTAAACACAACATCTCTTTGACTTTGCATATCATTACAGTTTCTCTGAGTGCCAGTCCGAGAAGCAGTACGTGCCAGCTACTGTCCTTTTTTCTCATAAATGGCTGCCTTCCAACAACTTTGGCTATATATAACTACTGGAGTGTTTGAAGAATTTGGGGAATGAAAAATCTCCAGCAGATTAATTTGCACAGGTCCGTAGCAGAAGCTTGAGGCCTATCTCGACATTTCCTAATTAATGGTAATTCAGAAATACCTATTTTGCTGGCCTCTGTATAGTACATTACACCTACAATCCACCCAGACCATGGCTCCTGGGTGTCTCTTTTAGTGGCAGTGCTCATGTGAACCTCCACCAGCTCCAACCCCCTTCACAGCTATTCATTTCCACTACTTCACCACTCCTTCAGTGGTGCCAGGACACTTAGTGATTAGAAGCTTGTGTTTGAACAAACCTCAGGTGGTATCACTTTGCTCTTAGGGAACATTTATTTGGCATGTGGTTATAGAATGCAGCTATAAAGATCACAAGGTTAACTGGTCAGGGAATTGATCCAGGTTTTAAATCGGGATATTTTTAACCCAAATAAGCTCCCTGATTTGATTCATCATTATAACTAATGAAGAATGAAACAAAAATGAGGAGACTGGTGGTGCTGAAGATGGCACTAGCATCAAGAGTATCCACAGGTGTCTTAAACTTTTTTCTATGCCCACAAGCCTCTGCCAAGCTGCTTTATGCCAAAATTGATGGCTGTATCCCACCTGCTGATGGAGAATATTGACACCTGTGTAGGCCTTGAATTAAACCCAAGAGCAGCTTCCCAAGCAAGAACCATGAAGAGCATTCAAGATTCTTCATCCTTTGCCAGTGATACTGGATTCAGATGAAAACATGATGATTTGGAGGAGGGCTCTGTCTTCTCCTGTGCTCAGCATGTGCTAGCTGGGGGCCACCCCTCTGGCCAGAGGTGGCCAGGAACTGGATAAGGTCAGTAGGAAGGACTCCAAAGCATATCTCAGGATCCAGCACTTCAGCTCAGTTCAAGTGGAGAATTCGCGCTGCCCAAGCTTAGACTGCTTGTATGGGGAATGGAGAGAGGAAAGCTCCATCATTTAGGCACTCTCAGTCACTCTCTGAAGGTCCCACTGGCTGCATATGATGCCTGCAATTTCATTTTAGGCTCTCAAGCTAGATGACAATAAAGCCAGACAATGTGAACTCTCCATATATGTCTCTGTACTTATCATGTCTTTTGTCACTTTAAGGGCTAAAGGAAATGAACAGGGGCTCCAACACTGCAGACTGCTCAAATCCCAGAAGCGCTATTACAGACAGACATGTGTTTGCAAAAGCCGTCAAATAGCAATATGTAACAAATTGTTCTGCAGAAGAAAATCTTCGGTTAGAAGTTGAAAATTAGATCTTCTTTTAACCACTCTCTTATTGCAGTTTCTGATACCATCAATGGACATCTGAAGTTCTATACAAGAATGATTTCCACTTCTTTAACTCTGTACTTTGTGGTACACAGAATTCATCTGGATCCCAGTGTGAGTTTTGTGCCTCACACCTCTCTGTTAAGACTGCAGACGTAGCAGATGCACAAGCAGGTGTTAAGTTTCAGACCATGTAGCAGAATATTACAGTTCTGAAATTCTTCCTTTTTTCTCAGTCACGTTTCCCATTCATTGAGTAAAGTGAGGATACGTATGTCTGGTCTCGGTTCCCTGTAATACATGTTACTTTCCTTTTCTTCAAAAATGCAGTAGAAAAACCAGCTTCTTAAACAGCTGGACAAAGCCAACAGTTTCAGCAATTATCATTACGAGATGCGAGGTCAGAGGCCCTTACCTGCAGGACGGTGGATACACCATGCCCACCAGAGCTTTATAAACCACACGAAAATACTTTTTCATCGCTGCATCTTAACACTATCAAGCACAGGCAGCATAACACAACGGAGCCAACATGTGATTAAGAGGTACCATGTAACAAGCTTCCATAGGTTTGGGGGTATTTTTAATGCCTAAATACATTACAGAGCTCTCACGCATTTGTGCATTTGTGGTGCAGCAGCCCACAGCAAGGATTTTGCTGACTGCTCCCCACACCATTACAGACAGGCATGTGGCAACTCGGGCTGAACATAGAAAGGAGTGCATAGGAAAAAATTACAAGGTCTTAAAATGTTAATGGTCATTTGCTTCTCTTTTTCAGGGTATAACAAATAAATATACTCATCTTGTTAGTACAATCTTAGTAATGAATGATCCGGACTGTTCTGGTTTTGTAAGATATTGCTCTCCTAAATCTCCACTGCATTATACTTGAGTGCACACATGCACACACACTCTGCTACAAAACTTTCGGCTGTGATTCCCCCAGCTAAAAAAGCATTACAGCCACTACTGGCAGCAGCAGAGAAGGGAAGGAGGTACAGCGTATTTTTTAACACTGAAGCTAAACAAGCTAATAAGTAGAATTTGCAGTGGTCAGCTTCCTTCCAGAACACTTTACTGAAGGCACATTAGAAGTATGTCCTTCCTAAAAGATTTTCTCCTGTAAGACACACATTCATGCAGAAGGCAGATGCGCATCTGTGGTTTGCAGCCTTTTAATAAATTAGGTGCCCACAACCAAAATTTAACAACCTGGAGAAAGCAACAGATGAACCCAGCTTCTAAAGGAGCAAAAGAAATTTTCCTGCTATGAGGATGTCACACACAAAACTACTTGAACAGAACATCTGTTGTCTGTAATCTGATAGTAGTCTAGGTTTTGAATGGCACAAAGAGATCCTAAAATATGGGCAGATGTGTGGTTAAAGGCTGTGCACAGGATGGTCCCCATCCTGTGCTACACTCTCCCCTTAGATGGAAGAACAAAACCTCATGCCTACCAGAGCACCGTCTCACTGTCGGCACACATTTGGACAGCCTAAGACCCTATGGCTTGTTTTATGGCGTACCAGCCTTGTATCAGTCAACCTGAGCCTTTGTCCTTGTGAAATCATGCCAAAAAGCTGCTCGGGCCAGGGACAGATGTCCTTTGTTCCAGAACAGATGCGGCCTTGCTTTGTGCCCTTTCTTTCATGGCCTCCTGGCTAGGGCTGCAGTGGCACCCTGTCCCCTAAATTGCCGTGTCTGACATCTGCTGTCGCAGCACAGGGGACATCCCTGCCTCCGATGCAGAGCAGCTGCATGAGCCGTAACGGCACTGCTGCTGCGCAACTGCCAGGATCTCCTCGCTGCTGCCTTGGCCATACATGTGCGTGGCGGGGGTGGGGGTGTGTGTGTGCTTGCCTTCCTGTCTATGTTTCATGTCTGCAGGAGGTCACAAGCCTGTGATTGAAAGTGGTGACATCAGCGCTGAGGATACAAAGCTGCAGGACGTGGGGAAGCACTGGAGTTGCCACGGCTGAGTCAGCAAGCGCCAGCCACTCTCGACCCTGTTTGTCTTACAGCAGTCTATGCAGCAAGCTTCCCGTTACACTGCACTTGCTCAGTAAGTTAGAAAAGTGCATTGGAATGGTCTCAGGTCTCCCAAAGTCAACTAAAATATCTGAATTTGCATCCCTAGGCTGGCTATTTCTGCTCTGATCTTTGCAAGTAGAATATCGCTCGCATTTCATCCTTCACAAGGCTTCCATGACATTCCTACAGAACTCATCAACGAAGGCAAGGATAAAGGCATTTAATTCTGCTCCTTTACCATCATTCAGAAAGAAACTCTGTCCACAACTGTTGAAAAATCCCTATCCAAGCATGGAATCACTATGGCTGTGTCTAATCTGACCTTAAGCATATTGCAGGATGCTGGATCACCCAGATATTCTGTCTTTGTAGATTGTCTCCCTACCTTTTCATTTGTGCCAGCATTCATAGTATAGCAACTGGAAAACAAGCCACTTCAAGGAGCTTAAAATTAATTTTTAACTTTTTGTTAAACTCATTTTTAGCCAAATTGATTCACTGAACCATTCCATTGCCTCATAACAGAACTACTTGCGGTGGGAGCAAGCATAGACTGACAGCCAGCTGGATTTGGACTGGCTTCAGCCTTGGTGAAACTTTGAGAAGGGAGGCTTCAACCAAGGCATGACTCATGCAATGACCTGGAAGGTTTAAAAAAGATGTGGTGAGTGATAACAGCAAAGCCTGAGGCACAAATAAAAGGGTGCATGAAGTAAGGTGGTGTACTTCCCGAGTGGCTGACCCCTTGGTGGAGCATGCAATGCCTCTCTTTCTCATACATACCTTTACTTGGTTGTCTTGTGGTTTAGGATTAAGCTATCTAATCTCTAATAACTGCCTGGTGTGGCAAAGACTTCCTACACACAACTTCTGGATGGTGAAGCTATGAAGCTCACATCCATGAAGCTGAAATAGAGAAATATGTTAAGACACTCAGAGAAAGAAAAGCTCCCTGTGAAACCTGAGACAGCTACAAGTGCTCATGGAACTGGTGGGGAGAAGAACTGAGTCTGCCTTGAAAGGGTGGGTTGAAAATATCACTATTTTCATAGAGAAAATATCCTAATGTATTTTCTGTCATTGCAGGAATATCCCTGCAGTTGGAAACTGTGGAGTGATTTAAAACTGTAGAGAAAAAAAAATATCAAAGAGATGGCCCCTGATGTCTCATGTTCTTTTCCTGAAGCACGTATGGTAGTCATGGCTTTTGATGTTTGGTATCACATCTTTAATTTGTAGGGAAGTTTTCCATAAGTTGCGATATGTAAGGGCAAGTGAAGACAATGTTCTCTGGCCCCCAGGGCATCTGAAATAACTTCATCTTAGAAAAAAAGAATCACTAGGTTGAAGTGCACAGGCTTCCTCAGAGGCTTCACTTTACAAAGCAAACTCCTTGGATCCTCTTACCTGAAACAGTGACAGCAGGAGTTTCAAAAATACTATCCCATAATTTTCTGTAATAGTTTTTCAATACGTAATAAATTTTCAATAACGAATTCAGAAATAGTTCCAACCCCAGCACAGTCATTGTACAAAACTGCTTCTTTCTTCCCGCAATTGAAGAGGAACATGTGCCATATCATCAGCCTGGAGGTTAGGGCCAGCAGATGAATGTTAAGGGTTAGCCTGCAGTGAACACTAAGAATTGCTCTCTTCCTTGGGCATTGACACATGCTTCATATCCCTCCCTCAGGACTAGCCATCTCCCAAAGATTACCTTTAATATACAACTTCTTTCAAGTAGACTAATCTCCCCCATTGTCTAGACCACACAATACTGCCTTCAAACAAGAAGTGCAAATGAGGACATTTGTATGTTCGCTCCTCATCCCTCCTACATGAACAGCCAAGAGACCAACAGGGAATAGAGACTTAAATCTTGGATTTGGTTTATACACTGCAACAAAATTGCAATTCAAATTGAAATAATACGACAGGAGAAGGATTCCTTGGGTATATTCATAGGTTCCACACGCATTTCCTCAGAGATACCCTTTGAAACTCCGGGCAAAGAACTTCCTCCTCAGACAAAAGGTTTTCTATCTTATCTAGATGACTTGTTGCAGAGGCTTTTCCTTGGCTTGCCACTTGGACTCCTGTTTTCGGACACGACCTCTTTCTTTGAGAATCCCTCAGAAAGCTTTTGGTACTGCTGGTGTTGATGCCCCGTGGGAAAACCTGTCAGTGCCAAGGAAGAGGAGGGATGTTTATAATGTGCAACAGTCGGTTGGCTCTCAGCCAACAAGAAGTGAGGTCCAAGGGTCATGTATGCCCTGCTCTGCTGCCTGTTCTGAACCAGTGCTAAAGATCCCCAGAAGACAGCCGTTGCTATAGACTTGTGCTGCAGATTCTTGGTTGGTGTTTGAAGGATTTTATTTGAAAAATTATTTTTCTGGCCATGGTTTCCATCTGTTTTTCCTACAGTTGGTGGATGGTCAATTAACTGGAATTTGGGGAAATCAGCATTTTTTTGTTTGCAATCATTCACGCAAATCTTTCTCTGCCTTCAGTCTGAGATCATTTGCAAAGACAAACAACTAAAATAAACATAGCTATAACACTGCCTGGTTCAGAGTCAACTGAATATTCAGCTCTGGAAGTACTGCATGATTTTTAGGTAAAAGCATCAATCAGTCCAAATTTACTTCACGTTTAAAAGAGATCCATCACCAGATGGGCCTGCTTTGGAGTCAGGGACTGACAGAGTTAGACTGTGCTCACACTTCCTTCCCAGAAGCAGTAGCAGCAACTTCAGTAAACGCTGAATCCTGAGCAAGAGCCTCACAATCTAGTCTTTTGGGTTAACTCCATTTCCTTGGCTGCCACATTATGTGGTTGGGAGAAAGTACCCCTCAAATAGTTCCTGGCTTGTTCCCCCGACTTCCCTGCTCCTCACTCCATGCTGTTTGTCTTCAGCTCTGCCAACATGGCTCTTTGCACAGCCAAACTGTAAAACCAGTCAGGGGAAGAGTCCAGCTTGAAAAAAAAGGGCATTGAAATTTGGAGGAGAGAGGGAAATAGGAGTTACAACCCAAATTGCTTACCTGAGCCCATTTAGGGCGGGATCCCACCAGTCACTACGTTAGCCCAACCGAGTGGAAAGGAGAAGGGCAAATAAGGGCAGGCAAAGATGGAGCAAGTCTTGCTGCTGAGCACAGCGGCTTGTGAAACCCTGACCTGACGTGACAGGGACAGGAGCTCCGTAAGCCAGTGCTGCTGCTGCAGCACCCATCTGTCTGATCATGCCACACCATGGGACAGACTGAGGAGCAGATATAAGTCTCCCTTGGCCTTCAAAAGAAGATCAAAAATCTTTGTGGGAGGAAAAAAAGCAGAGGGTATGTTTCACTGCTCCTTGTCTTTTATGATTAGATACTGATCTAAAGTCCAGGGAATTAATTTGAAAGATTGTTATGGAGTTCACTGTTTTGGATCAAGACTTCAGATTAAGTATTTTAAAGACTTGATCATTTCTTCCACTGGCTACAAAGCACTGAGAAGGAAGCCTGAGAAAAAGATACAAAAAGGAGAAAGAAACACAGAGATACACAACAGCTGTACACCATTGAAACAGGATGTTACTGTGAGATGTAGTTTATCATAATTAGTTGATCAACATGCTAGGCAAGGGATTTTTTTT
Organism: Steatornis caripensis; assembly: GCA_013398225.1. Taxonomy (NCBI): domain Eukaryota; kingdom Metazoa; phylum Chordata; class Aves; order Caprimulgiformes; family Steatornithidae; genus Steatornis; species Steatornis caripensis. The sequence goes on from VZSC01014392.1 coordinate 12,635, forward strand.
CCACTTTGAACCAGTAGATGCACAGATGGGGTATATAATAGAACTGGCATGTGTCTGGATTATTTTTTTTTTAAGGCTGCATAGTTTTACAACCACTACTAACAGTCGCGTGCATTGATATAATGGTAAGAGTACTCAAACTTCTGAGAATTAACATGGGCTTCCTGCCCATCAGGTGACATTGAAATTGCAATAGCCCTTGTCTGGAGCAGCCGTAGCAGCTACAGCCAGATTATGTAGATCCACAAACTGCTCCTAAATAGTAGTAATAGCAGTAGTAGTAATATGATCAGAAGTTATTTAAGAAACTTAATTTTCCCCATGTTTTCAGCCAGAGGCACAGTGACAGCTACCTTGATGAGGACCAAGCAACAGATCTGCTTTTGAGGCAGAGTTAGAAATGAGCTTTTCCAACTCCTGTTCCAGTGCTGTTGCCATATATGATATGGTTTCCACGTGAAAGAGAGCATCAGCACACACTATCCATTCAGGCCACATTCGCAAACCATGTCCAAAAGCATTCCCAAGCACTACAACATGCTCCTCTCCACCAGTTAACTACCTGAACGTCCCCTCTGTCATAAATTTATCACTTCCAGCCACACTCTCCTCAAACCACCACCAGACACAGTCTGGCAGTTAGAATGATCTAGGGACTTTTCCCAAGAGGTGGTCTGCCTCTGACAAGCCTATTTTGGAGGTGACGATAGCCCCCCTAGCCCACAGGTGGGCTGTCCCACGTAGGCGGCCAACCACTTGGGTTGTTTGTGGCCACAGCCGTAGAGGCCACTTCACAAATGAGCCTTCTGCTTGCCAGTTCATGAGTTTATTAAGTGGCCAGATTTTCTAAGGCAAGTTTGAGGAGGGGTCATTACCCCTTTCTCATTCACCTGTATCAGTGAGAAGTGAAGAAAAAGAAATGCACGTCAAGAAATGTGTATTCTGCCCCTCTCTAAGGACAGTGTAGGGAGAACGTTTTGTCCAGGATTTCCACAAGGAAGCAATTAACTCTTGGAGATTAGCAAATAAGTATGAGTCAAGATTTTAAAATCTGAATGTGTTAGAAAAGATCGACACTAGGGAAAGTCACACAAACATGTTTTCAAAATTCCCCAAGTGCTCTCAGTTCAGCTGAATGACACCAGTCCACACGAAGCACAGGGGGTCCCCTAAGCAACTCAGCACCTTTGAAATACTTATTTTAAAGTCCAGCTACAGCAGGAAATGCCTTAAGCTATGTACCTACCAGAGACCCATACATAAAACATTACACTAAAAGAAGCTATTCCAGCATTTGGTCACTCCTAAGACTGGTCCAAACTATTCTGCAAAAATGTTGGAGGATGTGTCCTGATCCCTGGGATACAATCCAGTTGTGATACAGGCCACTGCAGTCATAGTTGTCAGTGTTTTAAAAGAAAGACCTGTATAATGCTAATCTGATCAAACCACAAGCCCAGTGCTTAAGCAATAGAACTTCAGAGTTTTATTGGTCTTTATTACTGCACAAGTCTTAAAATCTCTGACATGTAATATAACATCTAAAAGACTCTTGATATCTGCTTTTAAAAGCATAGCTATCCTAGACAGGAAAATAAAGCAGTAAAAAAGCAGTAATAATTGAAGTAACCATAATCCAACTAACTAGTAACCAAGAGCCTCTCTGAAGAGCTTCCAATTTTGGATGGGTTCTGCCGATCCCTTTTACTTGTTTGATTTTATCAGCAACTTCAGTGAATCAACAGCCCTAAGAGCTGAGGGCAGTACGGGCAGCCACTGTCTGGCACCACACCAACATGAACCTTACTGCTCCAAAATGAGTCGCAAATTCTGGGACATCAGGTGAACAAACCCCATCACCACCAAAAAACAAAACTACAACATTCAAGCTCTGAGGCAGACAGCATGAAGAAAGACACGCTGTGCCAGCACAGCCATAGATTTTTTTCCAGATGCTTGTCATTCGGATTATTGCCTCCTCAACTGCTGGTAGCTGAATTCCCATCTCACAAAAGCTTTTTGGAGGAAAATTCCTCAGAGATAATCTACTTTCCCAATTTTTAGTTCATTTCTTTAGTTCTGTACAAGGCCCACCCATAATTTTGGCTCCTTATTGCAGCTCTCTATTCTGTTTAAGTTCTTTTCCTGCTCAGTTATTTGCAGCTTCCAAATAGAGCAAAATGTCTGCAGGGCTCTTAGTAATGAGAAAAGGAAAAAAAAAAAGAAAGAAAAATCTTCATCTCGGTGCTGTAACCAAATTTGGAAAGCTGCGAATATTTCAAAACACATCCTGTCTTTTTTTGGTTGGTTGGTTTTTTGTCCTCTCTCCCAACTACCTCCAAAGTAATTACCTATGATGGATAAACATAAGAAATATACCATCACCTACAGCAGCAATTCTTAGTTTGAAGTTTGTGAACCACCGTATATCCAAGATGCTTTTCCTCAGGAGATGTCAGAGTGGTCCGCAGAGGGAAAGGACTGCAGGCATGCTGAAGTTGTTATAGCACAAACCGTAAGCGCTGTACGACCACCTTTCTGGAATTACAAAATGCTTTCATATAGAGTGCGAGTTTTCACTTGAGTCACAAGGCACTGTGATAACTCATGAAAACACCTCCATAGCTCCATGAAAGGATATAACCGGAAATAATACCTGTATTCTAGGCTACCTTCTTCAGGTTCTGCCTGAAACTTAGACTGTGTAAGCCTTTAACTGTTTTTTGTAACACATTTCCTGCCTCCAATTCTCCCTCTGGTAGCAGCATTGACGCCTCATTATAATGCTGTTACCTCAAATCCTCTTATGGCACAGTTGTCTTGTAGCCCTGCAAAACAATCTTCATTGCACTGCCATTTTATTTCACTTAATGAAATTATTAAATAGCATATGCATCTGTTATATTAGTGAAATAATAAATCCCCTGTAGCACAAGCCATAAACATTTTTATATAGAGCATATTTATCTTTTGACACATTATTATATTGACTTCTGAAAAACAGAAGCAATGCCCTCATTATTTACCTAGCCTAACTTGAAGGATGCTCTAGTCAGTTCCTTCCAGGAAGAAAGGACGTTGAATATTTGATGTATGTGATTAGTGAAGTCTGCAGTGACCTCTTCTAGTATCCAGTATTGTTAAAAATCATTGAACCTTACACAAGAAGAGGAATGGGGGCTTCAAGAGTTGCTGTGCATTTAAGACAGTTTCACAAAGCCATTAAGTTTCTTGAAGGAAACAGGTAACTTAAACTGTTAAGGAACTTCAACCAAAACATGGGTAAAAGTCACCGCCCAAAACAAAAGGTCATGAGAAACTGCTCAGGGTGTTGAATTCTGTGCCTGAGTGGTATTCCCTAGGTAATATTTTGTGTTTGTTTGAAAGAGACAACAGGAACACCTCTGGATTTACCTCTCATTCTCAGCATTAAAATTTCAAACTGCTAAAGTAACTTTGGTTTTTGTATAGCTCAGCCTCTCAGCAAATCTGCTGGCTGCTAAAAGCAATGCAGAAATGGACCCAAAACACAATGAGCTCTAGCGGCATCGCTTCCACAACAGCTGGGATGCAGGCTCTTCCCATCCAGACCCTAAGAGAGTAAGAGCAGACAGTGCTCGTAAATGGGATTTTGGCTTGAGCTCTCCCCCAGTCCAAAAGAGTCAGGCAAAAAGAAATCAATGCTCAAATGAACACAAGTGAAAAAGCTGGGAGCATAATTCAGTATTAACCAAAGTCTTTCCCCTGTCCCAGAGATGCCCTGTTCAGCCAGTGCTTCCTGCCTTTCCCCAGCACTCAGCAGTTCACAGTCCCTCTTGCTGGCACATCCCAGCTCAGCTGTTGCTGTGGCAGACTGGGAAATTCATCCTTACAGAGCAACCTTGGGCATGCTACCGCACCCAGTACTTACTTCTACAGTAACTGTGCCAGCTCAAAAGAGCTTTGCAGTTTTGCTGCGAGGCATGGCGAGGGAGGCAGCAGAGTGCAGAAGGGAAAATTCCAGCTGCGGTTGCGTTTCCCCATCCCTCCCTCCCTGCCCCACAATAGCTTCACTGTCAGAAACAACAGCAAACTGGAGGACTGCGCTTGTGCTGATCCCCAAGTGCAGTTCCTGCCAATTTCAACCCCTCCTTGTAGCGATCGTTTTCGTAGGCACATTTAACCAGCTCCAAGCCTGTCTAAAAAAGCAGTATCAGTTATTAATAAATGATAATACATAATTAATAGCAATACTCAGAAGCAGTTCTGCCTTGCACTGCTCTGGCTACTAGCTAATCAAGCTTTACACTGAAGCATGCTAGAAGATTAATTTTAACATTATCCTGTCATTTAAATTATGTTTCACCATATGTTTCTAGGGTAACCAAAAGGCAACAGCTCCATTCACAGAGTCCAGCACTGGCCAGGTGTATCCATGCTACAACACATGAATACATTTATTAGCCAATGACATAGAATATTGTATGAATTATAAAACATGGTCAGAGACAGACTTTCTCAGAGCTATAAAGGGTCCAAGTGAGGGCTGAGTAACACCAATGAGATAGCAGTACACACATATACAAACTGCTGTTTGCCATTGGCTCTAGACTAACTGTCTGGCCGCTCTCCCTTTCCGTTCAGAACTCTTTCCAAAGGCATGCTGTGACAGCTAGTAGCACCGTCCCCATTCTGCAGAGGAAGACAAGGCATGGGTAGGCAGAGCAGCTGGCCGGCAGCTTACCAGCAGAGCCAAGAACAGCAGCCAGGTGCATCAAGGTCTGTGGCCCCATCCTATTGAGTCAGCCACGTGCAAAGGAGCACCTCACTACAATAAGCAGAAAGTTNCAGCCTCTCAGCAAATCTGCTGGCTGCTAAAAGCAATGCAGAAATGGACCCAAAACACAATGAGCTCTAGCGGCATCGCTTCCACAACAGCTGGGATGCAGGCTCTTCCCATCCAGACCCTAAGAGAGTAAGAGCAGACAGTGCTCGTAAATGGGATTTTGGCTTGAGCTCTCCCCCAGTCCAAAAGAGTCAGGCAAAAAGAAATCAATGCTCAAATGAACACAAGTGAAAAAGCTGGGAGCATAATTCAGTATTAACCAAAGTCTTTCCCCTGTCCCAGAGATGCCCTGTTCAGCCAGTGCTTCCTGCCTTTCCCCAGCACTCAGCAGTTCACAGTCCCTCTTGCTGGCACATCCCAGCTCAGCTGTTGCTGTGGCAGACTGGGAAATTCATCCTTACAGAGCAACCTTGGGCATGCTACCGCACCCAGTACTTACTTCTACAGTAACTCTGCCAGCTCAAAAGAGCTTTGCAGTTTTGCTGCGAGGCACGGCGAGGGAGGCAGCAGAGCGCAGAAGGGAAAATTCCAGTTGCGGTTGCGTTTCCCCATCCCTCCCTCCCTGCCCCACAATAGCTTCACTGTCAGAAACAACAGCAAACTGGAGGACTGCGCTTGTGCTGATCCCCAAGTGCAGTTCCTGCCAATTTCAACCCCTCCTTGTAGCGATCGTTTTCGTAGGCACATTTAACCAGCTCCAAGCCTGTCTAAAAAAGCAGTATCAGTTATTAATAAATGATAATACATAATTAATAGCAATACTCAGAAGCAGTTCTGCCTTGCACTGCTCTGGCTACTAGCTAATCAAGCTTTACACTGAAGCATGCTAGAAGATTAATTTTAACATTATCCTGTCATTTAAATTATGTTTCACCATATGTTTCTAGGGTAACCAAAAGGCAACAGCTCCATTCACAGAGTCCAGCACTGGCCAGGTGTATCCATGCTACAACACATGAATACATTTATTAGCCAATGACATAGAATATTGTATGAATTATAAAACATGGTCAGAGACAGACTTTCTCAGAGCTATAAAGGGTCCAAGTGAGGGCTGAGTAACACCAATGAGATAGCAGTACACACATATACAAACTGCTGTTTGCCATTGGCTCTAGACTAACTGTCTGGCCGCTCTCCCTTTCCGTTCAGAACTCTTTCCAAAGGCATGCTGTGACAGCTAGTAGCACCGTCCCCATTCTGCAAAGGAAGACAAGGCACGGGTAGGCAGAGCAGCTGGCCGGCAGCTTACCAGCAGAGCCAAGAACAGCAGCCAGGTGCATCAAGGTCTGTGGCCCCATCCTATTGAGTCAGCCACGTGCAAAGGAGCACCTCACTACAATAAGCAGAAAGTTGCTTTGGTGGAGCTTCCTATACAAGTATGGCAGGAACAGACTTTGGGTCCCTATCCTGTCTGCTCAGGACCTTTCTCAAGCACTGTGCTCATTTCAGAAGAATTTACTGAAGGGATTTGTTATTTGTCATTATAGGCTTTCGCGGTTTTCAGCGTTAACTACTGCAGTTCTCAAACCACAAAATAAACTGAATGCAGATGAGCAAGACCGGAGCCACAGATAATGAGAGCGCTCAGTAGCAAAAAAAAAAAAAAAAAGAGTTAAATAGAAAAGTGCTGTTTAAAGACATTCAAATCACATCAGTGCCCAGTAAAGAATGACAGCAGAGGCCTTCTTTGGCAGGTAGGAACTGTGCTTGGAGCGGCATTTCACGAGGCAGGAGGTGTATTTACGAATTTGATTTTGTTTGAAGACTTTTAGCTTGACTTTTGGGGTAGGGAAATCTGGGGCACATGTCAGAACATCATATAATTTTCTGGAATAAAGTCCCTTTTCACAGGTTGTACATATCAAAGCAGGCATGTTATCACTAGAATTTGCTGAATACACCTCCTCCTCAATACCTAAGAGTAGGTAAGGGTCTGATTCTACACTTGGCGGAAAGAAACAACAAAGGCACAGCAGAAACAGTGGTGAGGGCACTACGCTCTACGGAACAGCAGTGGATCCAGGCCTGGCTGACAGGTTTGCATGGATTTTAACCCTCTTTTGTCCTTATGCTCCTCTCCCAGGCTAGAACAGGGAACTATTTTTGCAGCACTGTTACATACAGCCTGTCTGCATTCTTCCACTTCCGTTCACTACTAGATATTTCTTGGAAAGGAAGAGGTTTTTAGAGCATCACAGGAAATTCATCTGGGATTTTTTAGAGAGCACGTTGTAGCCAAACTCTGACTCCTGCGTAGCAATAGATATACAGCAACTTGTTTTGAAGTCAACTCTTGAATTTTTCAAAGCAGAAAAAACATTGCGCTCTCCTGCTGGGAGTAAGGCTACGTCTTGCTGATCACAGTGACTTCTCACAGTGATCACTTCCAGAGGCAATAAAATAAACTCCATTTCAGCATTTGCTGACCATAAGACTTTAACAGTTTCAGCCATAAGAAAGCAACATACTTTCATTTCTGTCACAGATGTGTGAATTTCAGTTGTAGACTCTTAATCATGTTATCTTTTCCTGTTCTGTTTCTCAAATGCTTTGAGCAGAAGACTTACTTCTGTAGTTCTACAGCTGATCCAAATGGCTTTAAATCCCTCAAGACTTGTCACCTCTGAAGTCTTATTTAACTGTCCAGGCTTTTCCTACATGTCAAGTACAGATTCGAATCCTGAGACAGACACTATACACTTTTGGAGATCCATTTCCACTACAGTCAGACATGGCAAAAACCACTCTGTAGTAGAACTAATCTTACGAAGCCTCCTTCAGCTCAGCTTGAGCAGTCTGCAATAGCTCAGCGATATCTAAATGGTGCTGTGTTTTAGATTTCCACACTGAAAAACTTTTACAAAAATCTTGCCTCCTTTCCATCTCTCATTTTGATCCTTGGAATAAATTGGCTATCTCACGGCTGCCTTCTGGTGTGCCGTATTAAAGGGAAAGAGTACTAGTACAGAGCTCCTTTTTACATTGCGCAAAAAGAATCCCTGCATACGCCATATTTTTCTTGGAGTTTCTTTATCTTACAAAACATGCCTATTACTTTGCACACGCACGACAGCAGTCCCAGACTTCCACTACTAATGACAGTGACCTGACCTATGATCTCTAGCCCAGTTACCTCTGAACTCATGTAGTCTAATCATCGTCCTCCCCCTCCCCTGCTAATAGACACAAGTCATACAACTGCACTCATTCCTCCAGCTGCACCTTGTAAACCCAGGCTCCGCATCTGGCGGGAGCTTGTTCCCAGCAATGGCATCAGGCTATAACACCGAAGATGCCCCAAGAGTCCTAGATGCACTGCCCGAGCCCCCGGGAATATCTGGGGTTACGGCAGGTGGAATTTCAGAGTTTCTCCCTTTGCCACACTGTAAAGCCATCGTCTACTCTGAAATGTACGGTACTTGCAAACTGCTTTTGCTAGGGGTTAAATACTTTTTATTCACAGCACCACAAAGGCTTCTCTGTGCAACAGTGCCAGAAATATCTAGGAACTATGCTTGGCTTCATTTATATCTCTCTGGATGTCGTGCGTACTATATTTTCATACATTAAGGATTTCTATAGAATTTATCATCAGCCACAATGGTTTCCAGGAGAATCGCTGGCGCAGCTTTAAGAGTGAATAGCTTCATCTTCAGTTTAGCTCTTCTGTCAAGCTAGGATCAAATCCAGACACTCTTTCAATTTTTCTTTTAGTGGATCATCTACACTTAATCTTAGCCTCTGACAAACAGGATTAAGAAAACTCTCTATTTTTGTTCAAGGTCCCAAACCCATATATAAACACTGTAATTTACTACATAATGGCAGTTCTTTCAAGGCGTAAGTATAAGTAGCAATAACAGTTGTGCCTTTTTTGAGAAGTTCTTGTTTCCAGAGGTAAAAAACAAACAGCTGAAGCGGCGCGTCCGTGACCTTCACGTGCCTGATCTCCACAACGCACTCGAAAATCCTGCTGCAAAACAGGAGGATCAACACTGTCTCTTCTCATTTGGAAAACTGAATGAGATTACACAGAGCAGCAACAATTTCTCACCTGATCCCTCCTGCAAACAAGGTTTGCTAAATTGTCTTGGAGATTTCAGAGGGCGAATTCACCCACTGAGCTGCAGGAGTTATGGCAGGGTTCAGTCTGGTTTCAGTACAGTGAATGGCTTTTGAGTGCTGCTGAGGTTACGGTGTGTGCAGAGGTAATGAGATGAAATCACAGATTAGGGAAGGCTTCATTTGCTAAGATTTTTTAACAAAAATAGAATATTTCCAAGAGTCTAGTACATTTTAGTAGTTTGGCTGGTGGAAGAAAAAACAAAAAAGAAAGCCCAAACAAAAAAACCCTAAATTATTTTCCATTGAGACTTTAAACAAGGCAAGGAAGAGGTTTCTGAAGTAGAACAGTTTGGTTTTAATTTAACAAACAAAAAGATTTTCTGCTGTAAAGACTTTTGAGTGAAACATTTTCATTTTTAGTGAAAAATCCCTTTTTGGCCAAAATTTAAATTCCAACAGTGAGAGGAGGGAAAAAAGGTTTTGAACAACTTCTGTAAATATTCCTGGGAAGCTTTGCCTTCTGATACAGCCATGGCAGGCTAAAAGACGGTATACACTGGATGTTTTTAAAAGCATACATTTAAATTTCCCTGTTCTTATTTCCTTTACTGCTGAGCTTGCAGAAACAACAGGTCAAGGGGAGGAAAGACTCCTGTGAAGCATGTCTGTGCTCCTCATGGGCTGGCTTGGTCCACATCTCCCCACTCAGTCCCTGAGAACCAGACTGCAACAGCTCCAGAAAAGATTCTCAGGCACGGCACTGTGTTGTTTTTTCCTCCACGCTGAAGTAACGACAATTTGTACAGATGATTTTTTTTTCTCTATTCCCCCACTTCTCCTGCAAAGTGCTGCAAACAGAACCTGTTTATCTGAGCATTATGCTGGAAGAGTGAACATGGACCTGAAGAAAAGGGGCCAGGGAAAAGGGCAATAATTTTTGTTTATTTAAAATGTTGGCTGAATTCTGAAATACAGAAAGTACTTGTTACAATAATTTCTTTAGTACGTGAGGTTTTAACCTAAGAAACTTTAAATAAATGAAGAATTTTATACAGGGATAATAAGCCTCTGAATAATATTCCAGCAGGGAATATTTCAGTGAGCCACACAGAAATGAGCATAATAAGAGTTAAATTGCTCCTGCTCCAACAGTAGATTTTTCTTAAAAACAAATGCAACGAAAACACCGTCCCCTGAGTACCATTTGGTACTCTGGAGCCAAAATCCTCTCTTATTCACACATAAATCTAGGGGCCTAATTCACAGGGTACCAGTTGCTTTGACTCATTTCCCAAGGCATGCTCTCTCCATCACCCTAGGTACAACCCAACATCTGCGGTCAGGCTGTGGATCTCAATGGACATTTTCCAGAGATATATCAGGATAACCACATTCAGAGCTTAATTCTCATACTTATGGCTAATGAAAGCCCGATGCTGCAGAGGTTTATGTACCAGCAGAGGCCAGCAATATCTGAACAGGGGTAGCTTAAATTACCACGTACAACAGTGTTCAGACTCCTTTTACAGCAATAAGGAAAAAAATAAAAGCCATTTGAATCTGACTCAAGAAAGGCAAGGTTATTACTCATATCCCAAGGAGATACGGTGTGTGTGATGAACTGAAAATGCTATTAGAGAAGAACACATTCCTCTTACGATAGGCCAAGTAAGCATTGATTTCACTGGTACAGTTAGTTACACATTCACTCTTTTACGTAATGAAAAAAAGTCTCATGTAGTGTCTGCAAAAGGGGCTTGCACATTCACATATAATGAAACCAGCAACGACAAATGTCAGCAGTACCATACACTGATGCCATGAATAATGCATAACACAGAACTGTGGCGTTAAATGCAGAGAAATAATCAAACCCATTGATCTTCCCCACCCCCACTATACAGGCAGATAAAGTCTAATTTTCTGAGCGCTCCAAACCCAAATGGTTTCAAGGATTCTGTTTCAGACAGAGGAAACTAATGAACGGTCACGGCGGCTTTCACTTTTAGAGGGTTAGTTCAGGTCTGGTCAGCCAAGCATTATCCGCTAGCTTATGTATCTGCCCATGGCACTACCTGGGACTTTATCTGGCCATCCCCAGCAGAGGCCAGGATTTACCTGGTTGTTCCCCTCCAGGAGCAGTGTCTTCACAAAAATGGTGGGGCTGATGAGGAGAAATGCGTAGAGTCACCACTCCCTACTGTATTTACTTTGGGTTCTATGATCTTTTCATGCCAGCTAGAAGCCTCCTGAAAGGCTGCTTTAGAGCAGTAACTGAGGGTGGAGAAGCCACCCCCACATTCTGCTCATATTCACCCATGCTACAACCTCAAACACCGTCTGGGCTACCAAGTTCTGCTTTCTGACAGCCTGGCTGGGCAGATGGTACCCAAAAAATGCCAGATCAGAAGTTAATGTTTCTCCACTGGCTATAGGAACCACTGCACTTGCCCAAGCTGAGGGTTTGCTTTGATAATAATTTTATTAAATAACCAGATGACTACTGACTTCAGAAGGCACCAGCACACGCTCCTACAGAGAAGCCAGCATAACCAGCCCCACCGAGGGAGAAAAAGAAACACCCCACGGGCAAGAGGGATACTGAGGAAAGCTGGGGGAAAGTGGCATTGCTGATCTGCAAGGATGCCTAGGAAGAGACTTCAGGTTGAGCAGTTCAGTAAAATGCTTTCCTCTGTCATGACTAGTATTTAAATTGGAATTGGAATAAGATCTGACCTGAATGAGGAAGCACTGATCTAACTCTCCACCAATAACACCTCGCACTATAACACAAACAAGGAAGGTCACCACCTCTCCCCTACTCTCTAGACTAGAACAGGAGAGAGGTATCATCCAGTTCACAGCCAAAGCACATTCATGGGAAGCTGTAAAGTTTTTATTCAGCATCTTCTTACACTGCTGGTTATCTCCATCACCTATGTTCTCCAGTACACAGTTTTTAAATATATGTACGAGCATATATATATATAATGTAGCTTTTAATTACTGATTCACGCTCCTAAGCATCCCCTGTCTCTTCTACACAGAAATCCACATTAAGAGTCCCAACGGGATTTTTAATCGTGTTTCCACTGCACTATACACTATGATAGACTTAATCATTTGATCATGTGCTGTTTAATTCATAAGAACCCGGTCTTGTTCTCTCCACAGAAGAGACGGTGTCTGGAAACGCAGTACCATTTTAAAAGAATTTAATTTTTTTGTGGCCCTAGGTAGGACATTGGCACCTATCTTGCAAACAGTGTTTGCCGCACAGATCTGTGTCATTTTGTCCAGTCTGAACAATTTTTTCTATAGAATTAAAATGATAGGTTTAAGTCAAAAAGACTGAACTATAACACACATTGCAAAGGAAGCAATTCTTTTTCTTTTTTTTTTTAAACAAGGAAAGTAGGAAAGTCCAGGAAGGAGGGCAGGTTATTTTTAACACAGAAATCCCATCTCGTGAAACAAGAGTGTTTGGTCTGGAAAGCCAAACTTCTTTGCCCGCTGCAGATAAACAGTGAAACACAGCCATTGGCAGCATTAGACAGTACGCTTTAAGAAGCTTGCTTACCACCACAAACATCATCACAGAACACGTAACAAGAGCCTTTATATATTAAAATGCAACATTCTTATGCATGCATGTGCAAACACAAAGGCGCACTGAGAGATTGTCTATTCAATGGGCATTGCCATACTATTTATGTACGCATGCATGGGCAAAGCTAATGAAATGCAGACAACTTCGTTTATTGTATGACTAATAACAGTACATGGAAAAGAAACAGATTTTTAAGAGACTGTTAATTCAGTTCCCTGAGAACCTGTTTCTTCCTGGTACCAAAGACATACCAGCTACCTAGCGACAGCAGTCCAGTAAAAAAATTCAAGCCAATGCTTAATTTCAGGCTTATACCAATGTGCTACAAGTCCAATTACCATCAGAAGCTAAAAATTCAAAAGGCACTTAATGTTTTCCTTACTCAGGGCCTTTGTTTCTGCCAAACATGTTTCCATTGTCTCTGGCTGAGGTCAAATATCAGCATAAAAATGCTACAAAGGTATGGGGTGGGGTTTTTTTCTGGAAAAGAAAATCAAACATTTTTTAATTTTCTTGAAAAACTGCTAAACTTCCAGAGAGAAAGAAAAAAAACTGTTGATGTAGCAAGAACAAGTGGGACAAGTACCTGCCAAAGAAGGAAATACTGGATTAGACTATCTGAAGAGCACGAAACGATGCTTAGCAACCAGCTGAGGACTTGCATCCTCCCAGATGCCAAAACAAACTGGCCAAGAACAGAATATTCATTTCCCACATTTCAGCAAATAACACTTCTACCATTCCTAGTTTTCAAATGTAAACTCTACGTTTCCCCCCCCACGGCATATTTTTAAACAAGTCAGCAATAGCAAAGAGCAAAACCATTGCAAAAAACCTTCATTAAACCCAGAGAAAATGTAATTTAATATACACTGCATAGCACTAAGGACGTTGAGGAATCTGATCTTTTAGCATAGTTCTAGCACTCTGCAGCAATTAACTACTGGGCATGTCTGCAGGCAGAAAGAGCTCTGTAGAGAAGCAGAGGGGACTCGCATATTTTGAGAACATGCTTGCCACTTCAGAGGTTGGGATTTAATACCGTATGCCTCAGTTTTTACCACTATAAGTTGTAAACCAACTTCCTAGAAAACGTATTACCTGCAATGAGGTCTCCAAACTGTGCCATGTGTAGTACACAGGACCCTTAAAAGTAGCAAGTAGTCTGACAGTAGAGGCACCAGTGCCATTCTGCTACCACTGATGGTGTATTTACACATGTACCTCACTTGTCAGCGGCTCGCTCTTTACTCTGAATCGTTTCTTATCCAGACAGCTTGTTACAGGTTCAGCATAAATAAGCAAAAAGGGGGTGATGGGAAACGAAGCCCAGAATACTCAAAACTACCTTATGTTGCACCTCCTTGCAACTGTATTTACAACATCAACATTAGCAGGAAATTAAGCTGAGAGAACAGGAGCAAAGCTGCAGCACCTCCTAATCTCTGCGGGTCCCTCCAGGCTTTGCTGTCTGTAGAAGCTGGCAGGTCAGAAAGTAAATTGATTCCTGCATGCTACTTAAAATTTCTTTTTAAGATCAGGAGAAGACACAGTGAAACGCTATTCATACAACTTTCTATTCTGGTTAACCAAAAGTGAGAGCTGGGAAAACCAAAGACAGTTAAGACTAGATCGCTGTTGCCCTATGCTGCAGAGTCTTCTCCTGTGCCGTTTTGTCTTGGTGGAACATGCCTGCTTACTTGATGACAGATGCAGGTCAGCAAGTTCTCAGAGTTGCATCTATGCTGGCTTTCTGTCCATCACCATACTTACCCCAGGGCACCAGGAAACACCCCACATACATGTGGTGTGAAAATTGGTCTACTGTGCAGCCTATCCTGCTGCCACAACCTGATGGGAGTTGAAGCTTGGCATCCTGCTTCACTGACTTCAAGGGCAGAGTTTGGAAGCAGGGCTGCTAGAGTGACTGTGAACACCTAAGAATATAGTTTTGCTAATGCAAACTTACAGCAGCTAGCAAGAGCCTCCAAGACAAGCCTTCCATTCGGCCAGCACAGCCACAGTTGATGCTCTCAAACTACTGCAGCTGGTTAGGTGAGTTATGATGCACCAGGAATAGTCCTCCAAGAAGAAACTCAGAAGAGCAATTATAACAAGGTTATTGAACATTATGAACGAACCATCAGGGGGCTTTCAGAGAAGTGGCTGTATCGTGTCTGCTTCCGGCTTGCATTATTCATTTCTCAGGCTAATGAGAATGACAGTTTCTCCAACCAGAGTAATTCAGGACTACATTACACCTCTTATGAACATATGCACTTCCAAATGCTGCAAGAATAGCTCAAACATCTGGACAGGTCTTGTATCTTGAAATTCAGCAAACTGGAGTGGCCTCCTGAACTTTCTCTAGGGATGCTTTCCATTTCCAGGTGAGCCGATCAGCTTTTTCGATTGTGTCAGATCAGCACAAGCTTTGGCAGCTCTTTTTAAAAAGCTTTTCCTGCTACTAGTTTTAAATCCTGTATCTTCTTTTGCTTGATGCAGTAAAACTTCTCGTCTTCCCATCCTCACATAAAACTCCCCCATCTGTTCCAGGTAGCTAATTATTCCTGTTCTGTATTTACATTTTCAGAGTGAACCTGTTTTTAATCCCTCCATCAATGAGAAGGAGGGAGTAAGTTTGGTAATAAGAGAACTTACTATGCTGCCATGTGGAAATCAGATTTTAGAGACTTCAACAGTAAATAAAGAGATCTGCAACATGTACAGTTATTTGAATTAATAAAACTCAGATATTAAAACATCCCTCTTCTTTGGAAGGTTAAGTTCCCAAGCTTACTCCCCACCAAATCAGTGCTATCTTGGGGAAAGGGGCTGGTTGGTTGTTTTTTCATGCCAGGAAGGGAGCAAATTCCACCTTGTACATTTAGACATTTTCAGTTGTTTACGAGTAAACTGTGAACTAAAGCCGTATTTGTGATGCAGGATAAATAACGTAATAGCTATCAAAACTACATTCTTTTCTCCAGGGCTTACTACATGTGGCATGACAACCACGCTGACCCACTGGTAAGATTCAGGCGAAAGTCTGGAGTTTTCAAATACTAAAGCCCTTTCCAGAATAAATGTGTGGAGTTGTAACATCTTCTACAAAGCCCATCTGACACAATCAGAATTTGTTTTTTTAAAGCATAAAGATCTCCCTCACTCTCTGGAAGTCTCCTTGTTCATCTCCTGTGATAAGCGTGCAGAACAGTTCAGTGGTGCTAACCTGATCAGCAACACAGCAGATACTAAACCACAGTGGATGCTCCACACCAAATGATTTCAAAATCACTTTCCATTGGCTCTCACAAGAGACACTGTAACAGCAAATAGAAAACTTGAAGGGTAAAATCAGAATTCATCCTCCCAAAAGGTTATCTCCTTAAGAGATGAATGGTAGACACTCCAGAGAAGATTATTTTTAAAACATAGCAGAGATGACAGTTTTGGATCAGTGAGAGAAGCTCACAAACTTGCCACTGCTTACCCTAAATGTTATCAGCTGGTGTGCTTTCCTATGAAATATTTGGACATGCAGTGGACAACCTGTGGGAGTACCTCTGGAAGAAGTTCACCTTTCTTGTCTGCTTTTACTGGATGATATTGGAGAATGCTCACCACATCGCTGGATCAGGCCCTAGGATCATTTACTGTATTACACTAACTGCTGAGCCTCATTTTCCATCCTTTTGCATGATGTCATTAAAATGGCTTTAAGTGTCCTAGATGGGTTGCAGAGCAACAAAGCCTCAAGGTTTTGCCTACCAGAACCATCTGTGCCACCACAGCTCTTCCCAGCAGCATTGACTGCAGCAGTTTTCCTGGTGGTACTTCGCTTCACTAGTTCTCAGCCCCATTTCAGATCACACATACAGAAACTTGTTTCTCTTGCCTTTTGGGTTCTAGAGGTTTTTTCCTTCTCTTCTGATACTTTTCTCTGCAATGTCTTAATTTGGCGACGTATTCAGGGAGATGCCTTAAGAAGTCCGTGTGAAGGGGCAGAATGAATAAAACTAGCTTATGCAATAACAGATACTAAAAATTCAAAGGTTGTTTTATGATATGTTTCAGTACAAGCTTGTTTCAAATTCTACTAGTAAATGGCTGCACTCATCAGATACATGCCCTAGCTGAACAGTACGAATCATTATGACCTATCTAATAAGGATTTATGCTGCATTGACTGGAATGTAACAAATCCCAGACACACGGAGGCCATACATGGAGGGGAGAGATGTGAATCCTTCCAGGCGTATATAAACGAGAGATTAATGCAAGTGCTAGTGTACACATAAGAACAAATTTGTCCCACTTTCCCCATTCTGCCATCAGTATCAGCGCCTACATCATCCAAAACTGCAACAAATTACAGAGCAGAAGAGTTATAACTAAGAATCTCTCTGCTGGAAGCATGACTGCAAATCATGTTGCTGAAATAAAGAAAATAGCTAGAAAAAGTTAGATTTTCTTTCTTTTTTCCTCTAAAAGAATAGCTTGCTTATTTAATATTATTATTATTAGCCTTGTTTATTATTCATTTCTGGAACTCTACTAATTTTTAACTAGGCAAAAGCTCACCAGGCCTTTTTCCAGACCAGGAGAATACTCCATAAATAAGGAAGGGGAGGGAGAAAAGAACTCCGTTAGATGTAAAGCATCTGCTGTTCCCAGGGAGGTACGTACTTTTGGGATTGAGTTCACAGATCAGCTCCAAAAATGCTGGGAGTTAGGTTGCAGGGTAAACATCTATATCCAGATGAGATACTGTATTGCTTCTCCTTCATCACCCTAAACCAAACACTGTTATGCTTTTAAATTCCTGCAAAACATTTCTACTTCCCTTAGTATTATACACCATGTATTTTGGTAACTCTTGACAACAACAACCACCATAAAAAAAAAAAGAAACCTATTGGCTTACAAGCGAAACACAAATACTTCTTAAAATCTACTTTTCTTCCATGTTGTGCTTGCAAGGGGGGACTGTAATTACTGCTTCACACAATGCACAGGCTGGTTTTGGCAGCTTTAACCTGTCTTCCATGATTTGCTGAGGAACTCAGATCCTCCATTTGCCTAAAGTCTGCTAATTATTAACTGATGTGATAAAGAAGTTAGGTCCTAAAATTCTGAAATCCCTGGCTGATATTGCCATACCAACAGAAGTCTGGAACACAGATGTGGCTACAGGTGTCCCTGCTGTGTTGTTCTCCAAACAGATTTTGCTCACATCAAACAGCACAGCTACATTTACAGCATGTAAAGGGATTTATAAATAACTATCCTAACCTGAACACCATTCTTATTAGAAAGGGAACTGCAGTTCTGTAGAACTGGCCCAAACATTCCAGTGGAGACAATCAGTCTCTTCACTTACACCAGCGCAAGCCCACTACCTTCTTCAGGTACAATCCAAATTTACACCAGTGCAAGAGCAGAAGACAACTTGGCTTTAAATCCAATGCTGCTGCAGTGTTTTGTGCTAGTGATGTTGAATTCTGAACTACTTTCCATTAACGCGATTGGGATGGGTGGCTTGCAGCTGGACCTAGGTTACATCTTCATCTGAAGATGTGTTGTGGTTTTTACTTAAATTATCCAAGTGTTTAGGATTTTTGCCTCATGCTAATGAAGACAAATTGCTTTGCAGTTGCCATATGTTTAGAAAAATGAATTAAAGATTACAAGGGAAATTTGCATCGATATTTCTTTTTACTGTCATGATTTATACCAGCTGCAGACCTGACCTCAAAAACCCATATGGATATACACACAGCACAACACAATACCATTTCTCACAGATTCAGGCCTCCTTCTAGTGGCACTGTATTTCTCATAGTCTCTTGGGAGATCCATCAGTGGCAAAGTTTGGGGTATATATTAGTTTCTTCTGATTCTGTGGGCTTCCTACTACTTCTGCAGCCTACACACAGTGCTAGGATGAAAATGGTCCCTTACGTTTGTTGTCAGCACTGAGGAAATCACTAAGCCACAGGCCCCTCGCACTTCCCATACTTGCTTAGCAGTTCCGTTTTTTTCAGTTATCACTGTATGGAGAGGTGCTTAAATTGTTCTCTGCTTTCCTGGATGGCAGCTAGCACAACGCATAATTTCAGGCAGGTTCGATGCAGAGTCAACACTCTGCCTAACAGTGTGAAAGCATTTCATGAAAGGAAAATTAAAAAAAGAAGGAAATTATTTATTGCTAATGGCTTAACCCCTTCTGCTTTTTAGCAAATGACATCATAACCAAACCCAGGAGTGCGTAAGTCAGAAGGCAAAGCCAAAGCAAATGTGTGAGTTTTACCTTCTATCTGATGTGCATATGCACTTCATTCCGCTACGTAGTACGCAGAGGATAGCACCACAACTAATAGTATCATGACCTGAAACAAGCAGAGAAAGATCCCAAGGGTGAAAGAAGGGGAGTGGGGATAGGAGGGTGGGGGTGGGTGACGAAGGGCATAGAGCTATACTTCTCATAGTCTGAGCCATTTGCTTCAGCACTTGACTGAGTTGTCATTGTCTTACCCATGCCTGAGTCACCACACAGCTTAGTTTTTATCCCTGTTCTGATTTAGTTAGAGTTCCACATAAAAGACAGCGGGATTTGTGAAAAGGGTGAGATTATGTAACTATCCTCCTATGGAGATTTACCAATTAAGGTGTGTGCAGGCACTCATTGAGGTCATGGAAATTGTAAAGCTGGAATGACATGCTTTTAAAAGATTTGGGTTTTTTCCCTTGATGAGGAGAAAAACCACAGCCTTCCAACAAATCTACCTGAGCATTATTTGGCTCGTTCACCACTTGCATGCTGGAACAACTGCCTTTTCTACTACACAGCTCTAAAGTGTCAACAGCTATGCCTTCAACTAGCACTTATGCTCAAACTTCACTTGTCATCTCAAACTCCTCTCCCAGCCACAAAGCAATCTGGTATTTATCTCAAAAATCTCAAAACACTGTTAATGGCACCCCAAGTAGCCAGCAGTGAAGTACAGAAATGGAGCTCTCAGAGAGTGCAAGATATTTGCTATTTACTGACGATTTCTCTACAGTGAGAAGAAACATTGAAGAAGCATCAGCCTTAGTTAACATGTGGAAGAATCACTTGCCTAGAGAAGATACAGGGAATATGACTGTCACCTTGACTGCTGCCAGTGCGCGTTACCTCACCTCACCTTCCTTACACAATCTGGACAAGACCCGAGATACTCATACTCCAGGTCAAACACACAATTGTGGAGTTAGATTTTAAGTGACTTAAAATGGAAAAGAGTAAAATGCGGTTTTAAGGTAGACTAAAATTAAGCTTCCATTAGTTTCAATATTAACATTCAAGTAAAGTAAGAGAGGCCTGTTGCCGCCTTCTAGAGCAAGTTTTCCAATGTCCAGCAACACAGGCAGACAGCATCTCACCTGGGGACAAGCCTGGGACACAGACGACGCACCCTACAGCTGGAATTTCCTCAGTAAGTTACACTGCACTCAGCTGAGCTAACAGTTACATTCATATTGCTGACAGCGCATCCCTATCCCACCACTACCAGCAATATTCTAGAGCAGGCTTCACAGTTTTAGAAAAGTGACAACTCAGCTGCCACTTGCTGGCACCTAAACTTACATAGGGTTACAAGTAGCTGTCTTAGGCCTATGTTTTTACTCAGCCAAGAGTCCCACAAAAACCTTAGGAGGAAACCACATTGTTCCAATCGAGAGGAATGTGTTTACAGTTAATGTACACACGTCCTTAAGACTAGCCTTTTCTTGAACTTAGTATCATTTCTAAGGTGTCAAGCACAGTTCATAAAGGAAGTCTCACCTAAAACAGCGGATTACCAGACATCACAGAGAAGTGTTTGTGTTGCCTCTGGCTGCTTACAAGCTCTGCAGAAGACAGCACGCTCTCTAGAAAAGCATTCTCAAAAGAAGCACCAGAGAGCGAAAGAATAGCCCTAAGAGCAAATGCAAACAGCCACCAAAACCCAGAAAATAGGTCTAGAATTTCTGGTGAGAATTAGAAGATGACTTGAAGGTAGGAGAGAATCAGAATTCTGGAGCAGCTTTCCAATAGGTCAGGAAAATGACAACTCTCAAAATGGAATTTGATAAATTAATCAGAATTCATTTAACTCTTGGGAGAGCAGGGATGAAACTCAATGACCCAAAAGATCCTCTGCAGTCCTGTATTTCAGAAGTGATAGTTTTGTGATGACTTTAGCTGTCCATTTTAGAACTTAGTTGCAAATATAGTAGAAATATATTAGTCATGCCCAGTCCTTTACATCAGGCATGTTTTCCTAGTTACATCTTGCTCTAGCATGAGGCGGGCAGGAACAGTCACTGGCTTCACTCCTAAATGACTTTTAAAGGATAGAGGAAGAGTGCATTTCTTCTATGTGGGACTCCTGCCAGGAGTTCTGGGAGCTGGAGCTGTTGCCCTTATGCTTAGCAATACAGATATACAACACCACTTCGTTTCACTGTAAGGAACATATGGTCTGTCTAGCACACGCTTGAACCACTGCCATTTCATTCTAGCCCCGTTGTTTTCTAACAACCAAAGAATCTTATTTTCAACCCCTCCACTTTGTCAGTAGCATTGTCTTAAACTCATACAACTCATCACCCAGCTAGAGGCACAGTTGCAGCCAGCTAAGTCTAACTTTGCTTTGCAGCATCACACAAAAAATGACCTCCCAGCACTTAGTCACTGAATGCGTAAGGTTAAAATGTTTCTAAAAAAATGACACCAGTACACTCTGCATAATTAATGTTTAGCCATAAGGTGAAATGGTTAACTTTAATCTATTGATCATCCTCAGAGACTAAGGATTAAGCATATCACTATGTCTGCGTGGAACAGTCACTGCTCCATGAGCAAGAGGGTTCAGCAGTCAACGAGATGATGCTCTCATGCGTCAGATAGGGGCAAGCAAACAAAACTGTCGCAAGTATTTACCCATGAAAAACACAATAGGATGACGAGTTAGGATAAAAACTGAGAGAACCTATAAACTTAACCACATTGGTTTGTTATTGTAATTAATAAATAAATTACTGCTTCAGAGGGCATTTTTAAAAGAGCAAAATCTGGTCAAACACGCGCTCTTTCTGCTTACGGTTTTAAACCTTTTGTGATGCTAGTTTGCCAGACAAGTTAACATAACCAAACAGCCCTGGTGCTTTCCCTGTGCAGGGCAAGGAGTTGAATCAATCAGGATTGCTAATCACATGAGAAAAAATACACCATAGAAAGAAACAGGCAGAAATAATAAATTTAAATTTATCTTCATAGAGAGAAAGATGGAAACACGTTGTGATAGGCCAACATCTTCATGAATGCACATGCTGCTCGGCTTTGAGCAGGGCATTTGAGGATCTCAAAGGAACAGCATGGTTCAACAAATGCTTGCTAATAAATGCAAGAGTTGTAACATGAAAACTAAAAGATAAATAACATAAAAATGCAACTTCATAAATTAGCTGGTTTTACAGCTTGTACTGTACTAGCATCTTCACAGCCACATTGGAAAAAAAGAAAAAAAACCCCAACAGTTGATGTTGCCATCCTTACATTATGATATGTTTTCATTGTGCAAAGCAGAATGGAAACAGGATATTGCTCTCTTTCTGCAGGTTGTGTGCCAGCCATAAAGCATACTGTTGACAGAATCTGACAAGTAATTTATAAATTGTTTTTTGACCACACTGATTGCAATTACAGAGTGAAGAGAAAAGCCAGAGTAAGACGAAGGCTAGAGAAAATGCCCTACCCCAGGGATCTAAAGAGTTCAATGTGCTTCTTTTATCAAAAACAAAATCAAGAATGATCTAATTACGGCACACACTCACACTTTCACGGTGAAAACCAGCTGGTCTCAGAGGGTTGTCTAACCTAGCAGAGACATGCATTGCAAGAATCAGTAGCAAAAAATTAAATCTAAAAATAACAACACAAATTTAGAAATAAAATAATCAACGTTTTAACTGTGACACATTGCTGAGACAGATTATGAATAGAAGCAGTACATTTCTTTCTCGGTTTTAAAGGATATACTATTTTCATAAAACACAAGCCACCTCTTGCCTAGCAGGAGCTGGCATGCAGAATTTCTACGGAATGGACTACAGAGAACAGGCGAGGTAGGAAATCTGACACAGGCACCTTTCTGTGCTTTTTGGGGCCAACCACACTTTGAAATCAGTCATTTCTCAATACTCTAACACACCACCACACCCCTCACTCTAATTTGTTGCCAAATTTCCTACGAAAATAAAACACCGTCTTTATGCTCTACATAGACGTAGGTCTGTCCACTGCCTCTTAGTAGCTCTGGAACTCAGTGGCAAATTTTAACTGACTTTAACAGAAAGTTAGGGGGTTTCTAAAACACTAAATCCTTAAATAATTTGTGAAAATAGATAAAAGAGAGAGGATCTCATACTCCCCACTGCGGGGGTGGCCACAGCATTAGGTACCAGAGAATCCACACGTGAGGAGGTGAGACACACATACACACAGGTTGGAAACAAGGCTTCATTAGTTCTGCTGTTCATAGAACTGCTTAAGTGAGAATATCATAAAAGCAATTTTGTGCTATGGCTACTGATAATTTATCTTCTGAGCTACACGTGGTCTGTATGCTATCTGAGAGACATTGATCTGATAATCTCTTTTGGCCTTAAAATCTATACTAGTGTGTTACTTTTTCTTCAAGTCTGTCATATCGTAGGGGTCTTTCACCAATCTTAGTCTGAGAAGCTCTCTAAAATACAGTGTAGAAAAACACGATGGATAATACTGGTTTTCTTACTCATTTGAATTGCACATTCAGCACCAGGCTGCAGGGACTGTTCTTTTTTAAATGCTATTGTAATTTTCAGACAGATCCCAAAAAGCAGTTTTAATAACCAGCTTGGATATTGACAACACTTCATTTTACTGAAAATCTAACCTAGAAAGAAATCTCTCGGCAGATCCTGTCGCAACATCAGGTTTGCAGAGAGCAGAAGCACTGGCTGTTAGAACACCTCCTGCTGTGGCTACATCTAGGAAGCAACCACCTTGCTACCCCACCACCCCCCATCAGGGTGGGATTAATTACTCCCAGGAAATAAATACTCCCTCTATTGGCTCTAGAAGGAATATAAGTGCTTAATTTTAGATGGAATGCATGACTTCACAGGCTACTAAAGTTTGGAAAGATTAATCACACATCTGGCTCCAGGAGAGTTCAGAATTAATACAACATCAGGTTGGGACCAGCATGACCCCTTTTAGCAGGGTGGGGAGTAAAGCCATTGCCTGCAGACATGGCGCATGAAATCCCGGCTTAACTCTGAATAACGTGACTGGTACCAGCATTTAACCATATCTGCCATCTACAGGAAGGAAAGTACAATAGAAGGAAGGCCATGCAAAGTCCATCCTTAGGAAGCAGGTTTTCTGGTCGAAGAGATTTCCCCAGATCTTTAACAGGACATGTTTGTCTCAGTTTTATTAGAGACAGTTTCTATTAAATGACCTGTTTCTGCCTGTTCCTCCAGTAGTGACTAAGGCAGGTTTAATTGCATCCTGTGAAAGGTGTGCTGCATTGCTCACTTTCTGTTAAGAAAACAGAAATTAAAGCTGCCACATGAAAATGGAACTGCTGCACCTCCAAGCAGCAGCCGGCAAGTGAAGAAAAGGCATTCCAATCACCCAGACATCATTTCCGAAATTCAGACAACAATCAAAAGCCTTGTGCCAGTTGCACCAACTATTGCTGAGGAAGTGATGTTTTCTTAGTATGTAAAAAGATTATATTAAGTTGTTGTTTGCTCATATTTGTGTATGAACAAAGAATAACGACAGTAAACAGTAATGCAGCTATTTAGCATTGCACGGCATTTTTTAACACTGGACACACCCACCCCTAGAAACTAGGAGTGAAAGAGCGACACTATCACAGCAAGTGCCTCAGTAGCAAAAAAACTTGGAACAACTCCCTGAGCAATCCCATTCTGGACAAGAGCTCCTAGTGCACATAACCCCAGTGGCAAGGCCACTGGAGGGACAGACAGGACAAGCAGCCACGATTTCTTGCCAACCCATACTGGGAAGAAGAATAAAATTCTGGCCGAAGTCTCTCACGAGACAAAAGACGAGTGCTAGATTCCTTTCCCCAGGGATAAGAATTACTAATAATTACAGCAGCACACTCTGTTCTCCGGCAAGACTTGAATCGACTAGGCTCTGAGCCCCACCTATAAAGAGGGAAATTCCTCTGCTCCTGCTAACAGCTATTAATCAGTAGGATTCAGACCAGAATAAATTAACACCAATTAGATCCAGTCAGCACTTTCAACAACAGTTTATGGGCATATATTTGAAAATGCCTGGTTAGGAACACAAAAAGAGCTTCCTTCTCCCTGGGCTATAGTGGCTAGTCACTGCTGTATGACGGTATTACTGGGTGTGGAGTTCTGAAGGCAATGACCCAAAAGAATGCTGAGTATCAGTTCACAGTGTGGAACTTACACCTACCCCATGCCTGTTGATTCATCTTCACATGACATCTCTTTGCACATGTTTTCTGTATCTAAGAGTCTGCAGGCAGCTGCTCTTTGTGAAAATAATCAATACACTGTAAATGAAGAAACATAATCCATAAATGTTTTTGAGATATTTTCTGCCGACACTGCTGCCATGTTTGTAGCCAAATAATTTCTGGTGACCTTTCGCATTTCCTGTTATATGCAGAATGACCTTTGAAAAGAAGAATTTCAAGTTAAAAACATAGATTTAGGTTTTCGATAAACTTGAAAAATTATTCAAGATGCTTTCAAGCAATGCAATCCAAGAAAGTACATTACGTATATCATTTAGTCCTGTTTAGTTATGATTAAGAATAATGTACTAATACAATGCACTACCTTGCAGAATGCAGTAAATGCTTTAACTATTGGTCCTCCAACAAAAATCAGGTTTGAGCAATTGCATCCAAGTCAGACTTCTCCTTCTTACCTTTTTAGTATTATTAGCTATCCTGAATTTGTTTTCAAGAACAATCTTCTAGGGGAAGAAGTGGAGGAAGTTGCCTTTCTTACCTGTTTTTACTACTGTCCTAAAAATGACAGGTATATTTGAAAATGCATGAGACAGAACTATTTTTACCTGTCTAACTTCTGCCCCTGATTTACTTTGTAACCTCAGTGAAGGAAAACTGTCTGATGATAACCCCACCACCCCTAAAGAAAGGGCCCTGACCATAAAGCCAGAAGAACACCTGAAACCGTTGCTACACACATAGACTAATGCAGTAATTATTAGCCAACAGAAAAAGAAGAGAATGTGTATACAACACAGCACTTATAACGTGCTACATGGAATGATGAGACCTAATCCCTGTTCCATTTAATACAGAAGATTTAAATATTCTCTGGAATAGAAATTAGAAGCCTGGTCGCCTCATGCATAAATAACACTTTCATAGGAACACTTGATAAACCCCATTTCCAGAAGGTTTTACCATTCTGCACTACCTAAGTCTGAAGATTAGTGATAAAACTCAATCCTACACTCAGCCTTGTCTCTTAACTTGAAGGCTCCCTGCTCAATGTCTGCATCTTCTGGACTGGACTCCGAGGCACCCAGCTCACCTGTAGCTCAGTATGTACCCATATTTGGCCACTGGGATGTTCTAAGCTTGGGATCTGGTGTTCCTACAGCACTTTCCAAAATCAGCCTTCAGTCACTTCTGGAAGGATTCCACATCGCTTAGGAGTTCTACACGTTTACATCCTATTTCAAGCCTAAATTCTACTTCTTACAAGCATTCTAGGTATACGTTGCTCAGGCTTGCCCACAAAGAGCAGGAGACTGGGGCACCCAGACTGGACAGCAGTAAATGACATTGGACCACTCCAATCTGTTTCCCTTTTTTTTTCTATAGTTCTGCAAGTTGGAGCTGGGGGACCTCATCTACTCTTTTAGTATCTATAAACTACTAAAAAAATGTGCAAAATTCATCTTGACACTGTTAAACGAGTTTAAAACAAGACTGGTGAATGCATGCAAATAAAAATGATCCAAATTAAAGTAAAAATCAATCTAAACCAAAGCAAACTAATAGCCTGACACAGATTTGTACGCACGCACTTATGCACCACTTAGGTAACTGTCAGACACCTTTACTGAAGTTGGTAGGATGTTATGTTTAGAAGAGGCCTTAAGGCGTAGTTTTAAACCAATTTAACTAAAATAGTACAAAAAGTTGTGCTCATCCTCTTAGATGGGATTAGTGTTCCAGCTTCACGAATTAGCCAGGTATCAGCTTAGCCACAGTAATTGTGCATGCAAGCCTAAACCCGTGGCTAACATCAGGCACAGTGTGATTAATCCCAGGGAAATCTGGCAGGAAATGAGCAGGTTTATTATCTGCTTTTAATTTCATCCCCTCCTAATAGCTAAATTTACTTTCAGTAGGTACAGTGCACAATCCTATTAATCCTGGCCAAGGGAAATGGAATCTAAAACTCTTAAGATCAGTAAGTACCCAGTCTTGTAACAGTGTTTTAGGCAACTTTCATAATATATGATGATAGAAATTCCCAGATGATTACCTAGATATTACATTTGTCTTCAATTTATAGGAAGGAACTCACTAGCACAGCTAGTGTAATAAAAACAACCAACCACAAATTTGGAGAATGTGTTGTGTGTTCAGCACATAATCAGAATCTAACCCAAACAGATTATACTGAAATCAACAAGCCTATAGAGACTGCTATTTCCATTTGCAGTTTCCAATTAAAACATTCATTATTCATAGCAGTAGAACCTTTGCCTGAATATAACAAGACAGAGTGTCCTTTGTCAACTTGGTCACAGCCCCTAACCCATGCTGAGGCTGCACTTTGTGGAACTACTGCTCTATGAAACGTCTCTCCTGTCAGCAAAGGGAAGTAAGAAGGAAAGGGAATGCAAGTGACAGTTTGTTCAAGAGGAAGCACAGTTCATTTAACAGCTTTGTAACAGTCACACAGAAAACCTACCTCACTTCCTCCTCGGACTTGCGTAAGCTGACATTCAAAAAACTACATACACATCACTGTTTAATGATTTACACAGAAAGAAAACAAAGCATACTAACTCAGATATTCCTAGAAAAATCATGCTTGGAGCCCCAAGCAGACTTGGAAGATTTGTAATGTATGTGACAGTTGAACTAGAAACTAATTGTTTACTGATCTAACTATATTTAAAATATTTTATATCAATTACAATTTTACATGACAGTCACTTTAGTCTTCCATTAATAGCTACTCTGGAATCACCAGGGAGTGTGGACTTTTGATAAAAGGCTAGTATTCCAAGATGACTTACACAACAAACAAGAACTATGTCAAGATTATTACTTTCTGTATCTAAATTTTGTTCCTTTTCTAGAGAGCAAGGAAGTATCTCTGATAGACTGTGTCATATTCATACTGAAAGATCACTTAAAGGACATAGCAAAATTCTTCACTTCACTTCAGAATAACTGTACCTCCTGAGGCTGGTATAAAGAACAGATTAGAATTTGGCTCTATAAATCATACCCTATGTACAACAACTGCTATCAGAAGTTAGTCTTTTCAGTAACTAGCTAATGCTGAATATTTCTGCCCCCTTACAATAGGCTAATAAATATCTAAGAAAGAAATAAAGCACTTATTTTACATTCAAGTTCACATTCCTAACTTATCAAGTCTATTGTATACAACAGTGAGGAAAGAAATGGAAAAAAACTCCATAGCACATTAAAAATTCTAGTGGGCATACAACTGCACCATGCTATGCGTCCAGCTCTGCCACTCCAAGCTGTACTGTTGCCGCTTCTCAAACGCTAAGGTTGAGCTTGGTCCTTATATGAAAGACGTAAAAACAGGATAGAGTGCTGCCAGAAGTCATCTCTAGTAATTACTAGTAATTTAGTAAGTGGTATAGACCATCCTTCAAAACATTACTGAATAAATTCCCTGGAAAAGTAGATACTAGATTGCTTACACCACAATTGTCAAGGTGACATCAAAACGAAAGCTCAGTTCACTTACCAACTATTAGAAGCCCCCTTGTGCTTTTTGCAAGATTGGGACTGTTGATCTGAGTTTTGGATGAATTCCCGTTTGGTTAATTAAATTCCACACATCTACATCTCCTCCACAGTTCTCATCTTTTGCTACTTCTAAATGCTATTAAACAATCAACATGTTAAGTCAACGTCCTCTGGGCCTAACATCAACAACGATTGAAATATTTCCCCAATGCAAAGTTAGTGAAAAGCTACCAGAATCCTTCAGAGTAAAGTACCGCTGTTGTCATCAATGAGTACTTGCCATCGAAGCCATTTCAAGTTAAAGAACCATCGGACTATTGTACAAACAATTTAAAATGCTGCAATGTAAATTGTATTACGGAAAGAAAGTACTTCCCATTAGTAATTATGTATGCGCTCAGTTGCAAATGTCCAATTATTATACTCTCAAATGAAGAGTCTATGTTTGGTCATGCATTTCCAACCTTTTCTGTTCCAACTGTACAACAGGAAGATGAGGTCTGTGATGCTCTTCAGTTTCCAACAGTATAAGCATTTTCTTCTGCGAGAAAAGTTTCTCTTAAACTCTTTCATAAAGATTCTACCTACAATTTGCCAGTAGCTACTCTCCACATAACTCTTTACTAACATTTTCCTGTAAATCAAGAAACCTACAGCTTACCTGAAGGGGGACTTTTATCCTGTTGAAGTACTATATGCTTTACAATTGTGCTCAAGAGAACAGTGTGGGCACACTTCAGTCACTATTTGCTTCTACCTGGTAGGAAGTTGTGGTATTCAGTTTTTTATTTTTAGCAAGAGTTACATATCTTGAGTAACATTCATAGCTAATAACAGACTCCACAAAACCACTAAAGTCAAAGAATAAATGTGGAGTCTTAGAGTAAAAATGGTCCTCTAACAGCCTAAAATTAGGAAGTATTCCATTCTTCTAATTTAATCTTTTTTTAAAGTGAACAATTTCTATTTGGCTAAATAAGGTACAGATGTATTTAATCACTGAATTTTCAAGTCAAGTTTATTTGATGTCATATTTTAATAGTTTATATTTTTACTTCAGCATTGGATTAGCTTACGATAGTAGACACATTTTGTTATGAAAAATAACCATGAAGAAATTTAATGAAATTTTTTTACCCCACCGAGTGCTACAGCATCAGTAGATTTTCTCAAATCATTTACTGTTTTATATAAAGACCTCTATTAAAAATGAGAAATCCAGTACAGAAATCACCTGTAGGGTTCACTGCCATGTTTGGTACATTTCAACAGATTCTGCCTTCAAATGTCAAACTCTTCATTTCTAAATAAGCGGAATACATCAGCAAGAGGTAATCGGAACAAAACTCAACATGTCCACCCTTTGTGCAACACAGATCTCCACGCTCCCCTCAGCACATTGGAGTTACCCCTTGTACCATAACACACAGAGAGTTTTTGCGATGACTGTTCTAAGTGCTTTTAATTGCCACATAAGGACCATTTCTTCTTTTCTTCCAGATAACCCCTGGCTTTCAGCACAAAAGTCTGACAATGTCAACAGTTTCTTTATTTGCTGGGATGCTCTGGTGAAAGCTTAAGTGTGAAGAACCTAATGTTCCACAGGAAGTTATTTGAGGGTACAGGTGGGCTGGAAACTGGTTAATGAGGTTCCTGAACCCAGGTGATATTTCTTAATGTGTTTTAGGAGAAGTTGTTTGTCAAGGGAAGAACAGCAGCAAAAACTACAGCCAAACACCTCATCAGTGTGATGTCCGCATACGTGAGGGTCCAAGCTCTTCTTCTGAAAGCTGTAAAAAAAATAAAAATGTGTCACACATTAGTGTCATCAGTAGCAGCAAGTACTGCACAAACACAGGCAGTCACACTGCAGCTGGACTGTTCGCAAATCCAGACCAGCCAAACTGTAGGTCAGGGATGAGTCATCCCTAGCAAGATCTCATGGGTCTGTCCAGTGGCAGAGCTGTACCAGAACACAGCTCTGCTGACTCCTTGCCCCATAATTTCACTTACAACTAGGTCTATTCCCAAGTGAGTGTTTCTAGACCTATAGCATCTGTCATTTTATACAAGCAAGA
The DNA here is from genome assembly GCA_013398225.1 of Steatornis caripensis. Classification (NCBI taxonomy): domain Eukaryota; kingdom Metazoa; phylum Chordata; class Aves; order Caprimulgiformes; family Steatornithidae; genus Steatornis; species Steatornis caripensis. The sequence continues at coordinate 43,307 of VZSC01014392.1, forward strand.
TGATGCCTTGTGCCTTTTTTTTTTCCTACCACCACAGTAAGTTAGTGGAGTTTGCACTATATTTTCAGCAGTATTTCTGTTTTAGTGTCATTTGTGCACCTGTGGATTTATCTATTGGATATATCTATTCTTTGAAATAAAATCTCTGTATGGGCAATAAGAATCTAAACTCCCACAAGCACAAGTGTCCCATTTTACTTTTTAGTCTTAATAGGACCTATATGCATTTACATCCGTAGGATACAATTGCACCAGCATGCAGCCACACACACCAGAGATGCACACATTTGAACGTGCATGTGTATCTGCCTGTAATTCCAGCTAAACGTAATAAAAGCTGCAAACCAGCCTGAATATACTGAAAAGTTTTGACCCTGCACTTGTCATTTCATTCTACCTATTTTGCGTTATGACAGAGGGACATACCTCAAATTAAAGAGCCTAACTGTAACACAAATATTGTCAAGTATTCATTCTATATTAAAATGTGAGGTCTGCTACATACTCCCTATGGGTCTAACTCCTGCCCTGAGACAGCAGAATTATCATCTGATCCTAATCAAAATCTCAGTTCTTTCTGATTCAGGGAATAGCAAATCTAAAATCTAAACCTTTGGGTTTTGGCATTTTCCCCATACCAGGCCAACCCAGAATACAGCTGTATACACGCTGTAAGAGAACCCAGACCGAGACTTGTGGGTTAGTCTCAGCACTTGTTACTTAACATCAAACAATAAGATTTCAAAAATTAGCAATTTGTAATGTAAGTTTCTCTGAATGTAAGGTTTCCCTTAAACAGATATTGAGGATCTGTTTATATTGGCAACAACTATTTGCAGCCCTATGAGATAGAAAATTAAAACAATCAACTACAGTAGGACTCATCCCACACAGTGTCAGCCAATGGGCGTCTTATGTTCCCAATTTCCTCTGTAAAGTTAACAGCAGGCAGGCAGTAGGTAACCTAAGAGGGGTGAATTAGCCCACAGATTTAAGTAATGTCTCATACGAAATTAAGACATCTTGTGGGAATGTCCATCACACTCCACTGAGTATAGAAGTGGATCCACAGAGAGGTCGGATTAAACAACCAAGTTGCCTAAAATTAATTCTTAGACTTAACAATGTATACACCATACCAGTTTAAAAACCTCATGCTTGCAAATATTTACGGGTTTTCGATATTCAGAGTTGTGGTGGCAGTGTTATTTATATGAATGCAACGAGCAAAGGACTCTAGACCTTCTTAAAGCATGCTTAATCAGAAAAGCATACCTTAACTCTCCTTTCCCTTCACACCTAACGAAAAATGTAATTGGTTGATCGGGTATGTAAGAAAACATTTTACTACACAGGCACAGAAAAATTTGCATTTTCAAACTAAGATTTACACAAAAGATGAAATATTTTCCCATACATTCTTATTAATGCAGCACAGAACTCTCCCTACCTCTATTATTATTAGAAACGTACAACTTTCAGGAAATCCTCTTGCAGTCTTTGACATCAAAACTACCGAAAATGTGAACCTGTCAGATTCTGTGCCATCAGAACCAGCCATCTGACTCTTCCAAGTCACTAAGCAAGGCAGATATCTCCAGCAAATTTACCTCTCTTCTTCTACATAGCTCTTGATAAGACAAAGCCTTACAGTAAAAAACTCTACCTGTTGTAAACAGCCCAGTTACATACACATTTTAGGCCTTATACATACACACATAAATATATATATGTATCAATACACAGAGATGCACTTTAAAATTGAATTTCACTGTAATCTTGAATTTCAATGAGCAGTTGCCACTGCAGATTTCATTATATTGTTTTTCATTCAATGTATCTGGTAAACCCAAAGCACAAATAATTTTAACGGCTGAAAGGTTGAATAATGAAACTCTAATTGAGTATCAGTAAACAATATATATTTATTCACAAACTAAATCAGAATACTTGAGAAGTTTAGAGACAACACTTTTCTGTCAATTTCATCACTGCAGTAACGCCATCCTCAGTCTTGCTTACACTCACATCTGCATGGTCATGTGTGATTTCTACCCTGTACCTCACTTTTGAATGCAGCCCACTGAACCAGTCAATGGGTTCTATGTGGGTGTAAAGTACATGCTTGGGGACTGGAAAAGGGTTGGGTTTGCTTAGGGTTTTTGATATTTCTGTTTTTCTTTAGTATTCCTACATTTTGTTGTATTTTTGATACCATTTCAGAAACAGAGGGTGTTATTACAGAGTGTGCTTAAAAATCTTAAGATTATTACAAACCTGAAATAGATTACTTAAGAAAAAAAACACCAAACAACAAACCCTTAACCGTGTTTACCCAATTCAGGCAAACTGTTTCGTAAGTGGCAATTTCAAATGTCTAAACTATTTAGGTCTGAAACACTATGCAGGCACTTGCAGTTATTACTATGCAGGCAGGAACTAAATATTTTGTAAGTATAGATTTGACATACAAGGAAAGCATACTTTCAGACAGTGCTATCATTTACTCTTAGAGACACTGGTTAAAAGATTCACTTCCTGATCTCATAGACTCCCATTATATAGTAAGTTTTTAACTTATTAAAGAACAATCCTATTAACTTCAAATGGAACTAGTTCTGCAGCAAAAGCTAAGCATGTAAGTGTTTATATTATGATGGCTAATCTGCATTTAACAGGACAAAGTAGGCTGCTTGCACTTAAATTTGCAAGCAACAAAATCTTTAATCCTGGAAGTAGGGTTGACTTACTACAAATAAATGAAAAAGTATATGCTAGTAAAGTAGTATTTTGTCTCTTTTTGCCATATTATGACAGGTGTTACAGAATGGTTTATTAAAAAAAACAGATTTTTAGTAGTACAGGACTTAATGACAGTCCCCTGCCATGCTTAGCTGTATCCTATAACTAAAGCTTAGCTGATAGGAGAGGAAACCGGATTTCTTGTGCCTACTACAGTAATACATAAAGAGTAACAGGTTACCAGTGTTCCACTCTATAGCCTGGAGTTCACCACTACCATTCCCCTTAAATTTTCCAACCACTATTTTCTCCTGCTCACGTATTAGGACATACATGATACTTCCAGAAAGCAGATATCTGCAAACAAGTATCTGTAACAAAGCCAGTAAGTAATGATTCCATTACACATATTTCCTTCATTTTTTGTTACAACATCTGGATAATGTTTACAATTCTGCATTTTTACACAGCTGCCACAAAAATTAGGAAAAAGTCTTTTTTCCTGTTATTCCATTACCAGATACTGAAAAGCTCTAAGTGAAGAAGGAACATACTTTAAGCTCAAGGTACCATCACTTTTGATAGATGCGCATTTCCAGATTTTAATTCTGGCATCAAAAGACTCTCCAAGAAGCGTACCAGTTTTGTAATCAGAATTAACGTTATTATGACAGATAAAGACACAGAGTAAATTAAGCTTTCCCCTACCTAAGTAGAAAACCAAAACCAATCAAGCCATCTCTCCACCAACCACTGCATACCTCAAGAAGTAACTTGTGGACATTAGCCTATTTAGTTTAAACCCTTTGAGTTTAAAAAAACCTGCAGCAAACAGTGCATAATTTAGTGTACAGAGTTTAAATACACAAGAATTTAAGATTTAAACAGCCTCTAAGGCTGCTAAGTACATACTTTCAACATGTACTTCAGCTTCACTAAGACTAGGTAATGCTCCTACTCATCACATGACACACTCTGCAAACACTGCAAACCGGAATGTGTTAGCACTGTTAGAAATGGGATCATTTCCTCAATCAGCGGGGCGAGAGGGTGGAATCAAAACACTACAAGCAAAGCTGCAGACAAAATCAGTGTGAAAAAGCAGCGCAATGCACCTAATACAGCAAATTAAGACACACAGCAAATGAACACATTTTTGTTATACAAGTCACTACCGTTTGTCCCAGTACCCATTCACACACAGACACAGATACTACCACCTTCTTCTACCAAGTATTTTTGTATTTATCACATTAGTGTTCCATACATCTTCCAGCACAGTCTATGCAGTAGTTATATACAGAAAGAGCTGTAAAGAAGAAACAATACAAAAATGTAAAGAGAAAACAATTCCTTTAAACAAGAAAGCCTTTGTAGGGCCAACTTCCCAACAGGAATGTACTTAAATGCTTGACTTGGCTTTTATTAATGGGTAGGAACGGATACCTTACAGTGTCAGGTTTTTTTGTTGTTGTTTTTTAAAAGCAAACAGATTTACAGAATTTGTCCAACAGAGGGATTATTTACACTTCCCAGCTATATGAACAGAGTCAACATTTGTAGGGCCTCTCACTAGCACGTGTTCAGAAGCACTGCCGCAGAGAGCTTGCATCAATGGAGGCATTAAGAGCAGATCTCACATTTGAAAGGCTCCTCACCTACCAGGAAATGGAAATCAAGTACGAAGGATGTAGCATCTTCTATGAGAACACAAAGTGTGTGAGGGAAACTCAAAAGAGTTATCAGTGGATTAGCATTTACAGCACATCCTCAATGCCACAGCTCATCTTTCACATGATCTTGTTGCTAATGAAGCATGATCTTAGATAATGGTCTAGGTGGTTAAAGATTACAGTCTGTTTTACTAGCAGGAGACCTATTACATTTAAATTTGGCTTCCGCTATACATCTAATCAAGAAAAACTGACCAGAAACATTTCCAAATTTAGTTTTAATCTTTTTTTCTAAATGAAAGTTCAGAGCGCCAACTTTCAGCATACTCTATGTCACCAATTAAAAACAAACAAACAAAATCCCTCAGAAAGGGGAAATATAGCACAATAGGAAATTTTCAAGAAGTAAAAGGAAATTACATTAAGGGAAAGTCTTTTTAACTTAATAAAGAAAACACACAAAGACTTTCCTGTAAAGACAACAAAGGACAACATTTAGGTCAAAAACGCAAAGGAAAACAATTTCTTTCAATAACAAAATCATTGAGAGGTAGATTCTTAAAGGACTAGCCTCCCCTTTCATCTACATAGTGACAATTTCTAATTTCCTTTTATCTTCATATTTTTCTGATTTATAAAATTTTGAAGTATTAGCCTTACAGTGGAGAGCCTGAATCAAACCTACCTAGAAAGAAACCATCAACCAAAAAAAAAGAAACAATCACAGAATGGTTCCAGTTGAATGGAATCTCTGGGGGTCATTTGGTTCAATCATCAAATAGGCAAAACTATTTTCATTTTTGCAGCCAAAAATAAAAACCCAAACCAAGCAAATAAACACATCTGAGTTAAAAAATAATGAAAAGTGAACATATTTTAAGAATCTACGTCCTGACACCAACCCTGGTATACTAACAATTTTCCTCAAGACAGCTTTTCATGCCAACGTTACTACAAGTAACTCTCCAGTTTCAGTTCTATTACTGTTATCTTTTAAGAATTTATGCAGGGGATATCCCATTGTGTGATCACTGCATAGTCAGTATGATGTGGAAATCAAAGCATTATTTTTATGTTTACATTCAGTTATCAATTGGGAAGCAATCAAGAAGAGGCTGACGACATTTTCAGGAGAGGTCGTCAATGGCTTGATATCTAGATAATAAATTACACTTTCATAGATAATAAGCAGATTCCTAAAACTCATTAAATATGTTTGCTGTAGGTTACATAACAGGTCAGCTGCAGAACAAAGAATAGGAGACAGTTCTGGATGTGCAATCCTTCTTCTAGACAGTGACTTATTTTTTTCACTTTTTGCAAAAGTTAATTTATTTTGAAAGGCTTTAGTCACTTGTCCACTTATGCACCTGAACATCATTAACTGTGCCTGGCCACACTGCCTAGCCAGCCTCCTAGGAGAAGCCAGTTATCTTTTCTTTGTGTAACACTCTCCTTTTCCTGTATCCCTTGAAGCCCTGTCATTTTCCTCTACATAAGCTAAGAATGTTTAGCAGAGCAAATGTCACTCTTTGAAGACATGGCAGGCTTGCTACCACAGAGACTGAGAGCCATCTGTCCCAGTAGCATGAGACGTCTATCAGCCCCCTTCACACCTATGTTTCCTGCCAGACATCTGCCTACTCTCCTCTGCCGCCGTGCGTGACGCCATGGCTCCAACGCTGCAGGAGGGAGCACCACTCATGTCGCTCAAATGTTGGAGCATCACACTCCTGTCAAATCACTCCAAGAGTATTTCATTTCTTCAATTAGATGAAAAGTTAATTTTGCCAGTGTGGACAAAGCTGGATATTCCCTATTCACTACGCTACCAGGTTCTATAGGACAAGTTCTCCACAAGCTGATTTATTTAAATATTATTACAAGCAGCTAATTGGCTCTCCACTGTCCTGTCCACCCACTCACTGAACACATCAAGCAGCAAGTTAGCTGCAACATAGCACATTCCCATCCTACCCATTCAGTTCAATTTATTTTCTAATCCTGTAAAATGCTCGTTCAGAAAAAAGGAGAAAGGCTTCACTTTTAAAATACCAACAAGATGGAACAGATCCAACAGTTCCAGGCAGACAGTGACAAAGTACATCCTTCTGTGTAAATTCAGAATTTCTAATGCAAGTGCCTTTTTTGGCAGACTGATGGACTTAATATAACCACGGTAACACAAAGTCTATGTAAACAAATCACTTGACCAAGATTGAAAGAACCCCAGAGCATCAGTCACAGGGAGGCTCGGCCTTTGATAGAGGTTCAACATTAAACTTTAAAACAGAAAACTGAAGCAGAAAGCTTTTCAGAAAATGAAGGGGACTGTAGCCAAGGTGGACAAACAACAATCTATTTATTAAAAATCTTGAAATATCACAATATGTGCAAGTTGATTTAAAAAGTTTTAAGCAGACATTCCCATTCCTTCCTGGCCATGGAGTACCAGTATGGAACAAAAAATTATGAACTGGTTGAAGTCTGTATCTATCCGACCTAGCAAAGGCATCCTTCTCAGTTAATCAGAGAGGGTCATAAGCTGCCTTTGTCTTCACAGTATGTATGCCTCTATATAGGTGTCTTCTGAATATAGATCCTAAACCAGGATTTCCATAAATATACCCATATTCAGGAAGGCAAATCAAACATATCCTTAAAGATCAATATACCTCAATGCCACAAAAACCATTTAAGTTAAAAATTTGCCTGTCCGTTAAATCAGGATCAGAGTGTTTGGTTTTTGCATATTCAACGCAAGAGAGAGAACCACCAAATCAGTAAAACATACGCCTTTTCTCTAGAAATCCTTTTCACAGCACAAAAGAAGCATTCCTACACACCATTCAATATCCAACTGTACACTATTTTTTTTTCTCCCTAAGCAGTTTATCCAAGTGATAACAAAGAAGACACACATGTAATCCACCTGTATGGATTAACACAGGCTGTGTCAGCAAGGCCTCGAGCCTTGTTTTGTATTCCAGTGTTGGCAGTGAAAGCCTTGGATGCCAGCACACGTCCCCGTGTGCTTCTGCAGAGCTAACTATAAGAACGTTTCCTGTCAGAAAGGAAAAGAACCTTGTCCCAGCTGGAAAATCAGCATGTATTATTGCTGCGTAAATGGTCTGAAGGGCTGACATTTCTCAGTTACTGTGTTAATTTAGGCTTTTAATGCCTTGTATTGTGAATGTTTAAAGCTGTTAGGAAAGACTGATATCATTATGGGAGAGATGAGAGCACGAAGATTCCTATCAGATCTGTCTACAATCAAGTACTTCAGTTATTATTTTCCTACCTTCCAACCATTTTTTTTATATTCCCAGAATGACATACTTTGCTGTCTTGAGTAGTCTACTAGCAACCAATACTGTGTAATGCAACATTATGATATTGGATTGTTGTATTTTGATGCATGAATGGAACACCTAAGTCTTCTAGAATTTTTTTGTCTGGATGAAAAAGACGGATTCTACTTTCTCATTTGCATGATGTGCTACTCTTTCAGGTCAGCAAGTGGAATTTATTTAGAAGGAAGAATAATGCATATGAAAATTGAATGTGTGTTTATATACAAAGAGAGATTTATATACAAAAGAGAGGATTTCTAGGGAACAAAATAGTAAAACATTTGAAAAGGCCTACACAGACCTGCTGTTCCAAATTCCTTGATTTTCCAGATTCTTCCCTGCACCGCACTTAGAATACCTCAAAATCATTTAACTCTGTCTTAAGCACTTAAAGTTCCTCAAAACTCAGCAACAACAGAGAAAGCACTGCTTGTTCACAAACAAGTCTATAATGCTGTATTGTATTGCGTAACACACAATATTTTCAAAGGGAGAAGTATAAGAAAAGAACAACTTTAAAATCCTTGTCCCATGAAAGTCAACTACAGCAGGTTCAAAAGGTTCTTACACATCTATCCAGATTATTGATCAGCACTCAGCAAAAGGAAACAATGTATTTTCGAATCATACTTGTAAACAATTAATTACTAAATAAATACTATTTCCAAATACACACACTACATTCACGTTAGATGTGATAAACAGGATTACTCATTCTTTAAACATTCCGTAATGTAAAGATAGCTATTTTCACGACACATTTGCAAAGCAGATTAAAGTCCTGATATTTTGAAAACAAAGTATTTTAGAAACAATGAAATTATTTATATTATACTCAAGATTTCGTTGATAAGAGTATTCCCGCTAACTCTGAATTAAGAGTGAATCATAGAGCTGTTATTTTATGCAACAGTATTCAAAACAAGAAAGATGCAAAAGGGGATTTAATCCTCAGTTATTTGTGTGGATTGACATTTTCTTGAGCCAGAGAAATAAAGCTTACATTGCTCAAAGAATAAAAGTCCTTAACTTGCATGAGGCAACTTGAGCACCCAGGAGTTGCTGAAGTGTTGAATGCATAGAAGGTGTGAAAGCTGAAACAATGATCTCAGTAGCACAAAGGGCCTATACGGAAAAATCTGGGATTTAAACAGCAGGCTTCAAAATGAAAGCCAACTCTGAAAGGCTGTGCCATTCTGAGTAGCTCTTTGTATTAATTTTCTCCCTCTTTCCTAAACATTTATGATCTTTCAAGAGGAAAAACTATCACCAAAAAAACCTGTCAAAGATCTAGATTCTTAACTCCTACAGGACAGACAGAACTTTTTTAGAGCTATGAAGCAGAGACCAAAAATGCAGGGGATAATTTCTCTAACATCTTTTTGACTCCAATCCAAGTACAGTAGTTCTAAGGTACAACACGCTGATTTCCTAGTTTGTGAAATGTTCTTTGTTACCATTTCTACTCATTGAAATCACAATTAAAACTGTACTTCTTATACATGTAAAGGACATGTTTTTCATAGTGACATAACAGAACAACATTCCTTTGTTAGGGGAATAAATCCTTTGCAGGCAAGTAGAGCTATTTGGATTTTCTAGCTATTTGAATTGCTCCTTAAAAAAAAAAAAGTAAGCATAACTGCCTATTTCCAGCACTTGTAACAGCTTTAAATGCAGATTTCAGATTTCTGATAATATTGTGAGCAGTGCTTATCTTATGCAGTGCTTGTGGTGCAAACTCCCCACAGATACTCATGTGTTCTTTTTCCTTTGAAATAAAAAAAGACGACACTGTTACTAGGAGGGCTGGTTCAATCTTCTAAGGTTAAGAGCAAAAATCCAAAGGAACCTGGAACCGTAACATCAATGATTTAATCTTTCATTCTTCAGATGTAAATAAGATGTGTTTGAGACAGTGGGAAATTCCAACTCATTAAAATCAAAGGGCCTTGAGTAGTCTTGATCAAGTTTTAGGCTCCATATAAGCCATACATGCATTATAACACCTATGATTTTAATGAAACAGTCAGGCAAGCCTATTAATAAATCAGTCTTGTTAGGAACGAGTTTCATTCTCCCCAGTTAGCTTTGGAACACTGATTATAAGCAGCTGATCCTCACAGATGCCAGTGTGATTTTCCCTTCATTGTATAAACTATTAGATAAAACTCAGCAATTGAAAAGGTTAGACTGCCCTCTCTCTGTAGCTTCTTGCTAACTACTTGATCTGTAACTTGAACAGAATTACAGCCACATACCTCCAAAAAAATCACAACAGTAGGTATTAATCAGCATTTTCGCATATAGTAATAAAACCCCCAATACTCCAAATCAGTAATATGGTACACTTCTGTAAAGTTTTAGATAATAAAACTGTACTTCGTTGCTGAAATAAGACAATAAAATTCAGTTAAGTTTTTTAGAATCACTAGTGTTCCACCGTGAATTGAAGCCTTTAACTCACATGCACTGTCAGCAGAATGCAAAAGCCATCCTTGTACATGAATGCATCAATTAATACGTGGATTAAAAGCATCACTATATTTTATTTTCTGATGAGAGAAAAATGGCCATGAGCACGTTACTTTGAATTGTAATATTATGATAATTTAACTTGAAATATAGAAAATAAATATTTGAAAGATGTAAGCAAGACTTAGGTGGTATCAACTAATAATGTCATGGCATTTGGTTGTTTGGCTATTTTATTCTTTAAAATACACAAATGCCATAGTCACAAAAATCTTAAACCTTCATATAGAATTGCCTTTTTTATAAACTTGAAATAGGTTTTACTAAATACATTCTACTGCCTAATACTGAAAAGAATGAAGACTTCCAATTCATACATTCTAGCTATCCTTGTAGCAAATAAATTAAGTAGAAATCATCATTTTAAACTCTAACATCAGTAAGTGGTCAGCACTGAGGTTTACAAGCAAAGCGGACCACTGAAATAGCATTTGAAAAGTAAAAGCCAGTGGGATGTTGTTCATTTGCTGCCCTCTTCTGGGAAAAACAAAACATACAAAAAAGGCACCATAAGACACCTACGTACCACTACCTACACTTCTCTGATAACTCAGCCTTGTAACAGCAGATCTTTTACAGTTTAAAGGCTTTTTTTTTAAGTTTTAATTTTAAAGTATCAAAAGACTCTACTTTCCAAATGAGTCTGTTAATCTAGGCATAATGAGAGACGATTGCAGGAAGAAGAGAAAATGAGTCTTTGGCACTCTGGAGCTCTGCGTTGCAGCACAGCCTGCGCACTCAGAGTCGCAATCAGCACAGCAACATTATCTTTATGCCATTCTGCCATCAGCTATTCAACCTAAGCTGTGGGACACAACATTGAACTGGCTGCGATTCACAACAGATTCTGTTCTGCCATGGGGTCAGGGCCTTTAGCAGAAAGAAATGAGACAGCCACATGCTGGTAATATAGCTAATTGCTAGTTTTGTTAGTTTGCCCTTCAAAGAGGCTGTAAGGAAGAAGCAGTGTTAACACGGTTTGCTTTGCGTACAGATAACACAGCAAAACTCAAGTCAGAACTACATATGAAAAGTTCAAGTAAGTTCTTAATCTTTGCAGTAATTATTAGCATCGTTCCAGAGACCCAGTCTGTAAATGCTCTTTTTACTTATGAAAGAGATGTAACAACATACTTCATTTGTAACCTCAGACTAAACTCGGATTGCCATACTCCACTCGTTCAAAAATAACTGTTGTAATGATATACTGATGTAAAGTGCTTAACCTTATACTTCTCCACCTTTAAAACGGAAACAAGTTATTTCAAACTACCTCACTGTGAACATGGGAGCAACTTGTCTGACTGCTTTGTGAATTTGTAATGAATGAACTGTGCTGCGACTATGACACAGCTTGTTAACTGACTACTTACATGGAAAAAAAAAATAGACGCCTATGTGAAAGGTATATCATCAGCATGTTGGTCTACTCCCTACCTACTAGCAAAGCTGCTAGTTCACTACAAGTAATCAGGCCGTTGACTATCCAAACCCGAATTCCCTTTTTCTTTCTTTTTATCACACTAACTTCAGCAAGTTACTAAAACATATATTTCTTTTCACGTGACCAATAACAACTTCAAACCAGAAAATCAAGATTCGGTGTAGAAAATTACTTCTAGAAAACAGTGGAGTATAGAAGCTATTTGATGAAAAAACTTCGACATTTTTAATTAATTTAACACAAAACTTTAAAGTCAGAAAATTATTTCTCTAGTTAAACTGAAAGTGTCCATTGTGAAAATGTTTTCCAATAATGTGACAGACATACATGTGGCCATAAACAACAGCAATAAAAAGAGAATATCCAAAAAAATCAAACTCACATACTTAGAAAAAACGTAGAGAAACAGAATGTACACTAACTTTACCTAAATACTAGAAAAGTGATCATTAGAATACTGTGTGACATCAACTTGTGGACGGGTAGCTATCTTCTTTATCAAAGAAAAAAAGATATTTTCTGAATAACACGAAAGCATCAAATGCCTTCTCAAGCTCTCTTTGGAATAGAGGATGCACTTGAGGTCGGACAAAGTCTTGGCGTTAACTCTTCCAACTGCAGATAAGTGGAATTTTGCATTAACCAATAAAACTGGTGCTTCAATAAATATGCCTCTTAGAAACGCAGTCATGACTGCAAAGGAAGCTGTACATCGTCACTTTTTTCATCTAGTTTACGTACAGAATTCCAAGAAGTCTCACAGCACATCTCTTGGCTCTTCAAAGGGCACATGTCAGTGGCTCTCCTTTCTCACTGGTTGTAACAAAACGTAAAAGAAAATCTTCAGAAACACCTTTTGATCAGCACCTGCTTACTTTATTCAAAAGACTGGCACTATCACAAACCAAGTAGAAGAGAGCTATTTGAATTGGGTACCTTATTTTTGTTCGGGCTATCTGTGGGCAACTTTCTTGTAAAAATAAATAAGTAAATAAATAAACGTGCCACATTATCAATTGTTCTGCAATGAAGATCTACAGAAGTACTTGCAGCGTAACAAAACGCAAGTTTGGCTGTAATACGCGTCATACCTGCCATAGGTACTACATGCAAATTAACCTGAATCCTTCTTTCTAGTTGCTTTTGTGTTGGAGCACACAGGATTACCTTCAGCCTTCTTGCTTCTCTTTCATTTGTTTTTTTTTTCTGATGGATCTGCTTGTGATGTCCATCTGATGTCTGTTTTGAGTACTAGATCTCAAAACAAAGACAGAAGGGCTGTAGAGGTTCTGTGATTTTCCATATGCTCTTTCAACTCTGGATTGTCAATTATGAAATAAGTAATTCAAAAAGGAACTCAAAATACAGTATCAACCAATATTTTACATTACCATCAGTGACAGAAAAGACTTAAGAATTTGAGATAGGATACTTTCAGGTGAAAGACAAAGTTGCAGAGGGACTTTTGAGATAGCGTAACCCTCATAATTCAGTCCATTAACAGAGAAGAAAAACCTGCCCATCATTCTGTGTTATGTTTGTGAAAAACACACACACACAAAAAGAAAAAAATAGCTTCCCCAAAAAGCTAGACAAGCCATTTGTTTGGGGGTATGGGGGAGTGGGGGTGGAGTGTGTGTTGTTTGTTTTTTTTTTTAAAACTGCAGGGCAAAATTAGATCCAAGTTGTTAAATATCAGTAACATTGAGGAAAGAACCACTCTATTTACTTTTGCATGTTTTGTAAATACAATAAATAGGCAGACGACTTACAGCAATGTTTAACTGCCACTCACACCCACCCCAGAAGTACAGATTATCATTCTTGTATGTACACTTTCATTATAAAATTGCGACAGTGCTGCTCAGCACAAAGAGAAAAACAAAATTAAATAAGTGCAAATTATAATGATAAAAATTCTAGCATTTGGGAAGTCACTACTGTGTTTGACACACTTGTCACCACAGTAAGTATGCCTGGTTTTTAAAAGTGACAAAGAAGGAAGGAGAACCTTGATTTTCAGGAATGTCATTTGACCTGAATCCCTTGGGTTTACCAGATTACAATGTATTTATCACACAAAAACTTTATCTAACAATCCACATTTTAAATCGTTGTTTTCTCCAAGTTTCCTCAGCTAAACTTCCAATCAAGATCATTATACAAGTAGATAAAGAACAAGCAACATATAGCTATTATGTTGCAAGGAATTGATTTATTTTTATGTTAGGAATATCCAAATACTAAGTTTCCTTCTTATATTGTTGTTAAAATAGCGTAAAATTCTAATTATATTGTTAAGACTAATGTCAAGGTCAGTGAAATGACAGCCATTTCCAACCTAAAATACAAACTTAAAAAACACAGCGCTGTAACACTTTTAAATACATAGCATATTTTGTAAGACTAGGAAAAAAATTAAGTAAGCCTGTCAAGATGACTGAGAAGACAGCCAGTATTTGTTTCAGAGCAGGGGGAATACTTTCATCCACAGAAAATATAATTTAGCATAGAATTACTTAATTTGACTCAATCTTTTCGGTCCTGAGATAGTTTGCATCATACTGCTTTTGCATAAGTTAATTATTTTAGCAATAAGGTACTAAAAACTTTGCCCCCCCAAGCCTACAAACAAGATATAAAAGGTGGTAATTGTTATATAAACGAAGCAATCTCAAAACAGTTGCACCAACTCTGAAAGTGACTTGTAAAATCCATGGAGAGTCCAGCGGAGGGCCACAAAGTTGATTAGGGGAGTGGAGCATCTCTCGTATGAGGAAAGGCTGAGAGAGCTGGGTCTGTTCAGCCTGGAAAAGAGAAGGCTGAGAGGAGATCTGATCAATGCTCACAAATATCTAAAGGGTGGATGTCAAGAGGACGGGGTCAGAC
>VZSC01014392.1:66365-99830 GCA_013398225.1 Steatornis caripensis
GGGCTGCCTCTCCGCCGGCCGCCCTGCGGCGAGCCCACCTCCCCCGAGTCCCGGGCGCTCTCGCGTTACAAAAAGTGCCTGCGCTGGTGGAAGCAAAAAGCGATTTGTTGCCGCCAGCCCCTCCTTCCAGCCCGCGACATGACTGGCAACTCCCGGCTCCCCTCGGGAAACGAAGATGGAGCCGCCGCCTCCCCGCCGGACCGCGGCCCGGGGCGGGTGTTTTCCGGCAGCCCGGTTAGCGGCGTGAGATTTAGGTTTGCCGACGCTCACGAGCTCGTGAACGCTTTCCTCTCTGGAACTTTTGCCTTGAGTTAGCGACCTAATGCTTACTTTGTTGCCGCTTTTCACTGTGCAAACGTTTGAGCCGTATAAACCGCTTTCTGTATTTTTTCTCCCTTTAAAAGTAGCGATTTGAGGCTTTTTTTTTTGGTTTATCTGGGAATTAGAAAACAGACGAGGAAAAGCCAGCGGGTGCACGTGTGAACTATGTAGAACACGAGAGCATGTGAAGATGAACATTTGGTATTGTATAGAGAAACATAACTAAGAGAGAGCAATAAGGTGAAAACTGGTGATAGGAAGCCTGAATGTAGGAAGAGTCGTGTGAAATCTCTTTGTAAGTCTTCACGAACTTCCTGTCGTTCTCCTTGAGTTCAGAAGTAAGAAAAAGCAGGGCTGTAACAAGATCATGTCGCAGTTCTTCCCTGGTTAAAACCCTTAGCACCTAAACTTGTAGTTACCCATCTGCCTGGTCGCCTTCTGAAATGTTCTTGAAAGGTTTCTCATCCATGTCATTACACCTCTGAAGCATTTAAATTAAGTAAAAGTTTATCTGTGTTTTGATGGATTTACTTGAAATAAGCAGATTCCTGTGCGTGAATAAACTCGAGTATTTAATGCATATTAATGAAACTAATGTAGCTTTATAGTTGAGGTGCAAATGCCAAGAAAGCTGTCGGTTATATCGTCAGTCTGTAGTGGCGTGAGATACCGCTGTGGTGCTGTGTCTGGTCTGGTGCCTCCGCTACCAGCTTGCTTTTATGGAATGTAAGGTGAGGTTATTACATAACATTAAATACATACGATGACAAAATAACTTCCTTACAGATTTCAGTGTTGCTTTCTGCTATTAAGAGAAGGAAGGCTTAATCTGGAGCAGCGTGAATGGATGTGACTTTTATTGTTCTGTAATATTTTTTTATAATGTATTGAAGTACCGTTAATGTGTTATCGGGGACTTACGCAGCATCCTCTATTCAAGAAATCTTGAAAGATGCATAGTTCCCTTAAAATTCTCCTTATGACATTTCTGTGCCCTTTAGCCAACTTATGTCACTGACATACTTGCTCTGGATTGCAAATCTAACTTGAAAAAATTCTACATGTAACACTTTTTCCTTCTTTTTTGTGTCTTTTGTGTCAAATGCAACATAGAGCAAACTGATTTTAAGGCAGGTTGTCTTCTTTCTGATATTCTGTTGTTGTAATGATGTGGAGTGTTAGGAGGAAGCAATTAAGAAAAAACGCCCTTCCTTTGAGCAAGCAGAAGTAGTAGGAAAGATGTAGAAGAAAAACCATACAGCATTCTGACTTAAGTCTCTGAGTATTGTATGTTTTTAACTCAAGCAGTCTGTTGCTTTAGGAAGTTTCTCATTTCAGAGCACTAAAGTGTTAACAGTTTTAACAAATAATTTTACTGAATGTTGCAGAAAAGTCTGGATTATTTACTCATACTAGAATTTTCATTAACTGAAGCAGGAGATAATCAGTAACTGTCCACTGTTGGAAGATCCTATCTGTAATTAGGAAGACACTGATTGAATTTATAGTGAAGTGCCATCCTTTAGGCTTGGCTTAGTATACCTCTGATATATTCTTTCTGTTGGATCATGGATCATACTCCTCAGAAACATCTGTCGTATGAAACAAGGAGAGTTTGGAAGATACCTCTACATTTCTGTGTACATTGCCCCACCACTCCTGACCACCGTGTTTAGGGAATTCCTTTTGAGTGAATGAAATACACTGATACAGAAAGAGCTGTATTTAAGTTATTAAGTGTTAGCTAGTAAACTCTGAAAATGCAGCTTAGATGGGGCGAGTTTGCAGAAAAGTGAACTCTGGCACGTATAATATTTGGAAACAGATTTCAAAAGGCAGATATCCCGTCTTACCACAAACAGTAACTTAATTGATGTTCTGAAGGAGATCGGGAGATGTTTGCTAAATGCTGTAAAAAAATCTACTGGTAAGACAGTTTCAGCATCTAAAGAAGATAATATAATTGAATGCATAATGTCAGGACTGAATTTTATAATTTTTGAAGTTATGAAGTACACTATTTAAATTGTTGCTGTGAGTAGTTAATTGAAATAATTTTTTCTTAGAAGAAACACTGTACATTATTATTTTAATAACCTGCTGTGGACGTATTTTCTGCTTTTTTTGGCCAATGCCAGTTTACAAGTCTAAAGACTGCAGCTTTTTCCTTGGAAAGCTGATAGTCTGCTGTACACTGAGAAAGCTTTTCTGAAATTAGACTTCCTTAATTTATCCTTTTCCTCGGTAGTGTTCCTTGTATTGCATAAATAATATAAATGCATGATAAGAACAGTTCTTGATTTTTCTAACAGGTGTGTACACTTACAGAAGGAAACAGCAGTTAGGAGAATCAGTCGAGTCTGGGTGAGATTTTGCAAGATGGTTTCATTACGTGGTCAGCGTCATCGCTTGAAATAAGTTTTGATCTTTGGAGCACAACTGTGTTCTGCCATTTTAAAATATTTTTAAAAGGTGTAGCTTGGGTTAGGCATCGGAATAGAGCAGCACATAAGATAGGTGATGGACTGACAGGATCCATAAATATGCATATATGTTGCATACTATTAACATACATTGTCAGTGTTGAACCTAAAAGCATAAGCATCGGTTTCAACCACACGTTTTGTTTTATTAGTGCGTTTGCCTTGTCTTCCTTCCGTAGTATTTCTTTTTGCCATCACAGCTGTCTGTTCATGAGGAAGTGTATCTGCTGTTATAACTTAGTTATATTAGTCGTACATTTTTAATTATCCCAGAGATGGGTAATTAAATGCCAGTTGGTTTCTGTCATAAAAAAGACTATCAACAGAGGGTTAAGGACTGCAGTGAGGTGATAGCACTGATCTGTAGTTTTTATTTTTTGCAGGGCTGAGGATGCTGATGTATCTGAGAAAAGTGTAAATGAAGAAAATGGGGAAGTATCAGAGGCAGACCAACCTCAGAACAAGCACAGCCGACACAAAAAAAAGAAACACAAACACCGAAGTAAACACAAGAAACATAAACATTCTTCAGAAGAAGATAAGGACAAAAAACATAAACACAGACACAAACATAAGAAACATAAACGGAAAGAGGTAGCTGATACCTCTGACAAGGAAGATGGACCAGCTAAAAGAACTAAAATTGATTTTTTAGCTCCTCTGGAAGACTTGGAGAAACAGAGAGCATTATTGAAAGCTGAACTTGAAAACGAATTAATGGAAGGAAAAGTCCAGTCTGGGATGGGATTAATATTACAAGGTTATGAGTCAGGATCTGAAGAAGAGGGGGAGATTAATGAAAAAGTGCGAAATGGAACGAGACCTACAGCTAAGTCAAACACTAAGGGGAAATTAGAACCTGTGGACAATAAAACAACTTCCAAGAAAGGCAGTAAGAGTGAATCAAAAGAAAGGACTAGGCACAGATCTGACAAAAAGAAAGGCAAGGTAGGCGTTGATGGAATCAAAGAGAAGACAACTAGAAGCAAGTCAAAAGAGAGGAGGAAATCCAAAAGCCCTTACAAGAGAAGTAAGTCTCAAGATCAGACAAGGAAATCCAGGTCTCCAATGCTTAAAAGGCGATCTCAGGAGAAAAACAGGAAGTCTAAATCTCCTCCAGAGGATAGAAATAAGACTGATGATAAAAGTAAACCAAGGGATCGTAGAAAGTCGCCAGTTGTAAATGAAAACAAAAGCAGAGATCGTGGCAGAAAATCTAAATCTCCAACAGAACTAAGAAGTAAATCCAAAGATAGAAGATCACGGTCCAAAGATAGAAAACCTAGGAGATCAGAGACTGACAAAGAAAAAAAACCAATTAAATCTCCATCTAAAGATGCTTCTTCAGGGAAGGAAAACAGGTCCCCTAGACGACCTGGCCGTAGCCCAAAAGGAAGAAGCTTATCTCCTAAACAACGTGAAAAGTCAAGAAGAAGCAGATCCCCGCTCTTTAATGATCGCAGATCTAAACAAAGTAAATCCCCCTCTCGAACCCGGTCTCCGGTTAGAAGAGTGAGGAGTAGGTCTGTGGAAAGGAAAAGAAGAGAATCAGAAAGGAGGCGTCTGTCTTCTCCCAGGTAACTTAAAGATGTCATGAACTGTCGCAAAAATGCGTTACAGGGTGACGTATCTTCTAGTTCAGTGTTTATATTTTTTTATTATTCTGAAAATGGTTATTAAAAAAGGTAACCAGATTGTGCAGTATATTATGAGCTTACTTCGTATCTATGTCGTTTTTAAAAAATACTCCCCCCAGCTGTCAGACATGCAAATTCAGCTTTGGTTGTTAAAGTGCTGAGTTACGTGCTGCTCACACCATTACCGGAACAAGTTGTGTAGCTCAGGCTCTCCTTTTTGTCATTCGGTTGGATTCAGAATTTGGCTTCTGTTTTGTTTCTTCGTTAATAGTTCTGTTGCTTCGGGAATTTCTGTGGAGTGAGAGTCCCCTCCACTCCTACGTATCAGTGTTGGCTAAAAGTGGATAATTAACGCCTTTTCCCCCTCAAAAAAACCCTAATGATAGAGTCAGCATGTGTGAATGTAAGCAAATCTTTTGTATTGGTATGTTCTTCTCACAGTCACGTCTTAAAAATATTTTGTATTTTTCATTTGCTTAGAAGTATTGTAGTGTTGCTTCGTTATTGGTCTGTTGTATACCATTACTGTAGTTCGTACACACTTAAAGGAGAAACATTAGAAATATTTCAGTCTATTTTTAGTCTTAGCATTTTTTAAAAAGACAGTTTAGCCTATGAGAGCAGTTAACTTGAAACTTAATGTAAACAATGAGACAACTATTACTAGCATCCCCTTCGCTAAAGCTGATAAGGCCTGGATGGTAAGTTCCCAAGCAGAGAACAATACAAATCTATATATTTTTGGAAGTTAATTCATTAAATGTAAGAAGTTCAAAAGGCAGAAGAGTTCAGCATTACTTCTGAATAATGAATAATTTAAAACGTTTTATCACAGGGTTTAGCTTTGCTCACTCTGAGAATTAAGAACAAAGTAGTATGAATTTAAAACCGTGGATTGGAACCACAATGATCTAGCTCAGTAAGCGTGTGCCTAATAAATGTGAATGTCTTTCTGCCTGCATCACTGAAGGTTACTCTGATTTCAAGTACGGGGTATCTTCTGCAGGCGCATTATCAGCTTATTTGTCTGTGCTACTGCTTAGCAGTGCTGCAGGTATCCTGGAGGCTGGCCCCAGTGGTGTTAACCAGATTAAGCAAGTATTGTAAACGCTAGCAGTTTGTCTGACTGTTTTCTGGCGAATCAGGGATGTATTGCCGCAACTGCTAAGTTTCTTTGATGTAGCATTTGACTTCTCTTCCGTAGCATTTTTGCTTCTTTCGATTTCCGTTTCTCATGACAGCTTGCATTGCAGCCAGTTTGAATTAGTTGTCTAGGCACCGCTTCAAGAGATGCGTGTGTCTAGAATTCTGCTGTCAAATTTGTACTTCTGTAACACCGTGGTGAGCAGCATGTGAGTAGGGGACTACTAAGAAATATTTTCTGCTGAAAGGGTTAGCATATCAGCCGGAATAATCTTTCTTTGTGGGACATCCTGAACTAATTCCAACTATGTTGGCCTTTTAACTACCTGTAATTACTCGGGCTGCCACATAATTTCAGGAGCTTTAATGAACAGTTTTAACCAAAAATTCCCAGTAATTTTATTTTTCCTGTTTGTTTCCAGTGTTCTAATCATGTCTTCTCAGGTCTTTGACTGAAGTTACTCATTATATGACATTAGTATGAATTCTTAATTAGCTTCTACTTTTGATTTTGTACCTGTGATCCCTGATGTGATTTAATTTTTTTACACTTATTTTGATTGGGTTTTGGCGGTACAACCACTTAATTAGCCAGGAAACCTGGAACTGTCAGTTAATCCTGTGACTTTTTTGTAATATTGTTCACAAGAACATAAGGTAAATTAAATGGGTTAAAGAGGTCAGCCTGCTCCGGCATTTGAGTCTACAGTAATTTCTTGTAGAAACTGCCAGTCCTTCTGCACATACATAAATTTTCCTTTGGTCCCCTTGTTTAGTATTTTGCATCAGTTCTGTATGCTTGGTCATTATATGTAGCTAAGTTAACTGAAGCTGGTATAACAGTCTCAAAGCAAACAAAAAACAGTTATGGAATGGGTGGAATTAATCTTTCAGTCCCAAGAGATTTTGCTTATTGATGAGAGATAACACCTGAAATAACTTGTCGCAATTTGATAAAAAAAAAAAAGAGGCGGGGGGGAAAAGAAATAGAGTAGCAACATTTTCTTTGAACAATGGAAATATATTCCAAGAATTTCTGTTGCAGCCTCATTAGAATAGTTGTTAAATATTTTTAATTTCTAGCCTTTCCAGTTGTTGATCAAAGGCTTGCTGTCGTGGAATACAATTAAGCTTTTTAATGTAGTTGTCCCATCAAGGATTCTTTTTTTCTTGAATAATTGTGAATCTGTGTAGACAAGAATGAACAAATTTTGCATAGTATATAATGTCAAACTTGAATTATTTTTTGAGAAGTGTTAGTTTACATGTTAATCAAGAATTTTAGTTTTCAGCTGCTGTGTTAGACTGTGTGAAATGTTGAAGTCCTCCAGTTCCAATGCCCAAATTGAAACAGACATTAAAGTCATTGCTGTGGAGTAGCATGGTCCTAAATTTGTATGCTGTGTTGTAAGGTTGCTGAGAAAATTCTTCAGTATTAGTTTTTGGGTTTTATTTACTGTTTAAATACTGTTTGTGATAAACATGAAAACAGGACACTATTTGTATAAGACTTAAACACAAGCTTTGTTTTAAAATGTCTCTTACCTTTGTGGTAGTAATTAACAAGCTCTGTTTCCAGAGTTGTCCTGAACTAGGCCTATGTATGGGCACGTATTTCCCAGGGTGGGCAGACACACACAAGAAGGGCGGCCAGCTCTGCAGCATACTTATGCATCCCTCCCTCAGAAGCCCATCTGGTGGTCCCTCATCTGCAGTAAGATTTTTTTAAAGTGAGCTTTTAGAGGGAATTGTAATTTTTGTTTTCAGCTTGCTCCTGACTTTACTACCATTCTCTTCCTCTATTTTAAGAACGCGGACCAGGGATGATATTTTGTCTAGACGTGAAAGATCGAAAGATGTTAGCCCACCCAGTAGATGGTCCCCATCAAGAAGAAGGTCTCGGTCCCCCATTAGAAGGAGGTCTCGTTCACCCCTTCGACGTAGCCGATCTCCAAGAAGGCGGAGTAGGTCTCCTCGGAGGAGGTAAAGACACACTGCATTTTTTTAAATATATTTTGTGAAATATTACTAGAAGAATAAAGATTGCTATCTTACATGTAAAAAGACAAGGGGTTTTTGTCCACATTTATATATGCTAGCATAGTTGCATTTATTTTATTCTCCGTTAATTCGTGTGTTTTATTACTTGGAATCATTATGTACCTTTGCGTCTTATGAATAGGTTTTCCTCAAAAAACCAAACCCAACCAACCCCACCAAAACCCAAACTGCTGTTATTGTTACCAGGGATAGAGGCCGAAGAAGTAGATCTCGCCTTCGAAGGAGGTCCAGGTCACGTGGTGGCCATAGACGTAGGAGCAGAAGCAAAGTTAAAGAAGACAAATTTAAAGGTAGTCTTTCTGAGGGTATGAAAGCTGAACAGGAGTCTTCATCAGATGAAAAGTAAGAATTAGTTTGTAACTTGCGGTAATTATCTAAAAATAGAGATGCACTGATGTGGAGAACAAACTGACATTTATCTTCATGGTGTAGTTTTTGGGTTGTCACCTAAAACCTTAATTGTGTGTTAGTACTTGTGATCTTGTCAACTTACTGTTAGAATGATCTGGAAAACTTTGGAGTATGCAAGAAATACCAAGACTTGTCGGCTCATGGGCAGACCTGAGGGGCTGATACGTCGTTTGGTTTCAAAATTCAGCTTGATCAGTGTACGGTGAAAATATTTGGTCTGTTTCCTCAAGCATATTTCTTGAGGAAGAACTGGAACAGCTGAAAGGATTGATTGCTATCTGCAAGCTGTTTTTATATTTGCTAAGTACCTACTTAATCCAGTTGCACAAGAGTATACATTCTTTATCAAATTATCAAAGAATTATTACACTGGAATGAAAACGAACAAGGTTTTTTGTTTTTTCTCTTTAAAAGCAGCTACTGTTAATTGTTTGCAGTTAAAAATGAAAAATCCAAAGTCCCAATGAGATACCAAAAGATAAAGTTTCTATGTAAGGAGATGTAAATGTAGACATTGGGATTTAATACACCTTTGCTTTCTGAGTTGGCTGAACAGCTATTGTTTAACATATTGTGTGCTTTCTATGCCAAAGAACTGCGTTTAGCAAAATTCAGTAGATAATCTTATCCACATCTTTGTGATGATTTATAAAAAGTAATTATATTTTTATAGTCTTGAAGACTTTGATTTGGAAGAAGAGGATGAAGAAGCAGAGATAAGACAAAGACGACTGCAGCGGCAAGCAATTGTTCAGGTACACAATTGTATTATCATATGAGTTACAGAAAATAGTTTTATGGTTTTAGTGTAAAATGTGATAAAGGAAGGCTCCTAGCCTATTACTACATTAGGATAGTAATTACTGTTACTATTTTTTTCCAATTAATTTATTGTACATGCTAGTCTCAGTTAAACTTTACATTTAAAAGCAATGCTGTTGCAATAGAAGACTGAAGCAACTCTTCTGTGAGTTTTGTACTATGGTTCAACGTTCTCTGACAGTCCTACAACATGTTAAAAATGTTGTTCAGTTATCTTAATTTGTGGGTTTTCTTCATAGCTGTATCACTGATACGATAATGCCAATACAGCATTAAGTTACACATCAGTTAACCTAACTGGTCAGTTTGTTTCAAGTGGAAGTTGTCCATTTCCAGAACTTCATAAAGCCACTGACATGGGTTTCCTCTGATGAAAATATATAATGTATTTGGTTACACATGTGAGTTCCCATGAACTTCTTATTCCTGGTGAGAAGGTAACAGTAGTGACAGGCAACATGTGATTGAGACATCTGAAAGGGAGCTGCCGCCAAAGGGAATGTAATTGTACGGCACAAGTCAGGTATCTTTTTTTTAAAGTTGGTGCTTGGCGCACAGTTAGAACACAGTAAGCAAAATGCTGTAGCATATTTACTTCATATTTAGTTATAAAAACACTAATTATAATGTGCTGCTTATTTTAAGTAGCACTAAACATAGTGTTCGTCGTTTGACTTTTATGCAAAGCCCATTGTAAAATCCTTCAGAGCAGTGACTGAGGAAAACAATATAAAGTAAATTATTTTTAAAGGCTGGTTACACCTGTAGTTGGTCCGTGCAGGAAGCAGATTCCAGAGCTTCATTTCCTAAATGGGAAACCTCTGCTTGTATTATCGAATAGTACAACCTTGATAACTGAGTGGGATCAGCTTTTATTCAGTTTGATTTTAAACTTTTGGGAGAGGAAGTGACATTTGTATAATTTCATACTACACTTAAAAAAAAATATGTGTAAAGGTGCTGTCTTGAACTTTTTTAATGTATCTGAAATTTTTCAACAAGAATGAATAAACACGATTTCCAATTCAAATAAAAGACCTGAAGCTAAAAACTACTTTTCTGTACCATAAGTCTAATAAAAATGGGAAAGATTCTTGGATGTAAGATACAAGACTGTTAATTTTTTCTTAAAGACTTTATTTCACTACTTAATGTGCCAGAGTAGTTAAGTAATAAATCTATTGGTACGGGTGTTTTGTCACACACAATAAAATAGTTAATCTTCAATAAAAATAGCTTTTTATAGAAATGTAAAAGCCTAAAGGACACACACGAATTTTTCCGTTGTCTTTTATGGCCTGGGCTGTGGTACATTGTAGCAAAATGAGTTTTCAAAAACTATATCCCATTCTGCAAATAATCTGTTGCCATTAGAGATGTAGGTGATTATGAAAGCAAAGATTAAGGTTTGGCACAAGCCATCGAAAGAGTGATTATAAAAATGTTGTGATGGTGAGATTAATTATTAAACTTCTTTTTAGAAATACAAAGGCCAGACAGAAGACAGTAATATATCTGTACCATCTGAACCAAGCAGTCCTCAAAGTAGTACACGTAGTCGCTCAAATTCACCAGATGACATCCTAGAGAGAGTAGCTGCTGATGTTAAGGAGTACGAACGGGAAAATGTGGACACGTTTGAGGCATCAGTAAAAGCCAAGCACAACCTCATGACAGTTGAACAGAACAATGGTAAGAATTTGAAGTCTCACTGTATAGTGCCAATTATGAAAGGTCGACTCTTAAGCAGAGCACTTTGAAAGAGATATTTTGCGTAGTTTCCTTATATGCTTCCAGACCTGGAAGTAGATTAACTTTTTGACAGAATGTGAGAATGTTTCCACAAATGTTATGGTACTTGAAACATAACATTAAAATAATGCTTGCTCGTTAAGGAGGATGGTGTGAATGGAACATGCTCTCTATATTTCTAATAACGCTTAACACAATTCATGCTATAAACTTGGAAGAGCAAGTAACCATGTCTGTCTTTATAGTTAAGAATCACCCTTTTTAACTTCCAAATTTTTCTTTCGACTTATGCATATTGTTTTCTTAGAAGCTTAATATAGTCCTAGTCTTTATTTTGGGGTAGGTTGGGAACCATACCCCTTTTGTCCTTTTTTTGGTCAAAGCCACTGTGTTAGAAGAATGTAGGTGGGTCTGTACTAATTCAGAATTACTAAGGCTTTTGAGAGTCATTGCTACTAAGTCCGTTTTGGTGGCATAACTTCTTGCTGAAGAAATAGCTTTCCTCCTCTTCCTCCTTGCACATGATCTATTGTACAACAATACTAAAATGAAATACATCTTGGTGTAAAACCTGCTGTGTGCCTGCTGTGGCAAAAGGAACATAGAGCATCTCCCAGTGTACCCCGTAATACTGAAAATCTTCTTCTTTTTTATTATTATTTTTTGGAAGTGGATTACTGTACACCTTCCAAGTAGTCCAAAGGTGTGACTAGTTGCTATGTGGACTTACTTGAGCTAGTTTTCACTACTTCAGTTTGTCTTTACAGTTTTAATTGCAACAGCACACTGTTTAATAAGGGCTGTGAAACCTGCCCAACCCCTCAGGAAATAGTTGGCTGGTTTGCTGGTATTTCATGTCATGCACTAGGTGGATCCTTGGGGGCTAAATATGCTATCTTCAGCGGATGCTTCTCCTTTGAAGTAATAAAGCTGCATCTCTTCTGGACTGGTGTACTGATCGGTAGTTGGTCCTGGTGTTCCCTTGAGCAGTATGCTTTCAGATTGTCCTCCTGCAATGTAGGTGGGCTTCGCGTTGTTTGCATACCACAAGTTCCAACTTTGTCTTCTGATGTGTAACAGATAATATCTTTTTCCTTTTTTTGTTGGAGGCATGTACTGCTTTCTAATTTTGTCCACTAAAGTATATGAAAATATAACTGTTAACTACATGGACATTTTTAAGATGTGAAAAAGGGTTGTTTTTAAAAACAGATCAGTTACACCTAAATCTGGGTATTTTTGTGTATTGGTAGGATTCTGGGTTGGAGGTGGCTGTAACAACAGATGGAAGCAGTGGATCATCTCTCTTTGCAAGAGCCATGTTTTATTTATATCCTGACCTCATATAGAGGCAGGATAGTAAGTTGCTAAGGAACTAGTTAATAACTCATTGTAGCCCAGTGCAAGTGTCAGTAGCTGGAAGTAAAATGTGAGGCAGTTGCTGGAAGGGTCCATACCTCCAAAGAGTGGTGTAACGTGTCTCCCCGTAGTGTTAGGTGACAGGTCTATACCTTGAAACAACAGTGTCAGCATGATGGATGTGAGTTTTTGATGCTGGCAAAAGATTTTGGTCTTGCTATTTTGTGTGAAAGTGGCTGGCTATATACATCTTAAGCATCTGAGGTTAACCATTTATTTTTCTCCATTGCTTTAATAGCCTGAAGGCTATGTCTGTGATTTACTGTGATCATGAAGGGATGCTGCCGTAATGTGTGTTATGAAATAGTTTGGAGTTTATTTGCTTTCACTAATGTGTACTTAATTTATATTTCTTTGCTTTTATCAACCGAGTAAAATGTCTTTGGAACTTTAAAGATGATTAAAAGGTGAGAAAGGGATAATCTTGCCCATATTAAAAACGTTTCTCTTAAACGTAATAGTTAACGTTGTCTTTGACTAAAAGCTACATGTGAGGTCCTTTTTGACAAGGTTGAAGAAAACATTTTTCAAAGAAACAATTCCTGGGCTTTGAACTTTGTTTTTTAGTAAAATACCTTGTGATTAGCAGAAAAGCCTGAGCTTGTATATTGAAACACGTATGTTCTTTTGTATACACACAAGAGTCATTTTGTATTTCTTTACATACATATATATATACACTCATCTGTAGGGATCATGCGTGCATGTACTTCTTGCTTTCTGCTGTGTGAACTGTTTGAAAGCTATTACACTTAATTTTCCAAGGAAGTGTAAATTTTTGAGTGCTTTGAAGAACTTATCCAGTCTGAGTTTACTGATCTTAGATTATAATGTAAAGATACCAAGTCACGAATTATACTGGTAACAGAGTTATTAGTTTTATCTTTTTCATGTTGAGTAATCTAAATTTTATTTTAAGGTTCAGCTCAGAAGAAACTGCTAGCTCCTGATATGTTCACAGAATCAGATGATATGTTCGCTGCGTACTTTGATGTAGGTAATTTTTGGGGATGAAATGTATGATTTTTTTTTTTGCTTGATTTTTGTTAAGAGAGTTCCTGTCACTTGAGGTTTGTGGGTACTTGATTTGTAAAAGGATGTGTAACTGAGTGGATAGTATGTTCTGAAACTTTTGATCAGCCAAGGCAAAGTAGTTCTTAGTTAGTATCTCAGAAAGAAAACCTGCTGAAATTAGTGGGAGTTTTTATCAGAGTAAGCAATAGGGAAATTTACCTGCTGTTTGAATAGGGCCTATAACAGCACACAGTAACAAACCTACTTATAAGTAAGCTTTATATTAATGTTACCATGCTGCACTGTTCTAAATATGTGCTTTTTTTCAGAGGTTCATGTATGGTTAATTAAAAAGCGTCTGTGTAAGATACTTTAAGTAATGATGCTGTGTTGGAGTAATGTGGTCGTTTGGTGGATTAGTTTGGAGTTGGGTTTTTTTTTCACATGAAGAGATATATTTCCTGTTTTTACTTTTGCACTCTTCCAGCAGCTTTTCTCTAAATGTGCTGAAGTGGCTTGCAAATCTTGGCATTCCAGTGACTAGTTTTGAGACTTTACTTGCCACTCTCTGTAAGTTTACCTCCTTGTTGCTGATGCACGACACATCAAGGCAACAGCTTTCTTAACTTAGAAATCCTCCAGTTAATTTTTGGTTATGGCAGACATAATCTATTAGTTATGACAGAAGCATTAGTGACAAAAGTCTGCTGTGGTGTCACTCTAGTAACACTGGTAATAATTCAAAAAAAATCAAAACCCCTTTGACTTGGAAACAGATAAATACTTGAAGGATAGTGTAGGGGGTGTGTGCTTTTAAAAAATGGCAAACTACAAGTAGGGATTTAAAGGGGCTTGTAAGTGAGCGGTTCCCCCTTCCAGAAACTGTTGTTCAGTTGAGGATATTCTTTGCTACTCATAGATTTGAATTTGTGATAATATATTGCCAGATCGGTTAAGAGATTACGACAGCAACTGTAGTAACTTTATGATCACAACTATAATAGTATGAAATCTGTGAGGTGACATTAAGCAGAAATTCAAGGCTTAAGCAGTTAAATTTTCCCCACAAATTGTTAAACTTTTTCACTACAAACATCCTGTAAGTAAAAAGTCTTATTCACGTGGTCCAAGATGTGCGTTCTAACGTGACTTGTATAAATTCCTTGTGGGTGTTAATTGACACCTTGCCAGTTTAATAATAGTTCCATTGGTTGTTCCCATTCTCTTTCATTGCACCAGTCTTTAGATACTGGTATGTAAATACCATTTTGTGTTCAGTAGTTTCATCTCTCTTACCAAGGTAAGTGTGTTTGTACTGTGGAGAGGAACAGTGTTTCAGAAGGGAAAAAGGGCTTTTGGTAAGTAAACATCAAGGAAAAACACAGAGCACACAAGCAAAGCTGTTACTTTTCTTTTTATTTCAGAGTGCTCGTCTAAGGGCTGCTGGGTTTGGAAAAGACTTCAAAGAAAACCCCAATCTCAGGGATAACTGGACTGATGCGGAAGGCTATTACCGTAAGTTGTATTTGTTGATTTGCAAGGACAGCTAGAACCAGGGTGCTGAATGAAAAAGATCCTTACGTAAAAGTGCCGAAATTTTACTCTAATGTAGATGTACCCCAGTGCCCTTGATGGGTGTGTGATGTAATGGATGAAATGAGCGTGTAGGTTTTAACCCCAGTTATGAAGAGGCTCCAGACTTACAGAATCACAGTTTGTTCCCTGTAATTTCCACAGAGCTAAGTGGTAAAAAACATTGTACACTCCGAAATTACGTGATTATACCGTTAATCCTGTTTTTCTGAATTACACGCAGTGGTTTATTTTTCATAAAATGTTCATTATGCATGTCACTCATAACTCTTTAAACTGCTTGATTTTATCCTTCAGGTGTTAATATAGGTGAAGTTCTAGATAAACGTTACAATGTCTATGGTTACACTGGTCAGGGAGTCTTCAGTAACGTAGTGCGAGCCAGGGACATGGCAAGAGCAAACCAAGAAGTAGCAGTTAAAATCATCAGGAACAATGAACTTATGTAAGTAGTGGTTTTGTTTAATAATAATAAAGCATATATAACAGTTGGAAGTTTTTCATGATGTGATTTGAATCTCCCTTTGTTTCAAGTGAAGTAACAGATTACAGCTGTGATTCCTGCCTTTTCTGCTAATATGAGCCAGATAATGGGAAGCGCTTGAGGACTATGTATCCACACTTCTTTACAGCTATCACAGGAGAAGGGTACTTGCATTTTCATCAGGCACTTTCTCATTTGCAAAACTGCAGGGAACAGTGGTAGCAAGAAGTAAGGTTACAGTTAATTATGCGGCCTGCCCAGCTGTAAAAAGTTTTGAGACGTCAGTTGTGGACTGTAAAAACTTTGTTTTGATGGACCAAATTGATTTGGCAGGCTATGGGTTGGATCCTGATCAGTCATCTGCAGCTTACAAAAAGACCTTCCTACATTAATTATTTTTGTACATTCTTACGTGTTTGCATGTATATAAGATGTATAAAAAGGGATGGGAATCTCCCTGTTGAAACAAAAAAAAATTGAGGTCTTTCAGAATGAGTGAACATTTACAAGTGTGAGCTATTAGAAACTACGGTATGTGAGGGCTTGGCTATAATACTCATTTTCAATATCTGCTGAAGTAGTTCTACAGTCATGTATTATGTCCTCTTCCATTAAAGACAACTTAAATGAAAATCTTTTCCGTGCACTTTACCTTGGAAGTTTTAAATATTGTCTTGCTGTGTGTATAACTGAGTTATTTTGAGTTACATGAATCTAGAAAAGGGTTTTTTTAAAAAACAAAAGGCAGGGAGGGGGTGATAAGCTGTTTCAGTTTGGTATGTCATACAGATAACCCGTTCAGGTGTGCGACTCTATATAGTCAGTTTAGCTTAGAACTTTTTTAATAATGTATGTGGTTAAGTACTTTTTTAAGAACTTCTTGAGTGGATGTTGTTTGAAAACAGTGTCATATTACAGGAGGAAATCTAATCTTAGGTTTACATGCAACTAGGAGGGAGGAGGAAAGGATAAGTAGGTTACAAAGGCACAGTACAGATCAAATAATTGAATAAACTTACCCAATGTGTATATACAAACAGCAAACCACTGTTGTGATTTCTTTTAACTCATGCTACGTTAAGTAATGACAAGACACTTCTCGTTTCCTGATAATTATAACTGTGCAAGTGAATGTCTAGATTTAAAAAAAGTATTAGAATTTCACTGATTTTGTTTTCTAATTGTATTTCTTTGTTTTCAGGCAAAAAACTGGCCTAAAAGAACTGGAATTTTTGAAGAAGCTCAATGACGCAGATCCTGATGACAAGTTTCATTGTCTACGGTTGTTCAGGCATTTCTACCACAAACAACATCTCTGTCTGGTATTTGAGCCACTAAGGTAAGATGACAAATGTTAGGGGTTCTCTGTAAAAAGTAAATTACTCGAGTGGTCTTTACCTTTCTGTTGTGGCTGTTGTTTTGATACCTTGTTCTGTAGTCAAGATTCAAGAAAGCAAGGAACTTAAAAAAAACCAAAAATCTGGAGGCACAAATCCACAGACTACTGAACTATTTCTGATTTACTTAAAGCATCATTGTGAACTTTCTGCCTGGACAAGATTTGAAACAAAATAACGTATTATTAAATATGGTTCATCTCACCAGTGCTGCTCTTAGTGTTTTAGTTTTTGTGTGTCATGGTATTTTTATTAGTTTTTGTAATTCTTTATTTTAAGGGTTTGGATTAAGAATGCATTCCCAGAGAGGTTCATCAAATGCTGTGTGTTCTGTGAAGAGTACATACATAACAGTCTAAGGAAGAAAATCCCTTTTCCTTTAAATAATCAGGCTCTTCTGACAGGTTAATTACAGATGCTTTTGTGGTAGATCTGGTTATGTTAATTCCCTTAGTTCCCATTCTTTCTTAGAGACATCAGTCGTTTGTATCCTGGATTTTCTGTGTATGTCATATTTTAATTTTTGCCCTGTCCGAGGTGACGATAAGTTATATGCTGAAGCACTGGAAATTTTATGAAATTACTGTTATATTTTCATTAATAAGCCATACAACAAATTATTTTCTTGTCTTGCACTATCTCTTTATAACACATTTATACATTATTTATACGCAATGATGTGTTTGTCTGGGAATTGTTGTATTTTTATCTGTTGTTTAAGTCATCAAAAAATCGCCTCCTCAACTTGTATTTTTGCATGCTTCCCTTTTTATTTATTTCTTCAGAAAATGAGTACAACGGCCGTTAAGAAAATGCTGGTGGTGTGCAAATAAATCCCCTCACATTAATCTTGATTCAAAATGTGTTCTGAACTAAGTCCAGCTTAGTAAGTAATTATATGGTACAGGATAGATCTGATTGACCAGCATTTTTCTTTCGTTGCAGTAGCTAACAGAGCAGTATGGGTATTAAGTTGAATGCTGCTTTTCTTCAAAAATGTGTAAAGCTAACTGTTTTCTCCAAGTTTGTATTACAGTTTAGGAGGTCACTGTATTTTTCTTTGTTAAGCTCTCTTCTGGTCTCTCTCTCTCCTTTCTTTTAATAGCATGAATTTACGAGAGGTGTTGAAAAAGTACGGTAAAGATGTTGGACTCCATATTAAAGCTGTGCGTTCCTACAGCCAGCAGTTGTTCCTGGCTTTAAAACTTCTTAAAAGATGCAATATCCTGCATGCAGATATTAAACCAGATAATATTTTGGTAAGTAATAAACAATTGCAATTTACTTTGCGCAATCTATAGTGTAAAATTAAGTATTTGAAATGAATGTAATTCTGTTAATTTAGGTGAAGTAAAAATTTACTTTACCTGAAAATGTTAAGGGTTCACATTTTGATACAAAATGTTATTGTGGTATAAATAGTAAGTAAGAAATATAATACAGCATCTGAATAAAATCTTAGTTAGCACAACGTTTCTCAAACAAACCTGTATCCACTTGTATCTTTCATAAAGCAGATCTTCCAACGTAAGACAATATCCTTTCTTAGGAGAAATCTTGGGACTTTTTCCATTAGTAGTTGAAAAACGTTCTTGCTTTGTGCAAAATGGAAGTAGGTTGTTCAACTCTGGATGGAGATTTTGTTTATGTGAATGAGATAATGGGGAAAAGTCCTTAATGCCTTCCTTTTTTCCTTTTCTGTTTCCATTAAACTTTCTGGTTAGCAGAGAGTGAGAGCTGCATCAGAGAAATCAAGCATGTTTCCTTTGGTTTTCTTGGTGGTCACCCCTGTGACAAACTCAGATTTTTACTTTGCTTAAGAAGTTTTCTTCTTGCCATCACAGCAGTAAAATTTACTATGTAAGCACGAGATACGTGAATAATATGCTGTTTTATGAGTGGTACTCTGGATACTAGAGTTGGAAGCCTAAACTGATAGAATTTCAGTATCTGGAATGAAATCCAGGTCCACCAAGGATATTTCGGTAAGGGAAAAGTACATGAAACTGATTTTTCTGTATTTTGTAGGATCTGAATACATTAACTGTCACTTTCAATTTAAGAAGGTTTTATAGTTTCCTTAGAATATAGAGAGGAAGGATTGAAATAGCGGAAAAACTTCTAATTTAAAGGCTGAATGTTTTCCTCATCTCTAGCTTAAATGTATTTCTTACCTTCACAGTGCTATTTGTAATTCTGTCTACAAGCAGTGCTAATGGATATTTATTAACTTTCAGGTGAACGAGTCTAAAACAATATAGTGCTAATGGATATTTATTAACTTTCAGGTGAACGAGTCTAAAACAATATTAAAGCTTTGCGATTTTGGATCAGCTTCGCATGTTGCAGATAATGACATCACACCGTATCTAGTTAGTAGATTTTATCGAGCTCCAGAGATCAGTAAGTACATTTGGAGTGGCTTACATGTACCTTAAGCAATAGCAGGATATACCAGTACTAGCAGATGAGAATTTGACCTGAATTTACTCTCTGTTTGGTCTTAGCAAAACACCACTCTGGAAATATGACGGCAGCCAAAAATTCAGACTTTGAAAGCATGCTTGTGTGACAATTCATATATGTTGGTGGTCAGCTCAGTGAGGACAGGGAGAAGTCATTCTGATTGGTTGTAGTTATGTTTTAATTTAGAGGTATTGTTCTGACTTCTTGTTTTTCACTAACTTAATTCATGCTGATTAGTTCCGGTGTTGGATAAAAACCTCCCTTTCTAAAATAGGGATACTGTAAAAGTTAAAAGGCTTGCATCCTTCTTTTAGGGTAACTTCTTATTCCCTAGAGGAGGAGTGCTGATGTAGTTTACAAATCAGAATTCTTTCATCTGTCTGGGTTTGTGATATTGTACTGTTGAAAGCTGCCTTTATGGAATTAACTGGAATTGCTCTGTTTCAGTTATAGGAAAAATCTATGACTATGGTATAGATATGTGGTCTGTAGGCTGCACATTATATGAACTTTATACAGGAAAAATACTCTTTCCTGGCAAAACCAATAACCATATGTTGAAACTAGCCATGGATCTCAAAGGCAAGATGCCAAACAAGGTAAGAAAAATAAATATATGCTTTTTTATTAATATCTGAATCTGCTGTAATGAACAGTAGAACAAACTTTCTTTTTTCTCCCTGAATTCTGTTTCTTATCCTATACATCTTCTCTTAAGAGCAAGTAAATACCAGACCCCACTCTGACTGCATAATTTATATTGATCTAAAATCTTATGAAGTGAAAGTATACAGCTTCTTTTTCATAGACTAAGTATAAAGTGAAAGCAGAAACCTAAGCACTGACCTGAAAAAAAAACGTAAGTCGATGGAAGATACTGTGGGTTTTTTATTCAATATAGACATTTCTTACTGTCCTTTTGATATATTTTTCATTAGTATTAGATTATTCATGTTGCAATAAGTTAGTAGACATTGGTGCTAATTGTGGAATTTGCAAGACACAGAGAACTTGCCTGAAACTCTTGCCTCTCCCTCCTTTTCTAGATGATTCGCAAAGGTGTGTTCAAAGATCAGCACTTTGATCAAAATCTCAACTTTATGTATATAGAAGTAGATAAAGTAACAGAAAGGGTAAGTCCTTAATGTGTCGACTAACCGATTACTTTTTTCCAAGCTTTTCTTACTATTACAATCTTCCAAACGTATCTTGATATCCTGATTAAAAATAACATTTTGTAAACTACTAGAACATCATTTTGCAGCAGTACAGACAGGTTACATAGTTATAAACTGGCAACTCATTTTTCCTATGATTTAGGAACGCATTTAAGAGAAATCTAAGGTTAATCTTGATAGGTATACAGAGTATCTCTGCATAATCTATGCTTAAATTACTAATAAGAGAAATTCTGCCTTTGTTTTAGAGAAGGATGTCCAACTTCAGTACCATGTGCTTATGTTGTAGGAGGTCCCTATTACTTTTGATATCATTTTAACATAGTGTATTTATCAAGAATCACAAAATTAGTGGTCAGATACGGGAACTTTCCACGTGACATTTTTGATGTTCTCAGTTAACTGGGCTGTTTGGTTCATGTATGCAACTGCTGCTGGCAAAAGATGTGTCCTGGCCTACCCCTGACAGCGTCATTTCCACTCTTCCTTTGCCTGCATGAAGATTCATGAGGCCATACGATGACGGAGGACGTTGCTGATCAGATAGGAGATAACTGCAGAAAAGTTGCTGCTGAAGTTCTGTAGAAGGGGTAGGGGTTTTGTGCGTTACTTCTGTTCTACAAGGCTGCCGTTTTTGTATTTGTAGGAGAAAGTTACTGTTATGAGCACCATTAATCCAACCAAGGACCTGTTAGCAGACTTGATTGGGTGCCAACGACTCCCTGAAGACCAGCGTAAAAAAGTACACCAGCTAAAGGACTTGTTGGACCAGATTCTAATGTTAGACCCAGCTAAACGGATTAGCATCAACCAGGCTCTGCAGCACGCCTTCATCCAGGAAAAAATTTAAACCAGATGAAGAAGTTCAAAGGGTTTGAGTAATTAAGATACAAAGACTGAAGAAATTTCACAGCAGTTATTAATGTATATAAACATAAATATTTCCCCTGCAAAGTTGAGGAAGAAATGATACGTTTGAATTAACATCAAGGCTGATATTTCTTTTAGAAATGTTAGAGTAATTCTGTTTTGTGTCTTATGTGAAAATTTTCACTGTAGAACTGTTTTAACTGCCAAGACTGCACAGAAGTACAATGCTAATGTATATGGTTGCAGTTCGTATATATTATAAAAAGAAAAAAGCATCTGTTATAAAAAAAAAAGGAAAGAAAAAAAAAGAGCAGTAATACTGGGTGGTTGATTTGTTTTTAGCAGACTTGGCTTCATTTTTGTCTTTAAAAAATGGCCAGCATAAATGCTGTTTATATTCACATTTTCCTAGGTGTGTGTGTGCAGGCCACAGCAGCATGCCCTTGGTGTAGTCAGTGCCGAAGGGGGTCTGTTCCTTCTTGAGCCTGCCTGCAGGGATGGTCTCCTCTTTTAAAGCAGGTTGTGTACAACTTTCAGTACACTGAAGGTAAGCTAACCCATCAACATCACCGGTGTTTAAGCTGTTATTTTACTGGAACAACTGACAAATGAGAGACAATAGCATTGTGGCAGAATTCCCTGCATGTTTGATAAGTGATCTTGTTTTATTTTCTGGCATTGCAACCGTGGCATAGTTACAACTTCTGTTCTGTTCATCACATTTAAAATTTTGAGAGTGCGCACTTGATGGATAGAGCGCCTTCAGTGTACTGTTTCTTATTACTTTAATTTTTTTAATCAACTTGCTATAGACTTTGTATACATTTTGTTAAATACAATTCACTATGACAGAACCAATACTTAAGGAAGAGTTTTCATTTAGTAATTACATATGTTGGGATCTCATTCGAAAGACCTTATATCTAAAAAAGGATAGATAGACAACATAATTAAATTTTTAACTATTTGTATGTCATTTTGAAAGTGTACTGCTTTATGCTAAAAGTGTTTCATTTGTTCATTGTTTTCATTATTTGTGATCATGTTGTCTTTCAATACAGGCATAAACCTTCCACTCTTGAACAAAGCAGCTGCTTTTTAAAAGCGGTAATTGCTTCTTTACCTTTTATTTCTTTTGTAAATGAAGCTTTTCTTTAAGAATGTGACTTTAAAGTGTTGTCTCTTGCATAAAACAGTTGACACTTACTTATTGTAAAGTGAAGATTGTTCTGCTGCATGTAAAGTGGACCATGCAGATTTCTGTATGTTTTCAGTATGCATCATTAGATAATAAAGTCTTTTGTGAACAAGGCATTTGTAGCCATTTTTAAAAGAATCTGTCTTCAGTGATGGTAAATCAGGTAATTCGTAAGAACCACCCCTGCATTTCCTATTAATCATTTAATTAAAGGGATTATTAAACATTATGATCTTTGGGAGAGCTATAGGCTATGTAAATTAGATATATAATTAGCACTGCTTAAACAAAAACAAAGCAAAAAACCCTACAGATACTGTCTGTCTGCTTTCATTGTAATGAAATTATTCCTGTAGGACGTGGGATTAAGTTCAGGCTTTAACTAATGTTTGTGCTGTTTTTCTCACTTTTCCTTTTGATGGTGCTGAAAGAGAAAAAGGAAAGCGAGTCACAGGCCACTCAACGCCTACTCCATGGGTCTGATTTGCTGAGACACCAACTTCACCTTCCTAACAAGGTTATTTCTGACAGCATGTGTAGATAAACATTTAGCAACAAGTTAAAACAGCTTGAAACAAAATTTGAGTTGGTTATACAGCGTGAGGAACCCAGAATCAAACTTTTCAGGTCCATACTGCTGTTTTAATGTTCTCTTTGACAATATTAAGAAGTTCATCTTTTTGTTTGTATTAATAAATTCTGAAAAGCTGTGAAAACCCCACTGGTTTCACGTTCTTTATAATACTACTTTGAACTAAGAAGGGTTTTTGTATCCATCTAGGTACATAATGGCAACAATCATGCACTCTTAGTGCACTCAAGAATGGAAAAATGACACAAAGCAGTCATTCTGCTGGTGGGGAATACCCCACCGAGGAGATGTAATGAACTAACTACGAAAACAAGCAGGAGATGGGTGGTTTTCTATGCGTATTTGGAACCTTCAACCTGTCTCTCCTCAATTTATATCGTAGAATTCTTGATAAAAAATAATCTCTCCTTATTTCCACTTATTAAGGTACCTTGTTTATACAGGAAATTAAAAAAAAAATTAGCTTTCATGTTTAATGAAATACTAGTTGCTTGCTAGTTAAATACAGAAAGTAACTTGCACTTTTACAAAGTAGGCAGCACTTCTGAGGGCAATTTTACACAGATGTAGTAATAGCTTAGTCTTTCTGTTGCTTTGTACTTTATTCTTAAAAGAGGAATATAAAACCATGAAATGAGTTGGTGATACAGAAACAAAGCAGTAGAAAAGATGCCCCTTAATGCCTGCAGAACTGTTTTAAGCTGTTCTGGAGAAGCATAAAGTTGCTCGTTTACTTGTTCTTTGTGTTGTAGGTGCAGCTCAAAAGAAGATGATGGCTACCAGAAGACATGAACAAAGGTTTCTGTCCTATACAAGATATGAAAAATACTCTTTGTGTAGTTCTGTCTTAATCTTTTGGTTTCCAGCATTCCAATTTAGAATTGATTAAGACTGCTGCAGTACTGATAATTCCTGAAACATACTTACTGCATTAGAATGTTATAGATGTGCTTGTTTCATTTCTAGTTGAAGAGATTTTTTAATTGTGATTAAATGTAGGTAAATAAGCATTGCTGTTTAAATGCAGTTTCCTTAAAATGACAGAATGATCAGTACAAAACCTGTGAAATTTAGGAAAAAAATGCTGTTCTATTTGGTTAAAATACATGTGTGTTAACTAGTAAATATTTAAGCAGATGATGCACTTTTTAACTTGAGCAGGTTCATTATTTATTTTAATTCTATCAGACTTAATTGCTGATACAGACTAGCTGACAGGTGTTATTCAAAACAAGTAGATTTCAGTCCTCCATCCAGTATCAGCTTCAGCTGATACTTCTTGTTGGCAACAATAGGAAAATCTGTAGTTCTGGCTTCAAAAGCCCCCGAAAGTCAGGACTTTTTGACAGCGTTAAGAAACCTCTCCAGTTTTAGCCAATACCTGTCCCAGTAGCCTGTGGTCTCTGAGGAGAGCAGAGTAGCTGCTAGTGCTGGCTGCAGTCAGCTGAGTTCCAGTGGTTGCAGCTTAGTGCAAACAGAACAGCAGTGCAACAGAGTTTTCATGTTGAACTATTGCTCAGCTGATCTAAGAGGGAGGATAATAATCTTTTCCTCCTGTATGTGAAGATGTAATTTTTATCTTCACTTGAGGTCCTACATGCAGAAAGTTTGGCTAAGTCTACTGTGATAATTTCTTGTTTCCTTCTCCCTCATGGTGTGACAAGGAGCTTCGCATTGAACGCACTTGGTTTGCCAAGCACTCAGAAAAAACAAGATACCAACACTATGCAGTTAGAATGTGTTTCTATTACCATGGTGTATAGTAGTTAGATTTAAAAATTAAAAATTGTTTAAGAGTATTTGATAGACTATAATGATTCCCTTAAAACCTTTTTAATAATACTTTATCTCCATACATAGGGTAAGTGGCATTAAACCTCTGTGAAGAACCTTTATGTGTATAATGACCCGTACACAGAAGGCAGAGCGGTCTGTGGCACTACTGGAGATAGAGCGATCTTCTACAGTATGTCCAAAATTGTGACTTGGGTGGAGGATGTTGGGAAGTGGCAGTTGCTTGAAATTAATAAAGTATGCTTAAAACTTACTTGCATCCTGTCCTCTGTTGTGTTTACAGATGTCACACTGCAAAGCTGCTAAAGCCAAAGTATAGTTCTTTGGGAGGGGATTGTCTGTCTAGGTGTCACAGGTGTTAAAGAATCTGTGAAAAAGTCTTCCTGAGTATGTGTAAAATGGAGCTGTTGTCTTTTTGTTATTTTGCCTCTCCTGGTTTTGGAAGCCCTGTCAGCACTGAAGAATTCATGTGGATTTCACTTTAATTTTCCCCATGCCTTTTTTTTCTGTTTTATAGGGAGGTGCTAGCCTGTATGAGATAGGGGATGTAAGAATTACATTACGTTACGGTGAAGGGAAGCGAGATGTATTTATAGATTAATCTTTTTAAGAAAATATTGAGGCTAGTCAAATGGGAGAAACAGCATGGTGAAGTGGGATGAAATGTGTATTTTCACTTCTTAACTTGTGAATTATGCATCAAATTATTAATCCAAGTATATTTGTTATATTCATTATGTGGGTATGGAAGCGAAACTACCAAGTGTCTCCCAGACCTTCTTGTCTTAGAGTTGTTCA
The DNA here is from genome assembly GCA_013398225.1 of Steatornis caripensis. Lineage (NCBI taxonomy): Eukaryota > Metazoa > Chordata > Aves > Caprimulgiformes > Steatornithidae > Steatornis > Steatornis caripensis. Next base: position 91,799 of record VZSC01014392.1, read on the forward strand.
TCTAAATACTTAAATAACTAAAACTTAATTTAAACTTGTGACAAATAATTGCTTTCTCTGAATGGAAAAATTGGCCCTTCCTTGTGTGAGACACCTTTTGAATTCTTCATTGTCTCAATTATTTTGTCATAAACACTGGTTTTAATGAGCGTGGCCCAGATCCTTCTATAAAGTAGGTATGACCTACCTAAAATAGTGAAAACACGTGACGAATACTTACAGAGATCCAGTGTTCAGTTTAAGTTAAATGAGATATAATGTAAAGGTACTTCTAGGCAGGTAGAAATAAATAGGTTATAACCCAGAAAGTAGACACTGGTACAGTCACAGTCTGTTCATGGTTCAGCCTCAAAAGTGTTACTTTTCAAGTGAGAGTGCAACAACTGTGGCTTTCTGTTCTTGTAAAAAGAAACCAGGCAGGGGTAACTGAGGACAACTGAAGTATACCCTATTAAAAGAATGGGACCGATAATTGCTACCAGGAACAATAAGTGAAGTCTGTATGGCTTTAAAAAGAAACATGGAGTTGGTAAAGGAGGTTATTGGGCACAAGAAGGCAGCTGCAGTCATGCTGGAATGAAGAAAATGCTTTTGACTCTTCTGCCCTGCCACCAGCTGTACATGCGAGGTGCCCGGCGTTTCTGGGGGGATGATTTCTCTCCAAGGGCTCCCATTAGGAGCAAGGACAGAATGCCAGCAGGTGCAGGCTGTGGTACCCTTGTACCAAGCTGCCTCTGCATTCACAAGGTGCAAACCAATCTTCCTTGTCAGAAAAGAACATGTAATGTGTCAAAAACCCTAATCCTGCATTGTTATAGGAAATGGCTCTTTTTGTAGACTGTTGGTTAACCTGTCTCTTTGCCATGCTCTGCAGGTCTCTGAAAGCCTATTTAGACCAATCAGCTACAACAGACCTGTCCCAGTGGGTAGGTAGATTTATCATAGAATCTGGTATGTTACCAGGCAGAAGTACAATTTCTTAGAGAGAGGGTGCAGGTGAATTTCTGCATTGATGGAAAGACTGGCAACCACATTAAGTCATTCTCTGTCTAAGCAGATGAAGTGGTAATAGTTTGGTTTTGACATTCTGCATATCCACTTTTCTAACCATTCCATAGCTGCTTTTAACTCTGCCCCTTGCAAAACTCCCTGGCTAAATGTGTTTTTTTCGGTTAGCGCAAGTTGGAAATACAGGCATTTCACTCCTTGCATCCCGGCTGGAGTGTAAGGGTCTAAAAATGGATTGGTGCAGCTTCTGCAGGTGACAGCAAAAGGGAAATACGCTGAGGAAAGTAGCCCGTCTTGTAGGCTGCTGGAAATTACGGTGGTGGGATGGGAAGCCAGCAGCATGTAGTGAACAGGTTACTCGGAAAGGCTGTGAGATTTCCCTCCTTGGAGGCAGTCAGCATTGAACAAGACATGAGGCCAAGCAAACTAAACCTCCGCAGCTGGCCCTGCTTTGAGCATTGGGCAAGACCAGATGATGTATAGAACATGGATTGGAGAGGACTGCTGTGACTCGGGGTTTTTTTCTGTCATTTGTAGAGGTTCATTCACTAGCGGCATTCATTTTTATGCTAAGTTCCTTGCAATGAATGTAGTTTTGGTTCTAAAGTAATACAAATGTTTAACTCTTATCCTTTCATAAGTCCCGGATGTCACTGTTACCATTATTCTTGCCAAATGTATGAAAACCTCCATTAGGGTAAATGTTCTTCCTGCAATTTATTGAATTTGAGCTGAACTCTAGCAAAGAGTAAGAATGACACTGAACATGTTATAATCAGCAGAAATAATATTCATGATTTTTGACAAAAAACAAGTTTCTTCTGCAAATGCTCTTGACGGTGGCCTTGAGCTGTCACACTTGCCAAGCTGTGACCTCTGTATACTTTCTGCTCCTAAACCCTGTTCTCAAATGAGGAAGCTGAACTTCACATACTACCTATAAAAGCTTTACCTTATCTAAAACCACCTAAAGCTCAGACATTCTACACCTCTATCTCCTATGTTAAAATAAAGCTCATCCTAAAAATACTCGTCTGGATGAGATGATAGTATAGAACAGCCTTACATTTGGGCTGCAGTCTTTCCATGGGAAAGAACAAAGCTCTGCTCAACTAAAGAAAGAGAAGCTAACCTTCATACTATGTTTACTTGTGTATCTACTGGACATGTGGAAAGGTAACACCCAGAATTCTGTACGTGATTTTATAGAATTTCATCTGGATATAATATCCAGACAGATTAAGCCAGCTGGCTGAACCTAGTAAAGGTCCCGTTCCCTTCAGCCTTTTGAATGAAGATGTCTCACCACGGCCGAACAAGAGGACTGCTTGCAATCACTCTTCCTTTGAATGGCCTCCTACACGCAAGAAGATGGCAGTTTAGTCACTCTTTCTGGGAGTTTTTAAGTCAAATCTGAAACATGCATGGTGCATATCCATTTTCTTCCCCTAGGAGGCTTAAATTAAATAAAGGTGGCAGAGCAAATTTAGGCTTGGAGCCCCCTGCCTCTTTCACAGTACATCCAGGTGCTCTGACAGGATAGGACATGGGTGCTTTCACACCCTGCCCCAAATGGCTCTGCTAGCTCATTAAAGCTACTGTACCAAGTCCACTCCGCTTTGCAAGTAAATAATCTGTTTCTTTTCAGAAAGACTTACTAAAAAATTCAACTATGTTTATACAATAGTTATATTGTTATATATAATATATATAATATATAATAATAGTTACATAGAACAATGCCTAGATCGACATGCTTTTTTTCTTCAGGTTTTTCTTCTTTAAAAATAGTCCAGAAATCCTCTTACCATGCGGTAAATTATGCAGTAATTACATACATGCAATTAAGAGCAATTTCAGACATCTCACAGAAGACCAGCATACCTGAAGCAACAGCTGTATTTTAAAGTGATAAAACGATCAAAATTCACCTGTGGGAAGTTCTTGTACACGGACAGAGAAATGAATGCAGTCTAAACACATACTTAATGGAAACAACGCTCTTTCTCACAGACAAAAAGATGTAATCGAGTATGTAATTTACTCATAAAAGTTTAAGGAGATTTTCTTGGAATATTCACTGTATTCCTCCAAAATCCATGGGTCCACAGGAACATGTTCTAGTCCTGAGAGATGGGTAAATGCGTTTACTTAAATAAAATGATTTACAAGGCCACCATTATTTGGTTTTGGGCAACAGTCAAGCTATCAGTAAGCTATTTTACAGATCATTCTATTCATTCCAAGGTAAATACGAATAATCCCACCGGAGTCTGAAAAGCTTTCGGCCCACACCAGTTTTAGGCAGTTGGAATGCGGTCCAGAGACTGTATCTAAGTCATACCACCACTTTTACACTGTTGGAGTGTATTTATGCCAAGTAATGCAACTGTAATTAACATGCAGTCTGTATGCTACATTTTATTAGTTTTACTAATATTTGAAAAAAAGCTGTAATTGCAGCAAGGCTAAGCCCTTTGGAAGACAGGTATGTGCCGGTTTGTGTTGTAAAGAGGTCGTGCAAAATGTCTCAAGATCCTGGTGGCACAGAAAACGAATGAAATTTGATTTATTTTTTTTTATAACAGTTAGTTGTATTCAGTTCCAATGAGGTATTACCCATCACTCCTGAACAGTAAGAAAACACCTACTGACTTAGCTTATAAACTACACTAAAACAGCAGTGCAGAATGAGACTGACTCACACGTAGGAATTCAAGAAATCGATATTTTTCAGTATTAGCGTATGTCAGCTTTGCCACGGCAAAAGAGAGATTCTACCTTTTTAACAAGACAAAATCTTACTCATTACTGAGCTCTTTCTGAAGAGGTCGGGGTCGTCTACTGCTCATATAAAATGGTAGAGAAAGAGTAGGTGGCAGCTGTATTTGGTGACTGTAGCTTTGAAGTTGCTACAACAGCTGAATGAGAGCTTGGTTCAGCAACAGAGCAAGAGGAAGGTCTCCTCGTGGGCATACGGTTTGAGTTTTACATCATGGGTGTCTTAGAGCTCTCTGGAGCTTCGTGTGATGCTCTGACGTCCCTCATGGCTGAACTGGCAGCGGTGGATGTTCCACTACGAACCTGCCTGTCCCACAGCACTAGCAAACACAACAGCTCTGCTCACGTCTACAGCAGCTGGAATTTTTTCTTGATTAAAAGCCGCTTGAAGCCAGGGAGAATGAGACAGCCCTGGCTGGCTGATGTGTGAACTTTGAAGAAATATAGGTCAATTGCTGACAACCATCAGGGGAGAAGCTGTGAGGTCTTGCTCTTCTCCTGGAACGTAGGCAGATGCTGCGCTCCTTCTGTTTCCAGTAGATGGGAGAACAGTGTCAGGTCAGAGCCTTCTGGAGGCAGATCAAAACCTAACTTGTCACTGTATTTTGAAAAGACCACCTTTTGTAAAGACTAATGAATGGAGAGAGGAATATTTTGTTTTCATGTCTGATATTAGTTCCTCAACTGTTTTCTGTTGTTTATGGCTTTAACTTCAAATCCATGCTTTTGAAATATTTAGGCAAGCTATCCTTCCTCTTTTCATTCTCAGATGGTGTATTATTTTCTCCCAATAAAAGACTGCTCTCTCTGCTAGCATTTTGTAACCCAAAACTACATTTAGAAACAGAGGGGGAATCTTCAGTACTACATTCAGTAGTAGTTAGAAAGTTAGAAAAAAATGAGAAAAATTTCAAAAAGTCAGAAATAATGTCTTCAGTTCTGGTATTTAAAAAATATCCAAGTCTCCTTTTGTCCGGTAGCTTACAATTGGTATCTGCTGAAGATCGGTATAAGATGGTGTTTAGTATCATGTGAGCTGGAGTTTCCGCTAGAGGCTCACTAGTGTGTCTGAGGAAGTAAAAAATGGCAGAAATAAACTGAAGATTCTATTTAGAGGAAGAAAATGTGCCAAAGGTGAACCAGTGGCCCTGCTGAATCCAGTAAAGATCTTGACCTTCATTGTACTCTGTATGCTAAGGGTGTGGCTGTTGATGTTCCATGTTACATGAAGGAAAGCAGCACTCCACTGGATTTATTTGGAATTTGCTCCTATTTTGATTTAAGCATATAATAAATGTGGACTAACTGCTCAAACTGTTTTTCAATGCCTACAAGCAACTAAAAAACAACACCCCTCACTCAAGTATAAATGCAAGATTGCTATTTTTATTAAAATATCAAAAGCTGAATGTCATGCTGAGTTACCTATCTTCTGATTTTCTCTTCAGGGTATTACATATTCAGCTTGCAACTCATCCACACTGTTGTCAAAAAATGTAATGTGAATTTAATTTTAAAAAATGTAATCCTGTGTTCTTCTACAGCAAAATGGGTGTTCCCAAAAGGAACATTAATTCTTGTAGCCTACATGAGTCGTGTTCGGCTCTAAAGTCTGAAACCAACCCTGTGCAACAGATTTCTAAGTTTCTGCTGGACTCCCACAAGAAGTTTCACACCCAGTTTAGCTTCTTACGCTCCAAGTGCCAGGGGGAAGGCTGGGGGAGGCAGAGGGCCTTTTCTCTACTGTTCCTGCTGGATTCACAACACAGGACATATTTTTGCTTTTATAATACACCAACAAAGCAAACACTAGTAACAAACTACTGCCAATTTGTCACCTTCTAGGCTTCCCTGCTTCTTTCCAGCTGACCCCTTCATGAAAACAATTTTACTGTGGCAAAGCACAGTTTTGTTCAGAGTATGCATTGCAATGTTATGAATTAAAAGCTATCCGAACAGCTGTAACACAGCTAGATACTGGGCAAAATTGACAAAAAACAGAGCAGCCTGGTTTTGGTTTAAAAAGTATTCTAGCTCCACTCTCCTTTGTTGCAATAACCAGGAGAAGCCTAGCGTCCTGTGATGAATACCTGTGGTAAGATACTGTCCGGAAGAACAAAAAAAAAGTGGTATCAAGGTGTTAATCTGCAATAGGAATGGCAAAAGGAAATGAAGCTGGAAAGGCACAAGGGAAACTGTGGTTTGTTCTAAGCTGATTTTGCATGAAATGCAAGTGAAAGGAGTTTTAAAAAGTTTAAACTGTCTCTTGGTTTAGCATCCATCACAGAAGGAAAATATTATCTGTCTTTAATGAGAATTGCTTAAGCCACTGGACTTCCACAAGGTTTTATAGAGTAGGGAAGGAGAGATTGGCAGAAGCCACCATCGTGGTTCTCCTAGTTTCCAGCTCACTCCCAGTAGGCACAGTCAAGCAGATTTTAACTGCTTTCCTGATTTCCTATGGCACAGATGGTGCAACTGCTGCAGGAGTCTGCTGTAATGGGAAGTGCAATCTCTCAGAGATCTTTCTTCCTAAATCTTTTTAAATATATACTTTACAAAAATCTTGCAAAAGCATGTGAAAAACCCTTCCAAAGCTTACCAGTGTGCTCTCTGCTAGCTACAGCAGAGAATAGCAAAACTTGGGACAATCCCTGACTCTATCTGACTAGATGCAGCGTTCTCTACATCAAGCACAAAGGAAGAGCACGTTCTCAGGGATGAAGAACTATGAAGGAAGTGAAGGACTTGGGAAAGGGAGGTGCTTAACAGAAGTAGTTTTGCATGTATTTTGGGCTCTTGCCTGTATGGCAGAATTTGTTCTCCCTTGATGGGTAGATTAGTGAGAACTACATTTCAAGCTAACATGCTTAAGGTTTTGCTAAAATAAGATAACCGCTATTGAAATATTTCTGAGGTAACCATTTTAGAGCAATTATGTCAGTTCTTGAGATATCTAATTTCAGCATCACTAGAAGATAATCTAATCATCAGTAGAATCATCAAAAGGAAATTTGCAGTAGTAGTACGAGTGGAACGGTGTTTCTCTTTATTGAAATTCAGCCTGTTGAGCAAGAACAATCCAACTCACTAAGCTGACCTTGAAACTTGGTGTTAGCCACATTTTATAATATAATGCTCTCTTCTGACATTCAACTCATTCATGAACACACTCTGCAATAGCAACACCAGAATAAACTCCTGTGAGATCCCAGCCTATACCCTCTCACTTTGATAACCTGATGACTGCTACTTAGCAGAGCATTTCTGCCAATTCTACAACTCTACAATTGTGATTTAATCTAGATCGCATTTCCTGGAATTGTTTATGGCAGCTGCATAGCAGAACAGCATGAAAACCTTACTAAACTTCAAATTGCGTTCACTGCTGTTTGCTTATACACCAAGCCAGTCACACTAATGAAGGAAATTAGATCAGTTTGATATTGTTTGTCCTTGACAAATATAGACTATCTTTTGTTGTGTTTTATTACTGCAGAGTAGGGAGGAGATTTCCAAGAAACTCTCTCCACTAACTTTACGTACTTAACTGTACCTTCTGCTGCTTCCCCTTGTACAATAGCAGACTGATAAAAACCCCTCAGCGTTCTGTCCTTGTATCACAAAAGAAAGGTAAAGTCACACACAGATCAGGGCTAATGGAACAATACAAAGTTAGCTTCTGCCCTTTTTGTTGCTCAGATACTTTTTAAAAAAAAAATTTATAGTGTTACTCAAATATAATCACTTTAAATGTAAAAAAGAAATACAACAATATTCAGCAGTGCTGTGAGACAGCAAAAATATCCCTTCGATCAATGCAAATTGTAACAACTTAGAGATTGTTTCGTTAACTTCTTTTAGGTATGTTGTTACAAACTCCATGGGATTTCTCTAGGTACTTTAATTTCTACATTTCTTTATCTATGCAAATCTTTTCCACATTTTTAAATTAACCATCATATCAATAGGTAAAGAATTCCTGATTTCATATCTGTAAGCTTAGTTATACTACTTTTATCTAAAATGCCATAGATGTTTTACCGGCTGAAAAATATGAAACCCTACACCTCACAAAAGGTTCATAGAATCATAGAATCATAGAATGGTAGGGGTTGGAAGGGACCTCTAGAGATCATCTAGTCCAACCCCCCTGCTAAAGCAGGTTAGCCTAGAGCAGGTTGCACAGGAATGCGTCCAGGCGGGTTTTGAATATCTCCAGAGAAGGAGACTCCACAACCTC